>WBNH01004695.1:0-216215 GCA_013401255.1 Urocolius indicus | reverse complement strand
GCAGCATTACTACACAAGCCAATCACAGTCTGCAACAAGCATATCGGTTTCTTTTCTTTCTTGCTCCTCCTTCTTTGAGAAAAAGAGGACCACACACCTTAAAGAAAAAAAAAAATTTCAGCATCTGCTGCAACAGCCAGCACCTGCACAGGGTATGAACAGGTGGGAGCTGTGAACACGGGAGGGGCGGCAAAGAAAGAGTGAGGGGAGAGGAGAAACCAAGAGGTGAAATCTTACTCTTGCCATGAGTGCCTTCACAGTGGGCATCTTGAAACAGCACGGGGTCATCCTCCTCCTTTATCTCCTGTGGGTACCAGGTGGTTGAGGGGGCATGTCTGGCAGCAAAGGCCCTGCTCATGCTGCAGCCACTGGACAAAAATGCCCCTCTGTGATTTGCTATGTCAGTGGAAGCTGTGGCAGCTGGGAGCTGCCAGCCAGGCTGCCTGCATGGCAGGGCAGCGGCCTGCAAGGTTGAGGGTGCGGGCTGAAGCCTGCTGAAGTGTGCCACGAAATGTGCTGCCTTTTCTTGCTTTCAAACCTGCAAAACCCCTCAAGTACTCTCTCACAAGGCGCTCTGACAACATTTGAGCCTTGCTCTGGCACGAATCAGGACCCTGTAATGTGTTTCCCTCTTTGGGAGTCTCTTCTCGCTGGTCTATGCAATAAAGCTTCCTTTTAGCTGTTTTGGCTTGTTTCATCAAGTCTGAATTGCTTCTTGTAGGCTGGCTCCAGCTTCCAAAGGAGACCATCTTATGGCAGAGGTTTCCCCACCCAGGTTGGGGTTGTAAAGGAGCATCTCCTCAGGGCTGTGGAGTACACTACCAGATGTGCGCCCATGTGCACAGCAAACACCATCACACAAAACGGGTGCACTGCTGAACTACGGCCTACTTGTGAGGGTAGCAGATGGGTTAGATGGCTTTCTTGGACCTGGCATCTTCAGTGAAGTCTGAAAAGCCTTAGGAGGAATGTGGTATGTTTCTTGTGCCAGGATAACTATATAACCATACAGTAACTCTCTTGGAATGAATTGTATTCCCAGATGGGCTACTGCTTATCAGGGAAAAGGACTTTTCCTTGGTGCCATAATACAGCTTGCAAGGCTGTGCCAGGAGGCGTTTGATGAAGAGAGTTGTCAGTGAATAAGGGTTATGGGAAGCAAGACAGGACTGTGATATAACCTACACCGTAATCCACACAGAACTACAGGTTGGAAGAGACCTCAAAAGATCATCTAGTCCATATCCCCTGCCAGAGCAGGCCTCCTAGATAGGTCACATGGGAACTTGTCCAGGTGGGTTTTGAATGTCTCCAGAGAAGGAGACTCCACAATCCATCTGGGCAGCCTGTGCCAGTGCTCCCTCACCTGAACGGTGAAGAAATTTTTCCTTATGTTTCTTTGGAAACTCTAATGTTCCACCTTGTACCCACTGCCCCTTGTCCTGTCATTGGACATCACTGAGAACAGCCTGGCTCCATCCTCCTGACACTCACCCAGGGAACAAAATCAGTCCATAAAACCAATCTTCACCTTTAAATTTTGACAGAACATTTCAGACACAGTTGCTCCCACTGTCCAGTGATTTCAGTTTTGCCACATGGGTACATTGTAATCAGCAACCATCTTGATGTTTTATGGATACTCTAGCAAAAAACAGCTTGTGTCCTGTGGTGCTTCAGGCATGCCTGACTGCAAGAGGAGAACTTGCCTATGAATATTTTAACAAGCTCACCTGCTAATGAAAAAGTTACTTTTTAAGAAGAACAGAGCCCACCCTATCTTGGTGGGCAATCTAAAATCATTCAGCGCCCTTTGGAGCCCAACTCAGCACTGTGGAGCCTCATGTGAGGCTTGATCCCAAGTCTCTCAAAGACCTAGGACAGACAGGGAGCTGAGGTCAGTTCCTTGAGGTTTTACAGGATAGACTCCTGCACATCTACCTGCCCAGGGCAGGACATAGAGTCCTTTGCTCACAATGGAGTAAGCTGGTGGCCTCTGGGTCAATGGGGAGATGGCATTCGGTATCTCCTCCTGAGGCATATGTACAGTGGTGGTAGAAGAGCTGCTGGGTAAGTACAACTTTCTGGCAGGGCCACCACTAGCTTTAACTGCCAGGGCCAGCATCCCAACTCTCTCATTTCCAGGATAAAATGCAACTTCTGCCTCAGTTTATTCAGGCTTTGGTGAACCAGTCCTGCTGCACAGGTAGCTCTAGCTCCTCTGGGGTGAAGAGGAAGGGTTGCCAGCTGCCTGGAGGCTGCAGACTCTTCGGTTCTTCTCTGGGACTAAATCCCTGCTGTTTGCTAACGTGGACAGAGGTGGCAGAGGTGCGCTTTGCAAAGCAAGCAAGCAGGGATCCTGTAGAGAGGTGCTCCCCTGCGCTCCTGCTGCCTGCTTTGGAACAAGTTCCCAGAGCCAAGCAGGGCTGTTGAGATGAGCACACACAGACAGCTCTGTTGGTCACAGTACTCTGCAGGCTCTTTCTCATCACTCACAAGAGTGGGCACTGCTGCTCGTCAGCCCTCAGACTTGCTGGGCAGCTTTTAAAGACCTTCTGGGTCATAAACCTATAAGAATGAGAGCCCCATGTCTATCTTAAATAATGGCACAACTAAGCATATGCAATCTTATTTAATTATGTAGTGTATATTTTCCATGCACATCCAAGACATCCAGCTGAAGATGTTCTGGTAGTTCTCTGTGAGATGACTGTGCAGGCATGAAGCTCTAATGACCTGTCAGTGCCGAGTCCTAGGGACACAGAGTGGCAGCAGGGAGTTCAGGATTATAGAATCAGAATCATTTTGGTTGGAAAAGACCTTTAAGATCATCGAGTCCAACCATTTACCTCACACTGCCAAGTCCATCACTAAACCAGGTCCTTCAGCACCTCATGTACACAACTTTTAAAGATCTCCAGGGAAGGTGACTCCTTGGTCCTGATGGGTGCTGTAAAGCTCATAAAGCCCATCTGGGAGTGGAAATGGCTGCCTGGCTTTCAGAGCATCCTCTGCATAGGAAAATAGCAGTTAGGAGAAACAGAAACCTGCTTGTAGGTATAAAATAAAGCAGTGGGCACCACATGGCACAACTGAACTCACTTTGCTGCTGCTGCTGTGGCACAAGCCATCTGCAGCAACAGCTCCCAAACAGAGCTTAGCAAGGCCTGACTGGCACAGAGGCCAGTCCTAGATATATCCTGGATAGAGGCCAGTCCTCTATCCCAAATGGGGGTTCTGGTTCTCTGCCGCTTGTCACAGGGTGCCCTGACAACTTGACCTGTTAGAAGTGTGTACAGTCACTTGGGAAGAGCATGTAGCTGCGACAGCACTATGGGAACTGTACTGGGAAAAAGCCTAAGGCATAGTCATCTTACTGTTTGTATTTTTATTCTAAACTAGTTGCTGGTTTCTTAATCTTTCATGTACTACTTCTTGTTTTTCCTCACAATCTTTTAAATGTGTATCTTCATTAACCCAGCAAATGGCAAATTAGCTCTGCCCCATTAGACACGTCTCCAGCACAACACCACTAGCAAAATACCTTCGTCACTGGAACCAAGCATCCCCAGTGAAGCAAATCAGAAGTTGTCAGTGCCAAATTGCATGCTAAGTAAGAGTTAATCATATTGAAAGCAGGTGTTGCAGTCAAATAAGACTTGCAAATAAAATATGACAGTAAATCTCATTTTTTTCCCCACTGAGCTCATAACCACTATTCACCTTCCACTGCCTGTTTTGTCTTTACCCATTGCTAGGTAGTCAGAATGTTTCTTCACTGCTTTGAACCTCATGCAAATGAATGTGTAAAAGTCTGCCACAACCGGGAAGAACGTCTTTTGCCTCCATTTTCTAAAGCAAATCAATCCCATCCATGAAGGGGAAAGGTGGACAAGAACCAGAAAACGCACACACAAGAGTATTCCCCAGGCCAAGTGTTTGGTCTTTTGATACTCACTGCAGAACAAACCTATGCCAGAAAGGTTAATATGGCATTGAAGCTGCTATTACGTCTTTGGGAAAGATGCAGCAAAGTGGCAAATATATGGGAGCAATACACATCCTAAGGGAATACCTTATTTCTCCTTTCCACACCGTTATCTTTTGTTGTAATTTTCTCAATGTCTCAGTGTTCCTACTAGATTCTTCTCCTCCAAAGCAGGTTTGGATCTGCTGTTGCTCTCAGTGACTGATATTTTTTCTTTATAGACTATGCTTCTTTCTTTGACCTTGCAAGGTCTGTACCTGCAAATTGAATTTGGCTAAATTGCTCCTAATTTTCAGCAGAGTGAGCATCACCTCCCTGGAGCATAGCAAAGCTGCCACCACTGCAGTGAATCTGGCCTCTTGATTAGAGATTGGCAGGCAAAACATGTTTTGCTAATCCCCGCACCAACGTGCTGCTAACAGTTGTACATTTTCTGCTCAATGTATGAAAAAGAGAGACATGGACTAAAATGTCACGCCATGTCTTCTGGAGGGGCTCGCCAGTCAGTTGCAGTAAGCAAAAGCAAAGAAGACAGATGAGGTGCCCTGGCTGTTAATAGGAGGGAAGGAAATTAAAACCAGGATTGTTTTTTCCCCTTGGAAAAAAAAATAATAGAAATCCTAGGACAGTTTTTCTTAATTCATCCCGTTAGGGCCACAGCATCCCTCCTCGTGCATTATGCTCACAAGTGGAGGTAGGTAGAAGACTGCTGTACAGATCAAAGACACAAGCCAAAATATTCCTCCAAAATGCTCTCTAGGAACATACATGATGTGTTTCCCAGAAAATCAGGCTTCTGCTTTCCTCCTTCTTGAGCCCTGAATGAGCCTCTCAAGTAGACAGATTTCAAAGCAGTGCAGTGAAAGGTGAGCTCATGAAACCCATTTTACACATGTGTAAGCTAGGGCACAGAGAGGTGAAGTCCTTGGGTGCTTGAAAGAGGCAGGATGAGGGCTGCTTGTAGGCCACACCTTTGGCACCTTTGGACAGTTGTGGATTTGCTTTTCCCGCATGTTTACTTTCTAGCCAGCTCCTGTTCCTTATCAAGACAGCCCCCAAGAGCCTTTTTCCTGAGTCATTGCAGGTTCACATGCCAGCAGAACAGTTGCTCGGATGCTCCTATGGTGCGTCCCAGATCATAAAATGCTGCAAATAAATTCGCCAGCCTCAGCACTTTGTAGAGAGGTGCCTGGGATTCATAGAAACATTGAATTCTTGCAATGGCTTTTATTGCCTTGTCAGTCTGAGGCTCTCACAATGCTACCCATATACCTCTGCCTCCAGCTTTCCTCCTGTGCATTTGGAGCAGCTCAGTTAAGCTGCTTCCCAGTGCTTGGAGGGCACAAGCTCCTCCTCTGCTTCCATGGGGCAGAGATTTGAGACCCGGGCTGCCTGCTGAGGCGTGCTGTGGCCCATGGGCAGGGCTCCTCACTGATGCCCTGTACTTGGCCCTGCTGGGGACTGAACTAGGGCTGCAGAACCTGTCCTTTAGGTATCTCCTTATATCCTGCCTGGCAGGAGACTGCAGCCTGGCAGGTAGCATCAGCCCCAGTGACAACACTGGTTTCTGGACTTGGAGGCAAAGGGTATCCCTT
Organism: Urocolius indicus; assembly: GCA_013401255.1. Lineage (NCBI taxonomy): Eukaryota > Metazoa > Chordata > Aves > Coliiformes > Coliidae > Urocolius > Urocolius indicus. The sequence continues at coordinate 210,632 of WBNH01004695.1, read as the reverse complement.
TTTTCCCTGGAAAATAGCTGCTATGTTACAAGTGTCTGTTTAATTAATGCTGCCCACAGTAATGGCTAGTTGTGGGGTACTATAAAGCTTTTAGTGAGTGATTCATCTGTGATTCACCATGATCAGGCGTTTTTCCTTTACCAGATCTCTGCCTGAGAAGAGCTGAAGAAATGCTTGGCTACTGTCAGAAAATCTCAAGCTCGGAGCATTCTGCCCTTAGAAAGGACAAGATAGCAAGTGAAGCCTGTCATAGAAGCATCATTTTTGCATCTAATTTCACAGGGAAACGTCTCTTTTTAAATTGATTGCTCCCATCTTCAGGGTTAGGTCAATTTGAGACCATGTCTACAAATCTTACACGTCAAGAAAGTCAAGCAGCAGGTCACTCCCAGCCTGTGCTGTGCCACACTGGCACGCTGCTTCCAGACCACCAACGAGTCACAGTCCAGGCTGAGCACATTGGCTCATGGCTGCCAGCGAGGATTCCATCCCTCCCTGGCATGTCCTGGCACAGATCCACCTTCTGTGCTGCCTCTCCGTGTGCCTGGGGCCCACGCTGAAAAGCAGAGGGAGTTGCAGGGCTGAGCTCCAGCCCCCGGCCCAGTTGTGGGAAGATGGCATAGGGCAGCTGCTGTTAACATAGGAGGTTTAGGGCTGGATATGGCCTCACAGTCGCTGGCATCGAATCACCTGTGAGGGGGCAACGCTGCTGGTGGAGTTTTCCCCCACAAGTGGAAATGGCTTTGATGTTCCCTTTCCTTTAGCACAGTTCAGTAGCACTGCATGATGATCCATCACTTTGTAAAATTAAAAACATTGTTTTCCAGATCCACTTAAACTCATGGGACATCAGATTGTGGAGGAGAAAGGTGGGAGATGGGGTAGCGCTGCCCACTGCCTGCTCCAAGTATCTGGGGGCCTCCTTGTGAGGGATTGCAGAGTAGCAGGTCCTTCTATGGCTCCCAACAACTCATTCCACCCTTGCTGAGACTCGTGATGGTGTCTCCAAGGAGTTCTGTGTCTGTTCTGACCTTCCAGGTGTGGCTGACAGCAACTCTGCAGAGGGAATCTGGAGGTCTGCAGTGGGGGCAAGCCTAAAAAATCACACCCTCTTCCCACTGCCTGTGCTCCCAGAGAGCCCCTTGCAGATCTCCTTCCTGCAAGAGGGCACACAGGCAAACCACAACCACAGCCTGCTCCTGAGCTTGCAGCAAGGAGAAAAGCAAGCACCTGGCCAGAGAACACCAAACCTTGGAACTAAGAAAGGATGTAGAAGTTTCTGGTGTCAGGTACCCCATGCTCGCTTTCCTCAGCTCTGTGGGTGAACTCATGTAGGATCAGTACAGAGAGAAAGGTCTGAACCAAAGCTTAAAGCAACTGCTAGATCTGGGTCTTGTGACCAAACCTACCTGGCTATACAAACTTAAAAATAAATGTCCAAGAGATTAAGCAGTTTCTCGGAAATGGATGTTATCTAAAATAGTCTGGTTAATGCCCATCACTCCATGCATATTTTTCTGTAAGTGTGTTACTAATTGCAAAAAATGACCATAGAAATCAGTCCAATGTCTAGCTGGCACTTTTAAATGTCTATGTGTGCTATTGAGCATTACTTGTTTCTACATGCAATTTGGAACTGATGTTCTGCCTTTAAACTTCTATCCATTCTGGGAGTTTCCAGTTAATTTGCAAAAAACTCATTTTGATTAAGTAATGAAATGAGACAATTGTCTGCTCTTAAATGAAACAAAAAAAAACCCACTTCAGGCTGGTCTTTCTTCCCTGAACTACAGAGACAGCAGCAATTGGTTTTGCTCAGCACTGTACATGTGCCAAACTAGGCATTTGCACAATAAATGGTCCCAGGAAATGCTTAGCCACGGATTTACATAATACACCAGAATGGCTCCAAAAGAAGCAAATAATACAAATCTTACAAACCACCTGAATATACATGTCCAAGACAAGCCTTAGCACACACTCAGAAGCCTTAACGAGAGACTGTTTAAACTAACATTAGAAAAAAAAAGTTTAAAAGAACAAGATTAAACCACAGAGAAGATTCACATACTGTAAACTGCCTCAGCAAAACACTGGGGTGGGAGTCTCAGGCTGCAGAAGCACAGGAAAAAGTCTGCAGCTTTCCCTGTGGGATGGTCCTCCAGCCCACAGTTTGTGGTGCCTGGGGCATGAAATCTGTTCATTCTGCTTCCATCCATTTCTAGTGAAGAGCAGCAGTCCTAGGATACAGTCGACATCTTTCAAATTCCTGACTGCAACAAAGGCTGCAGGAGGTGGTTCGCATTAGGATGAATATTTCACTTAATTTTTGCACCTAAACATGATGAAGAACTTTGCATCTAGGTTATTTGTTGGGGGAGAGTTGTTGTTGTGCTCCCTACTCCTGATGGAAAATGAGGGAAGGTGTTAAAGAGAAGGTAAAGCTGAGCAGCAGCATGACTGCATTGCTGATCCTTTAGAGGAAGAGCATTGTCTGTGGCAGTGTGAGCTGACATTGCAACAGATTTCCCACATGGTCACATCTGTCCATAAGCACCAGAGTGAGCTGAGGAACTGAGCTCCCTCTGAGATATGTTACCACAGTGATCAGATAAGTCTCCCTAAACCTTGCTGCATGAGGCAGGCTGGCACCTGTGGGTCTTCCATCAGGCCAGATGGGACATGCCATTTTGGAAAATGCAGCAAGTACTGCTGGCAAGAAGCAGCATTTAGTATGACAACATGCACTCTGCAATCAGCTGAAATTATCATGTGGTACATTATTCAACACTTTCTGCCTTTGCACCTTAAAGATACCCAGAGCCTGCATTGCTTTATACTCTTCTTGATAATCAGCATGACACAATTAACATATAGTACAGTTGCTACGTGCAAGCTCCAAACACCCACAGATCAGCCAGACATGGCAATGAGCTCTTTATGTTTCGTGGAGTAGCTGGTTACTGAGCCCATGAGGAGCAGCCATTGACTTGGTCTGGTATAGCATGCAGGATTGGCCTTAAATTTGAGTCAGGGCCCACCAGAGCAGTGGCCAGGAGGTATTTGGTGTGAATATTTCCCTTCTGCAGCAGCAGAGGCTGAAGCTGAAAGGAGCAGTGAGGGGAATGAAAACTTCACAGATGCCTGCAGATTATCCGTGTGCCCACAAAGAGGGTTGGTTCCTGCTGTGTTTGGGGGCAGAGCTGGAGGACTAGTGAGAGGAAACTGGCCCATTTGAATATCTGAGTGTGAGGGAGGGAAGTTACATCAGGACTGGCATCATGCCTGAATGGAGTAAAGAGAAAGGACTATCAGCTCTGACAATACCATGTAAAGCCATATCCAGAGAGGGCAAGGTAGAGTGTGGCAGTGAGCTGTATCAAAGCTAACAGTCCTAGAATTATATAATTGTTTTGGTTGGAAAAGAACTTTAAGATCTTCAAGTCCAACCACTTACCTAACACTGCCAAGCCCTCAGCATCTCATCTATGGATCTTTTAAATATCTCCATGGCTGGTGACCCCATCCTCTCCCTGGGCAGCCTGTTCCTGTGTCTAACAACCCTCTCAGTGAAGAAGTTCTTCCTAATCTCCAATCTAAATCTCCCTTGCTGCAACTTGAGGCCATTTCCTCTTGTCCTGTTGCTCATTACTTGAGACAAGAGACCAACTCCCACTGCACTACATCTTTCTTACAGAGTTGTGGAGCAAAGTGACCAAATGAACAGCAGCAAGTTGCTAGACTATTTACTCAAGAACTGAAAAAAGCCCAACAATGAAACAGTGAATTCTTAATGCTCTGCAACTTTGCCCTTAAAACTGCCTTCCTGCCCCAAGCAAATATCACATCAACTATTTAAATCTAATTAGCATTGTGATTGTGACTGGACATCCATTTTGAAGATGACCATTGTTGGTTAAAGACTGTACTGCATCACCAGTTCATCATGGAGCACTGAGAAGCGGAAAGGCCTGATCCTAGGTGCACGCTGGCACGGTCTGGGCATTGCTGCTGCTTGTGAGTATTTGCAGTCCAGTGCAATGGCTGGTGAGCAGGTGCCCTGGAGCCCTGAGTCCAGCAGGATCTTTACTGCTTATATCATGCCCCTAATGTCTGCCATCTTCAAAAACAGGACACCAATTGCTTGGAGTATCAGAGTGCTAATGGATTCAGACATTGCTGAGCATCTCCCACTGCACCAATTGGGTAGAAGTGGCCCAGGGCTGCTGTGTCCCCAAGGGAACAGCTCTCCTGGAGGCTCTTGCTCCTCACTTTTATCATATGCAACCAAAATTTGAAAATCCCTTAGGGCTCAGCTCTGCAGACATTCTATGATGCTGCAGCTGCTTCAGGTGCCCTGTGGCCCGTAAGAAAAGCCTCTCTCTTCTGGGAGCACAGCTTTCCCCTGGGCTGGCCAGGGGCCTGCACCTCAGCTTTTGGGAAAAGCACCCCAGGTGTCAGAGAGGCTGCTTCAAAGCCCCTTTTCTTGCCCAGCACAGTTGGCTGCTGTGCTGAGGAGCAGAGTTCTGTGTCCAGGATAGCCTGGGAGATGCACCAGTACTGAAGTCACACCTAACGTGTACTGCATGGCCTAGATTATTGAATTAACACGTTGGCCTAATGTTGACCTTTAAAAGTTGAATTAATAGAATTTGTTTTTTAAAAACCCTTAAACCACAAACTCACATTTGTGTTTAATGTTCCCTAAGCAGATTAGATAAATCCCTGCAGGTCGCAGCAGTTTGGAGAGGCCCCTCCAGCAAAGTTACGACACTTCAGTTACTTAAAAGATGCAAAGTCTACCAGGGAAAGCAGTGGAAAGGGTGCTGTAAGGCTGAATTGTAGACCCATGGTGATACTCTGTTAGAAATTCCCAGTGTAAGCTTGGCCAGTCCCTCCTCAGCTCAGCAGTGGGGTGCGAGGGTACAGGCTTGCTGTTATTTTCCAGGGCTGTGCTGAGGTAAATGCAGTCAAGCATTTCTGCAGCATTCCATGTGTGTTGAGGGACAGCATATACAAACTAAAGCGGAGAAAACATAAACATTAGGCTCTCAAGGCTTTCACTGCCGGAGTCAACATCGTCACTGCTCTCTGTCATCACCCAAAATTTCCATTGACGTCAGTGGACGTTCTGGGTGGAAAGGCCCATAGAGTCTGAACTGTGTAGTGATCGCTTGCGGATATCTTAAGCTTGGCCTGATATGATTTTCATCCGACCTGTACTCTGTGACCTGAACCACTTGCTACTTATTTGGAATAGTCAAATGAAACTTTGAGGAGAAGCTGGCCATCTTTCCTCCTGTGAAATGGATTTTTGTAGTGGTTGATGCAGGCAGAGAAAAAAGCATGCAAGAATAAAATGCTTTTCTAATAGCTGTTATTTTGGCCTCTGGAAAGGGCAGGGGTGGGGTCGGGTTAGGCTCTGCTGATTTAGAAGCACAGTGCTGACAGGAGGTGGAACGGTGCTGTTATGTCTTGGGAGGGGAAGGAACAAGGCAAGAGGCAATGTAAGGAGGACAGAAATGTCTCTGATAATACTGGCTATGCAAACACTCTGAGACAGCAATTGCTAAAACACACATGCATATATATATGTTGGAACATGTATCTAGAATACACAGATAAATGCACTCAGACACACATTTTACTTCAGACTTTTATGCCTGTGAATTGTCAGAAAGACTCTATGTGAAGATAGGGTTCCAGCTGGGCAAAGCTCTGCCAGCCCATGGCCCTTCCCACTGGCTGCCATAGCAGCATCGCACTGTAACATGGAAAATGAGCCAAATAATCCAACTTCATAGCCTAAGTAACTAATTGTTCAGCACCCTGACAGGATACTGAGACAGTTGGGAACAGGAAGGCATGTGAGTGAGAAGATACCAAAAGAGACATTGTCAACTTGGCAGCTAGTCAATGAAAAGAAAGTAAGTTATACAAAAATGAAAGCCGAGAGCTCACTGCCGTAACAGAGAAGCTGACATTTACGACGCACAAACTGCCCCTAGATGCATTAAGTAAACCGGGATATAGAAAGGAAATAATCTTTTCTAAATACTTGTATTTCTGGTCTTTAGTACCTTGAATCAACAACATCTGAATCTTTTCTGTTTGAAGTCTGTTTGCCTTTTTAATTGCACTGCTGATGTCTAACACAAAACCAGAGCACTCTCTGCCTCATACTCCCTTTGTCTCTCTCCTTCAGCAACGCCTTCCCAATCCCACACACAGCAGCAGAGCAGGGAAGAGAGTGAGTCCTGAAAGGCCCATGGACGTGGAGTGAGGAGTTCTCAAGATGCTGTGATGACATCTGCCCTTATCCCAGAGCCTGATTTAACATCACCCTCCAGAGCACAGCGATCTTTGAAAAGCCACATCTGAGAGACTGAGAAACTTGGCAGTCTTAGATGACATGATGCGAAGGAATACAGCTGATGAGTTTGGTGCTAAAAGGGCGCTGTTACAAAATACAATGTACAGCACTTCTGAGATTCATATTCCCAAACAGCTTTACTTGTTTTGACCTTTCTCCCAATAGGCTAATCCTTCAGAAAATGCTCTGCAATATGTTGCTGTGGCCGGCTGCATTAATTTAGTACAAGACCTTATTATAAATGGTAAAACCAGAGTGCTATGTAACACAAATCGAATGGCTTCTCTCTGCATTACCAGAACATTTAAGTCTCTCAAGTGGCATAAAATAACTGAGAATGGCTTGGAAATCAATTGTCTGTTGTCCAAGAGAAACATAATTTTTGGGTCCCCATATAAGCTGTTTCTTGGTTGAACAGTAAACACGCAAAGTGAAAAATAACAAAAGATTGGATAGGACAGAAATGGAGCAGTTGCAGCTGAAACTGCTCATGAACAGTTAGTTAAGATACAGCTAGAGTGAAGAGCGGTGGGAATTTGTGTGGTTTGGATCCTTGAGGACACGTTCTACAAAAGTTGGTCCAAAAGTTGAAAATGTTTACTTTCATTTAATTTCCAGTGAAACAAAATGCTTACTCACTGAAACAGTAGCTTCTGTAGAAGAGTACAGGTTAAAAATCTTACAAAAATCCTGACAGAAGTTTTGAAATTGTTCCATTTGAACATATTGGGTAAAATTTGCCTTTTTCATTAAAAATCAATATTAACTGAATCTATTGTGGAAAATAATGGAAGTGATCAAAATCAGTAGAAAATATCAGAAAAGAGTAGGCAAGAAGATACTGCAGCTGAAAGGTGGTTTTATTTTCATTTCCCATCTATGGATGCTCTTGGATTTCACATTTCATCTATTTGGAACTTGATTTCTTTTAAAATTTCAAAACGATTCCTGGATAAAATCTATTAATGCCCCTTTATATTAGCCCTTAACAATTCTTCAATGTGACTTCATAAAAGGCACTGTCAATCTCAGCTTTACAGCCAAGAAAGAACTGTATCTTGAAGCAAGGAGTTTTCCCTCAATGGCCTTACAATATAGTTTATAGTTATCTTCTTAAATAAGATCCACAGGACGAAATACTAAAAGAAACCATAAATCTGACTCGGCTAGAGAGACCATGCATGTGGCAGTTCAGAAGCATTGTCTCTAAGGAATTTTTTCCTCCCTACTTTTCAGAGTTACAAAGCAGTCTCTAAGATTATAAGCAGTATTACATGAGGATCCCATGCAAAAGCAAAACTATCTCTGAGGACTCTTCTCAAGACATACAGAGTATCATGGTAATTTTCTTGCTGAGCACCAGAGCATGGATGCAAGCCACCTTTTTCTACCAGTCTTCTTGTACCCTGAGGCCTTGATATCTCATAGTTCTTCTTTCAAGCTCTTTTTTACAGCTATGGTTTGATTAGGCCACTCATTTTTTACATGGTTCAGAAACTGAATCTCAGTTTCATGTTCTATCATTCTGCAGGCCAAGGGCTTTCCTCCTTTATACCATCCAAAAAAATGAGGAGGACCACCAAGTTTCCTGCTGGGTCCTTGCTCTAGAAAGGAAGTTGAGTTGTCACAAAGCAGTTCCAGAAAATTTACAGCACCTTCCATCAGCTCCTTGCCACTTCCCAGACACCCCAGGTGGAAAGCCCTTGATGCTTCAGAATTCTGGAAGTCTCTTCTCCTCCGCTGTGAGCCGGCAGCCTCCCATTTCCAAAGGAGTTACAGCCCATTCTCTCCTTGAGCATTGTGTCATTTGCATGGGAGAAAGGGCTGCCTATAGGATGGGTATGCACAAGGTGTAAAAAGGCATCTTCAGAGATTTGCCACTATCATCCATGTGCTCATATGCATTTTCTATGTGATGTGGCCACTGATAGAGGACAGCTATGAAGCAGTCCACCAGACAGCAGCAGATGCAGATGGCCCCTCAACTGTGGTGGAATGACAAACCCCAGCAGAACCTCATCTGCTGATGTTGATGTGAACTTGGGGTCCAGAAGCAGGAGAAATCAAGGTTCGAAGAGCCACAGTGACCCCCTACTGCATGTTGTTACACTGGATGGATCGGGTCTTTAAAAACAGGTGCCAGTTGCCAAGGCAATTATGCCTCACACTCATCTGCATTCCAGAATAGTGTAGCTTTATTTACTTCTAGTGTCCATTGGAAGTGTGGAGTGGTACATATGTGGATCAGACCTTGTGCCACCACTGATGGCTAATACAGTAGCTACATTTGGCATTTCTTCCAGCTGCTGCCAAAGTTCTAGTCTGGATTTTTCAGACACCATCCTCATTATAAACAAAATAAGAACATAACTATCTAATGGGGTTACTAGCTTTCAATTGCTTCATTCAGAATGAAGTAAAGCAGGCATGATATTAAAAAGAACACACAGGGAGAGAGATCAGATAGAAATGGATTCATTCTACAAGTAAACAAAGAGTTTATGGCACTGAAGTGATTACGCTGCTTAGAGGTTATAAGAAAATGAGATCTATTTGAAGGCCCTGGAAAGACAGAAACGAGACCAGTGGTGAGTGAAACTCAGGAATTTGAAGGAAGCAGAATTTAAAGATGTTTCAGATTTGCCACGTTTAAAAACCAGGCTCAAAGTTGAGATGGTGGAGAAAAACGGTGCTTGAGACTAAAGACTGCTGGAAGTCGTTAGTGCGCTTCTGAATGGGATGCTAGCCATTATTGTCTCTGTGTTTCAATGGGATATGCAGGTGTTCTTCAGAGGCCAGGAAGAAACGTGGTTTGAATCTGAAGCCTTCCACAGATACTGTGCTTCACAGTGCTGACCTGTGTATTTTTAACATGTTAAATTATTTGTGTGAAATATTTCATATTTTTAAGACTTTACTCCTAAGCAGTGAGAGATGGTGGAGCATCAAAAGTCTCCAGCTGGAGTCATGTGCCACAGAAGCAGGAAAACACAAAGCAATGGGGTCTTGTCATTACTCTGCATGTGTGGGGGGAATATTAGTGTGGTTTGGATCAGGCTGTTACAGCACATGCTGCTCTCCTTCTTAGTGACATTTTTTATGTGCTTGCTCTTTCTCTTTTATATTTTTACTGCCTACTAAACGGTTTCGTTTGTCTCTGGTTTGTGTGACCCTCAGTTCAAAGAAAACAGTTCTGTTCAGGGAAGTACTTTGAAAACTGCCCTGATGAGGAGCAAGCTGATGCCTTGCCATCATCTAATGTGCCATCTTGATCTTGGCTTGGAAGGCATAAATCAGAATTTCACCCAGTCATCACTGAAGTTGCTGATTTGCTTTGTGAAAGACTAGAAACCAGAAAGGAGCCCTTCTCTGCAACAATAACAACACAGGAACTTTTCAGAACAAGATGCAGAACTCCTGAGTTAATGAAATGGAAAAATCCATCTGCTGGTCTAAATGTCGTGCTCATGTTTTCATCAACAAAATTATTTCAGCATAGAAGTAACAATACAGCATAAGCCTTCCTCTCTGTCTGGTCTGTGTCAGTGGGGCGCTCACTCAGAGCTGCCTGTGAAGAGATGGACGTAGTCTACTCAGGAATTACCAGTCTGGGTTCAGCCAAACCATGTCCTGTCTCTGGCAGCTGCTGACAATGGAGGCACTAACCTGCTATTGTTTTTTCTTTACCTTCCTGCTGCCTTGCTTCATGCCCCTTGGATGCTTTAGCCATGTATCTCACTCTGCCTGTAAGACAAGTGTAGTTCCCTGCAGTTCAGGAGCAGTGAGAACTAATTGCCATTTCATTAATTAAAATGCTCAGAACTGCTTAGGTGTAAGTGCAGAGCCAAAGTACAGCTATTTATTTTTTCACAGAATGATATAATCAATCCACTGTGATAAGCTCCTGAGCATCTGCTCAGCTCAGCTTCGACTTTGCCTGCCCTTAGGAGCACACTGTGTGTGCTCAGTCTGTCAAATTTGGGATTTCTTCCTGTGACAAGGAACCATCCATTTGGGTACAATGTGGGTGCTGCTCCACAAGGTGCTTAGGATTCACCAAGACTACATGTCTGGAGATAAAACAGTACCGTTACCTTCTGGGAATCAGCATAGCAGACACAGGAAGAGTCAGAATTATCCAGGGTGGAGATACACTGTCTAGCAAGAGCACCTGGAAGACATTTGAGAAGAGCCCTTTGATGTTTAAGTGGCAGAGACTGAGTGCTGACAGTAAACTTGAGGTGGTGACTCAGCAACACGGTATTTGGATTTATCTCAGAAATGTGACTATGACATTTGAAACAGCCAAATGAAAATGACAGCTTTTAACCTGGATTTCCCTTAATCGGAACAGATTGTGCACTTCATGCTAGAAATGTTCTGACTATTATCTACCTCTGTGTTTATTGCATTTTGATGTGCCTTGGGTAATGGCTTTAATAAAGTGTCTGGAATAGAGACCGTTAAAAGTTTCCTTACATTTAGACACTCAGATACCGTGTGATTGACTGTAGCACAGGCTAACGTCCTTTTATGATAGAGGTTTTCTGAAATAAAACATGTGACTATCAGGAAAGGCCCTCGGGTACTATAATCTGCTTCACAGTCACAGAAGTAATTTCTGTTCTTGGACTATTTTTGACTATAAGAATCAAGCCCCTTTTAAACTCACTTTTGGCAGAAACGAAACAGCTCTGTGACTTACAGCTGCAGTTCGTGGCATCTTCCTGGATTTAATGGGTAGAGGGAGCAACAGGGAGTGTGGAACTGTGATTTTCTGAGTGAAACAGTAAGGGCTGTGCAATGAGCCTCCCTCCTGTTTGCTGGTTCTGAAAGCTGAGCTGCAGTGAGGAGAGACAAGTATTCACCAGACACAAAATTACTGGGTTCATTTATCATCCACCTTCTGCTTCTGTGACATGCTTATTCCTTCTTTCATTTTGGAAAATGACCTTGTGATCCTTACTTCCAGGATCATGCTCTGCTTCCACAGCAGCTGCACAGACAGCAGTGAAAAATCTGCTCTCTGCTATTACAGGGTAAAAACACTGTTAGGGTGAAACGTGCAGGGTGTCCTTGTAGCAGGGGTCAGCTTGCCACCTTGCAGCTTGCCACCTTGGAGCGAAGTGGACTTTTATCTGGCTGTGATTAATAACTGCATTGTGGGGGCGTGCCTGCTCTGTCTTGGTTTGGGTTTTTTTGGGGAAGGTTTTGTGGGTTTTGTGTTGTTGTGGGCTTTTTTTGGTTTTTTTTAAATTATTAACAGATTTATAAAGCTCCTGATTTAGACTATAATTGTAAAATGGCTTTTCTGGCCCTCTCCCAGATCTGTGGCTAGAGAGGCCAATATCAGAATGTGCTACATAATTTGGATTGGATACCCTTTGGTTGTAGTTATGGTCTGTGCAATTGCAGTCACATACAATGGATTGCCTGGGAAATGAAAATGCTTGGGTTTACAGCAGAAAGCATGTGAGGAGGAGGCACTGTGCTGTTCTGAGAGTGGCTAAAAGCAGAGGAGAGGCACATAGCTGGCCCGTTTTGAAGTGCCTTCGAATCCCTACACATGCACAGCAGGGGGGTGTTGAAAAAATGTAACAGAATTCCTGCTGTGGCTGTATCACAGCCTACATGTTCTGTGTGCACATACCTCAGTTTAAGTTCAGACACAGATTAATTTAACCAGATAGCCTGTTGGTGTTGTCTAGAAAAGCACATTTACATCTTTCTCTTTTGACCTTGGATTTCACGAACGACTTTTGGTTAAGCCAGCCCAGCCACACTTGGCTCAGTGCTGCAAGCTTTCTGCTGGAACTTCACAGAGAGACTTGTCATCTGCCTGCTTCTCACATAGGGCTTCCTCTTTCACTAATAGGACCTGGTCATTTTACACCCTGTGCTGACATGAACAGGATGAGATTGAGGCACTGTATTGGCAGAAAGCAGATCTCAGGTGGAAGAAGTTCAGACCCTTTGAAAAATCATGGCTTTATACTCATCTAAAAGAACATTTTTAACTATTTCCCCTTCTGTTCGTCTGCCAGGCTGTGCTACTGCATCACATGCTGTTTTACATAGGTTCACACAGAAGCCTACAAATGGGTGAAAAAAGCATTCCCCCCCCTCCCCCCGCCCCAACATCCTCATCGTTCTCTCCAGCCTTCTCTCAGCAGGTACTGTGGGATCACAGCCCTCCTCCACAGGGGCTGAAGCAGCAGCAGCTGCAGAAGTCAGCAATCTCCAGTTAAACAACAAATAGCAGATTTTAGCAGTTACGTGCCTCAGCCTCAACTGCAGGCTCTGTGGCACAGGCGCTGTGTTTGTTTCTCTGTTGGAAAGGCACCTAGTGCAAGCTACTGGTGCAGATCAAGATTTGCTGGATGCCAATTTCAGACAAATATTAAGTAATAATGATACTTCCATGGCTGTGTGAGTTAGGCAACGGAGATGCCATCTTAGATAATGAAGATTTAATCTATCATGCACACTAGGAAAGGAAGGGAATTACAAGACAATAAATAGAGAACAAAAATACATGAATGAACAGTTCAGCAAGGAAAATGCATATAGACTTGAGTGAAACCAATGCTGAGACTGGGAGAAAGAATAAGACAAAGAAGATGATTAATGCTAAGTCTCCTTATTGCTCATGGCATCTGAAGAATGTATAAAAGGATGGATAGCTCTCTGAATCTCAGTAGCTAAAATAGTTGGTAGGTGGGCTGAGCCATAAACCAAAATATTCCCAGCATATGAGAGAGGATGAGAGGGCAGATTCAAGATTCTATGGGAGAAGGGAACAAACAATGTCAGCTACCCGACAGGAAAACACAGAAGAATACCTTGAAGAGATATAGAGGAAAAAAATCTTGTAATTCTTGCTCTTTGGTTTTGAGGTGAATTTCATTTTATTGCTATGCTAGTTGAATAAAAATATATTTAACCTTTTCACTTCAGGATCAATAGCACATGTAACAACACCGAGTTTAGGGTGCACGGTCAATGCATTCTTGAAAGAGAGTTCTCCCTAATTATGGAGTACAGTTTGGGAAATAACATAGAAACTGTTATTTTACTAACTCCCCATATCCATATTTACTTACTCACCTTCATAGCCAGAATGGAGTAATTGTGTTTTATGTGAGGCTGTTATTAAAACTTAGAGCATCCCCAGGGATCTCTGAAAATTGATGTTTACACGTGCTAGGAAATGGCTCGCAATCACATTTAATGTACATATAAATCATCCTAGAAAGTAAACCAACAGAGACAAATGATTTGGTGTTGATGAGATTCATTAAATTTCTCATGAAGATAATATAAAAAGAATTTGACAAATGATCCATAGACAGAACAAATGAGCAAGCTGCAAGGGATTACTGGATTTCTCCATTTTCACACTGAAATCCTAGGAGGATCAAACCAAATTAACACCATAAATTCATACTCAGGTACGTAATGCACTGACTTTTCCAGTGGGCTGAAGATTGTCCCCACCCACTGATTTCAAAAGGAATTGTGGGTGACCAAATCTGGATTTAAAAATAGAGGCAGGAAGCTAAAGCACAGCATCTCTCACACAAGGCATCAGCCACAGTGGGATTCCAGACTAGGAGAGAGTAAAAAAAACCTTGTTCAGGGGCAGTTTTTCTTATTTGGAAGTGAGGACGGTATCTGTGTATGGCTGTGGAAGGAAAAGCACTTACTACTCCTTCTAAACCTAAGGATTTATAAAAATTTGTAGGTGTATGGAGAATGAAGAGGGCTGTCGAGGGCGTTCGTTTTATACTGAACATGTGTGGGGTGGAAAGCAGTGTAAAGGGAGGTGAGGGCAGGCTGAGGTGGGGAGGGGGGAAGTCAGGGCCAAGCCAGCCAGGCACAAAGTGCTGCAGGCCCGCCATGCCTGTGGGCAGCTGGGTGCTGGGGGTGCCCCGCACCCCCCACTCCCCTGCCAGGGATCCAGCTCTGCTTGTTGCGGGGGAAGCAATTTTGGGAGCAGCATCAGGCAGCACTTGCAGACTTTGCAGATGCTTGAAAATAAGCAGCCTTCCTGCTATGAAGAGGCAGGTGTCACCCCTCACAGCAAACAAGCTGTGGCCTGATCCTGGAAACTGCTTTCCCACTGAGACCCCCCAGGAAAGATACAAATTGTGCAAGGGGATTTTTCCACCCTAGTTGAGGGCACAACCCCACATTTACCCTAGAGCACATCTTCCTCTCTTTTTCAATACTTGGTATTTGAGAGAATTTCTGATCTGCGGGACACTATAGGAAGACTGACAAAAATAAGAGTCTGTTATCCCTCTGGAACATCCCTGCTCTTGCAGGGTAAAGGAACTCTGCATGTGTATTCAAATGGTGTGTATATAAACACATGCATACAATACGTACATATATACACACACATACATATGCACAAAACCATAGGGAGCCACTTTCAACAGCATTCATTACAGGTTCACTGTTTCTTCTGAATCATTACAGTTTCACCACTGTCTTCAGTGAGAGTAGAGAATCCAGCAGTAGGATCTCAAAAAAGCTACCCAAAATACCCTGACAACTCATGAGCCTCGGTCAATCATTCAGAGTCACAGTGCCCTGCCATCCCCCTATCCAACCACCCAAGGTACACAATGAAAAATCTGGATCGTTTTACTGTAACTATGCACGGGGTAAACTGTGTTAAATTTGTCTCTGTCAATACTGTATCTACACAAACAGAATAAAGAGCTTCAGTGGTTGGGCTCACTTAAAACTTAATGCTCTGTAATGAAACTGAGAGGGAGAGAGTTTACTCAATAAGCTTAAACTCTTGAGAGAGAGAAAAATCTACTGAAGAGTAGCTCATATTGTTATTAATTTTAGTGTCATGTCTGAATTTCTTTCCAGATTGTTTCCCAGGACGAATGATAAGAGCAGCAATGTGGTTTCAGCCTCTGAGGTGAAACTATTTGTTCAGAAACCTGGCAAAGGCAATGTCTGTTTTGCTACCCTACTTTCTTTGGTATCCCTAGCAGCAAGAGTGCTGTTCCTCTGGCAAAGCACTGTTAGGGCAGTGATGGTATACAAAGAATCTCACCAATGCAGGCGTGCAAAGCACCTCTGAAGTGCACAGGGCTCTGGATGTCAGCTTAGTTATCTTCTAGGATCGTTGACTACCTTTCAAGTGCTGGAGAGCTGGTCAGCTTTGCCATGCCCATGCTGGCTACCCAAAGGTATAGCCTGCTGAAATCTCAGCTGCAGGGTGAGCTGACTGTGGGAGAGGTAGGTGGCCCTTTTGCTAAAGAAATCCCAAAGCAGGAATGGCAGCCCCTTTGTTCCTGCAGAAAGACCAGTGGCAGACAGTGAAAGCAGGTGAGCCTATCATCTAGCTTGACACATTTTCCATCCCATTGTAAATCATCCATGCTTATTCATTTAGTGGTGCTGGGCTAGACTGAGCAGCTCTAGTCGCTGCACGAGAGCATGGGAGAGAGACAAGGTGTGTTGCAAAGACTATGAGGTAGCTATTAGGAATCAGTCAGGCATACTGAGGATGATGCTGATCACGATCAGCATCATTTGCATCAACTCTAATGGAAAACCCAATTAGTTCATTCTCCAAGAAGCATAACACAAAAGTTGCATCAACAAATTTTGTCTGGTCACTGCCATTTGCATTTTAATTGCCAGGAAAAGACAGCACATCAGAACACAGGAGCAGCTACAAACCACATCCCTATAGAGAGGAGGGATTCAACAGGTAAGCAATGCACTTAAACCAGGACACATCTTTCAGCTGTCTGCATTTTGTCAAGCATGGAGGAACTGTGTTCAAAGCCTTGGGTGAGCTGAGTCCATGCTAATGAGCTTATCTTTGCAGGAGCAGGTTAGATCAGCTGTGATAAACCTAATTAAGATGGGCCTGCATCTCAGCTCCTGCTGCCAGACCTAAAATATCCTTGGCATATCTGTGTTTGTGAGGATGGATCCACTCAGGTTTTGCCTCCAAGAGAGAAGAGAGGCTCCTGAGAAAAGTGTCTGCTGGAAACCACACGTAGGTGTTCACTGCTCTTTGCAGGACAGGGCACATGTCTCAGCCTTTTTGTGGATCTGACCCTGTGACAAGCTTTGCCCCTCAAGAAAGAGTGCCATGCAGCATCCCTGAAAAATCAGTGCTAGCACCCTTAAACTCAAGTAATTTAGTCAAATTAATTCTGAAAGATACAGAAAACATCAACAGTCAGGAATCAGTGGGATTTGATGATTACTCTCTCTGAATGTGGTTCATAAATGTTGCTGGAGAGCTGAGAGCCAATTGCAGGTGACTTCACTAGTCCAGATTCTCATCTTCACCAGCTCTAGAGCTGTGCCAATGTGTGATATTTTTGGTTTGAAAAGAGTGTAAATGAAATGAGAGTTTGGCTCATGGGGTGAGGACTGGGTAACATGATGACAGAGGGGCTTTATAAACATTTATTATTCAAAATCTCTTCTGCAAACAGGAACACGCCTAGGCAATTATCTCACTTTAGCTGCAGATGGGCAATTTTGATGCAATTACTATGCACCTTCAGTACTACAAAGCTTTCAGTGCCATTTCTTTTGAAAATGCCTGAATTGAACAGAATGACAAAACTAATGAACTATTGCATCTTTTTCCTGTCAGCTGCACAACATCTAGGAGGTGCCATCAGCATGCCTCATGGGGAGGACCCACATGGTTGTGGCTGTTAGCCCAAAGGCATGCATGTGCCAAGCTTCCCACTGAAGGCAAACCTATCTGCGGCCTTCAGTAGCTGAGTTACTTGAGGAAGGATGATTTGCCATTGAGCATTGGGATCATGACATTAGATTGATACCAAGACATTAGTTGTCATCTCTCTCTCAAATTTCCCTAATGAGATGTTTCTGCATGTGCCTGAAATCTGTGGTTATTTACTGTTTTGTGCTAGACAAAGGCTTTTTGGGTAATAAGACTCCAGATACCAGCAGCATAATAGTGGAAAGTGTGTGAAGCCACACCGATAAAGAGAACAGTTTGTTTTTAGCACAATTGCTATGGAGGAAACACACTTGTCTCCAGTTTCTCAAAACCACTTGTCTCTGGTTTCTTGCAGCAAACATATCCGGGAAGCCAGATGGTTGTTTTTTTTTTTTAATCCTTAAAACAAAACAAAGTTCGAGAAATATAAAGCAGCAGACAACATTTTTGAACTTGCCAGCCAAAAGTAATTAACTATACATATAACTGGTATGATTTTCAAGAGGAATGTCCTCATTATGACCCCTGTTTAACCTAAAAAAATAAAGGCAATTTGCTGCAACTTTTGATGAGATCCCATGAAAATTTCTTTGGCAGTTTGGTCAGTTTTATTTGTATCTTCATTCTTGTTAAGGAACAAATCTGTTAACACATGAAATAACTGCTGCTGGCATGATTTTATTTTCCCTAGATACTGCTGAGTGACTTGTCTGGACCTCTATAACTGGAATGGCTGCTGAGCCCAACCAAGCTTTGGAATATCCCATGCTACAAACCTGCAACCAGCCACAGGACTCAACACATGAGCAATACCGTGGCGAGCATGCTGTCCACTGAAATCATATAGGAGTTACTGATTTAGCATAGTTCATAGAAGAGCTACAAGAACTAACACTCATGGGAGTGTTACATCTCAGTGGAGCTCAGGTAATCTTCTCCTACAACAGGCCACCTTTGGCCAACCACCTCCAATCCCCAAGCATGCACTAATCACTCTTTTGCCTCTTTGTGCTTGCACACTGATAGAAACCACCACCCTTGTTTCAAACACCTAATTCATTCTCTTTGATGACATCTAGCTCTTTCCTCATCTTCTCCATCCATCCAGGATTTAGCTGACCTTTATCATATCCATCCCTAGAGTTATCCCTTTTACATGATCAAGAGTAAGGCAGAAAGTAATGGAATTACAGGAATCACCTGGAACTACAGAAGAGCATGGTTGGTTGAAAAATCTATGAAATTGACTGAGCTCTTTGTTAAATGCTACAAGACTTTCAGAGGGTTTGCCTTAATTGCTAAAAAAATAATGAGCAAGTGCAGGTACATTAATGGAAGACAGCTGATCATTTGGTTATATGTCACTGTATCCTCATCTGGGACGCCATCTTTGGACATTTTTTCTACTTCTGTTCTCCATAATAAAAAGACACTTTTTGAAAAAATAATGTGAGGAAGTAGGGTGAATTTCAGCCTGGTCAGAGCCCAAGTTCTACTCTGAAAGAAAGCTGAAACATACCTACTTAGTAGTTGTTATTTTTAATGTTCAGCAAGCCAGATCCTTCTCTGATAGAAATCATCATGCTGTCAGGGGACTCAGTGGAACTGTGTTAGCTAGGGTCACCTGCTGACTGGACTCACCGCATTTAATATAGAAAACTTAATGAAATATTGAAAATGATAGATTAAAATTCATTCGATTATTAAAAGTAAGTTAAGCAGAAACACTTTATAGTAGGCTAAAACCATTTCTTTTAAAATTTTAGGGTTAATAACAATAAATCAAATCCTCAGGGCTTGAATCAACATAGTCTTGTCTGAGAGCAGACAAATACTTAAGGTGGTTCTGGCAAAAAGTGGCAAACACTAGCGAAATGGGTACCATTCATGCCAACGCATTTTGGTATGTGTAATTTTGGGATATATAGAGACAGCACATTAGAGGGAGGTTCTGCTCCCCCTCTACTCTGCCCTAGTGAGGCCTCATCTAGAGTCCTGTGTCCAGTCCTCAGCTCAAGAGAGACAGGGAACTGCTGGAGAGAGTCCAGTATAGGGAAACCAAGATGATCAGGGGACTGGAGCATTTTCCTTATGAGGAAAGGCTGCGGAAACTGGGGCTGTTCAGTCTGGAGAAGAGGAGACTGAGTGGGGAATCTCATTAATGTTTACAAAGTTTATAAATGGTGGGTGTCAGGAGGTTGAGATATCTCTTTTTTCTATTGTATCCAGCAACAGGACAAGGGGTAATGGGATGAAGCTGGAACACAAAAAGTTCCACTTAAACATAAGACAAAACTATATCACTGTTCAGGTGAGGGAGCCTTGGCACAGGCTGCCCAGGGAGATTGTGGAGTTTCCTTCCTTGGAGTTCTTCGAGACCCGTCTGGACATATTCCTATGCGACCTGATCTAGGTGGACCTGCTTTTGCAGGGGGGTTGGATTAGATGATCTCTAAAGGTCCCTTCCAACACTACCATTCTATGATTCCATGAAGAGATACAATAAGTACACATACATTTAAATATTAATAGTTATGTTTCAGTATCTGCAGATCACTGACCATTAATAAAATAAAAAAGCAGGTATGATGCATCTCTGTGCTGACCAGGTTGGGCTAGAGACTTCCCTCCCAAAGTCCTCATCAGCCAGATTTATTCCATGTTTCTTTAATCTGATGTTCAAGATATCATGGTGAGACAGTGTGCACCATTTGCTGGATGGTAAAACTACCAGACAGCATTACAGAGGTGCAGCTTCATTTTTATTCTAAGTACTATTAAGAGGTCCTGAAAGTAGAAGTGCAATTCTCACTGTTTCCTATTGTGCTATTTAATAGGAATGCTTTTCATAGCTGAGCAATTAGCTTTCTGTACTTGGAAATCTATATGTACTCCAGCTGAAAGCATAATAAGCCAGACTAGTGAAGAAAGCTATAGTTTCAGTGCAGAAAAAGCAGGATGCCAATTTTCAGTTGTCCTGGCTGGCCTCTGCAATAAATACAGTGAAAATTAAGTTTAAAACCCCCCGTATTTTGGTGAAGCAAAACATTTTTTAGCTGTAAAACAAGGGAAAAATGTCAGATGACATAGAGGAATAGAGTCCTCCTATAGTGAATGGATCTGGGTTCATACCATCCAAGGGTGCCCCATGGTAGCAACGTACTACACAAATGTTAATATCACTTTGTCACTCAGGATGATGTGAGATCCATGAGGTTTAACATTTGTGTCTGCTGAAAGAGATGGGGGATGCTATCCTTCCTGTAAGGCTTCCAAAGGCCCATTCCTTCTGTGGCAGTCTGAATGTTTCACTGAGGCAGTGGAAGGTTTCCAAAGGCGAAGGAAATGTTGCAGCAGTCTCTAAGTGCTCATGAAATGAGCAGCTTCAGTAAACAAGAGCTCCCCAGCCCCAAAGAGAAGGAACACAATTTATAAATTAACAAAACATAAGCAACCAACACCAGCTCTACGTGAGGAAATGCTCAGTTGGAGACATGAGAAACAGGGAACTGATGAGGTGGCCACAATGGACTTCGTTAGTGTAGGCTTGCTGAAGACAAGAGACCCAAATGACATGGCCATGACTGTAAGGCCAGAAAGTCAATGAGGCTCTTTTCTGTAAACTTGCTGAGTTTTGGCTCTGACCCCAAGGACTAACAAATAGATAAACAGGAGGGTTGTTTCTTCTCCACAGCCAGGCTGAAAAGAAGTAGTCTTCACTAACTGCCACCCAAAGCAGGTGAACAAGTAACACAAACATATTTTGTTCATCTTTTCCATTTTGGATTGGATTCTCTGGCAGAAGGCTACCATTTAGAAAGGTGTTTTAGCACTGGAAAAGACAGAAATGGTTGTACGTGGGTGTGCAGGTACATATCTGAACCTGTCTGCCCATCAGCTCATATCTTACCATTGTTTCCCTCCAAAAGAAACCCTGTGGATGTCCACAGACAACATTAGGTAGCTTCTTGTCAGGGTTTTTAAATTTATGGCACCCTGATCATATGCCTGTGTTGCTTCCAACCTTAACCTTTGGCTATTTCTCCCTTTTTATCAGCCACAGCTATGACAAGCAAGCAAGAGTGGCCAGTTCCTGCAGACTCTAACTGAACAGGATCTTCAGCCAGGTACCTGTGCATTTATATGAGACTGTCTTTTCATACAAACAATAGTCCTGGGAAATCTGGACACCGTCCATAACCACTAGGCAGCTGGACAAAAAGGTTTTTTCCACTTCTGTAGTACTGCCAGCCTCCAACACTTCTCACTGTATCATCCGTCTTTATTGAGAGCTGTTAATTATAGCTACGAAGCGTGTTGCCATATAGGCGCTTTCCTTTTTTAAAGCAGCTTTAAAGGTAGCTCCCTTCAAGAGATTTTGACACAGAAGTGGGCTGGGGAAAAAAAAAAAAAAAGCAAAGCAGAATGCCTTATCACTCCTTGCTGAGTTCTGTTGTTGTTTTTGTTGCTGTTGTAAATAACATGGGAGAAGCTGTCTAAGATAGTCCCCATTCAGTTACTTTGTGCACTGGGTGTCAAGGTATTTAATATGATGGCTGATGTAAAACTTTCTGCAAAAGGACCAACTGCAAACTCTGTCTTCTTCCATGTTATGATGATTGGAAAAAACCCCACATCCATGCTCACCTCAGCTTTCTGCTTCTTTCCCACACAGTAAACATAATCACAGAGTCTTTTCCCAGACGCCTTTTTATTTTGCCAGAAATAAAACCCAGTTAATTTTCTGTTTGTGCTGTGTAGTTTGTGGGTGCAAGGTCATGCCTGGAGGCAGGGAAGGGATGAAGTGACCCCTGAAGTCACCCTTGCTTTTGTTCCATGGTGTTAGTCAATGCAGAGAGATCAGTATGGGTAGGATCAGTGTAGGTGGATTTGCTCCTGAGGTCTCCTAAGCAAAGCCCTGGCAGTATGAAGTTTGGCAGCTTGCTTTACTAACCAGAGGAAGAACCACTTAATGAAATGCAGTTTACTAATGACCAGAGATATTACAGTGCTGCAAGACCCAACATTTTTCCCAAGCAAAAGCCATTACATAAACACATTTGTTTCACAGCACATGCCCTATCTGCAGGTAATAAGAACAACTACTTTACTTTCTAGTCCTTATCCTTGTCTCAAGCACCGTTACCTCATAGGAGGCATATCATTATATCATTTAAAAGCATCTGTTCAAGCCACAGCAGAGAAGACAAAAGTAGTGGAACAATAAGACAAAATTACAGGACACTACTTAATTCAATCATCCTTGGAATGATTTTGCAAACCTGGCTCAAGATTAAAGAATATGCCTTTCTCCTGACCAGGGACTACCCCATTTTTACTCTCAATAAGCCTTCCACAAAAGTTCCAATAGCTCAGAAGAGGTGATCCTCAATAGATGAAGAATCTTCAAGTTAAGAGAAAGCTTTCCACACAGCATGAATGTTAAGCTTTTTTTTCAGAACATTATGGTCTGAAGTACAAACACAATCTCCAAGTATAAACTGAGAGGCTAAATTAGAAAGGATTGGTTTCCTAAAGAAGGACCCATGACCATTTTCTCACAAAAGTTAAGACACAAGTTCTGAAAGGCAGTATTAGCTACCTGAAGCCATTAATTTTGGGGTGTTCTGCCAGACACTCACACCCCATGACCAATGTTGGTCCTAAGGTCCCATACCCTGGAAGAGAAAACCAGAAAAATACCCTGAACATGGTCTGGGAGCAGTTTTTTCAGCTTTTCAGTGGAAAATGCCAAGATGATTACTATCCTAAGTCTAGTTAGGCACTTAACTATGGGGTAGTGTGGGGCTGCCACTAACAGCTAGTTTGGCCAAAAGAATTTCTCTTTCTTCTCAGTCTTTCTTGCTGTTTACCTTACATGTCTTGTGTTTGTCTCCTCTGTAGTGTTTGCTCTCCCTGTGCATTTTGAGAGGAAAACGGGCATTTGTTTCCAAGACAGCCGTGCTGGAATATGTACTGAGTATGTGGCACTGAGGAGCTAGCTATGGCAAATGTCCTTGCTAATGTAACCCCAGGTACTGTCTTCAGTGTGTAGAGAAGACTTATGTGAACAGGAAGCTACTCTAAAAAACTTGAGCTGGGAGATGACCTATTTATCCAATAACAGGCAACCTGTAGAGCATATTTTTGACAGCTGGCTGAATTTTTTTTTTGTTTCAGGAGCCACAGAGAGCAAGAAACCACGACATTAATCACCTAAGAAAACAAGTGTCTCGAGGAAAGCAGCTGAAACGATGACTTGGGCAATCAACTGGCCATAATATAGCACAGTTGTATTAGGTTAAGGCAGCAGTGAGGAGCTACTTCCAGAATTCTCATGGGGTGATGCAGACCTACCCCAGATCCTTAGGAAGAGGTACTTTACTTGTGAGAAACACTTGACAGCAGCATCACCCTGAGCTCTCTGGCTTGAGTTTCAGCTGAGCTAGGCCCAAATGAATACTCCATGACCAAGCTGAAAGCTATATGCACATCAAGTTAGACATCAGACAAGCACCCACGCACCAGCACTGCCTCTACCACAAACACCATGCTATTCCAGCAGAAAGCTTCACTACTGCTGTTACTTGCTAATAGTACAATTTGGCTTTATCTTCAACTAGAACCTTCGGAAGAAAAGTGCAGAATCAGTAAAAACAGTCTGAGAAGTGACAAAATGGCCCATCCATAACACATCAGCTGCAATACTTCTGACACTCACAGAAGGGAAATAGATGACCACAAGTACGATAAACCTCCAGAACAATATCCACATCTTCTTTTAACAAATCATTTTAATACCAAGCACAGACCAAAGTCCTGAAAGATTGCTGTAAAGATAAAATTGTTTTAATTTGGAGTCACTCATGGCTTATATCTAACTCAGGTAAGAATCAGATGCTATATCTTTTCACTTCAAGAGTTCTTTTTGTTCTTTGGTTGTTGGGCTTTTTCCCAACGAGTTAATGGGAACTTGAATTGTAAAGCAATTTTATTTTGAGGAACAAAAGTAAATAGGTATTATTTTAAGGCTAACGTACTGAATTAGATAAATAGAGTTTATAAACTAAAGTTTTTTGAAAGAAAACATGATTCATTGGATGACATTTGCTAAAAAACAACTGCATTCATCATATCTTGATGCCCTTGTGGCTTATTTACAACTCTGCTAATACTGTCTGCTCTGGTGGTGAAGCTCCCACCTAAGTAGTAATATAAATCAGCAGGATGACAAAAGTCAACCACACTACAACATTTTAATGCTATTGGGTAAGAGAGACTTGTGAATACAAATCGCTGACATTCAGTAGTAAAAAAGCATCCAGTCACATCAAATCAGGCTCTGACCTTCTTCCCTCTTAAGATTTCATCATGGCCAGGTAGTTGGTTGCCAGCACTATGTGGTCAGCTTCTCTGCCTGCTACAGAAGAAGAGGGAAGCACTCATGGTACACTGGGTTGCACTTTTGTATGAATCAGGATCAAATTAATGGACTCCGCTTCTGGAACTACTGGGGATGCTGGGCTAGTGCCTTGTCTCCATGCTAGCAGAAATGCATGTGAAACACGCTTAGAAACTGTGTCATGCTCTCCTGGACATTCTGTGAAGCTGTGCCAGTAATTTCTGGTCACTGAGCTAAGTCTCAATTCTGAGCCCACGAGCATATAAATCAAAAGTGACTCTTGTGAAGTTAGTATGTTGGTAAATCAGAGTAAGATCTACTCTATTAGTTCTCTACCATTATTATGCCAGTATTTTGGTTCAGTTTCAAGGAATTAAAATGTACTTCAGTGTTACCTGCAACTTTCTTTCTTTTCAATGAAAAAAATCTTGAAATCATGAAAGATTAGTGGCAGCTAATTTGTAGGCAGTATAGGGACAAAATGGAGTCACTGAAAAAGAAGACATTAAGATGTGTTCAAATGTGGTTGCAGATCAGTGCAGGTG
The DNA here is from genome assembly GCA_013401255.1 of Urocolius indicus. Classification (NCBI taxonomy): domain Eukaryota; kingdom Metazoa; phylum Chordata; class Aves; order Coliiformes; family Coliidae; genus Urocolius; species Urocolius indicus. Next base: position 185,568 of record WBNH01004695.1, on the reverse strand, counting down.
CATTCTGCAGGATGATTCTTTCACCCACCCAACACATCAGGTGCATTCCAAGTTGTAGAAGAGATTTAGTATTAGCTTGTACTGTGTTCTTTAGCCCTAATCATAGAATGGTAGGGTTGGAAGTGACCTTTAGAGATCATCTAGTCCAACATCTTTGCAGAAGCAGGTCCACCTAGATCAGGTCGCACAGGAACATGTCCAGGTGGGTCTTGAAGACCTCCAAGGCAGGAGACTCCACACCCTCCCTGGGCAGCCTGTGCCAACAGTGAAATAGTTTTTTCTTATATTTAAATGGAACTTTTTGTATTCCAGCTTCATCCCATTACCCCTTGTCTTGTTGCTAGATACAATAGAAAAAAGGGATGCCCCAACCTCCTGACACGCACCATTTAGATATTTGCAAATATTAATAAGATCCCCCCCTTAGTCTCCTCTTCTCTAGACTAAACAGCCCCAGTTCCTGCACCTTTCCTCAGATGCTCCAGTCCACTGATCATCTTGGTGGCCCTGCACTGGATTCTGTCCAGCAGTTCCCTGTCTCTCTTGAGCTGAGGAGCCCAGACCTGGACACGGGACTTCAGATGAGGCCTCACCAGGGCAGAGTAGATGCTTTATAACATAAAAAGAATGGTCTAAATTATAAATAAACAAATAAATAATCATGCAAACCACTCTGTAAAGCCCCACCCTTCTCAAAAAATGTTGTTTAAGACCATACCATCAAAATAAACAAGCTTTCTGAGGTATTCTGCTCCTCAAATGTAGATGTAACCCTGTGTTATTTTCCCAGTTGGCACACATGGTGATTCCTTAGAAAAGGTGGATTTCTTCCTGCCTAGATACACAAAGCTAAGTAATATCTGAGAGATTTTAATTTCACCTTTCATGTAGCCAGGGAGCTTTAAGCTCTAGTGCTTCTAATTTATGTAACCTCATAAATTAATAATGTAGGTAAGATGGAGGGTAGCTCATCAGATTAGATGTGTCATTTTATAGAGCGGTTTGGAAGTGAAAAGTATGAAGCCAAAATGAAGTACTCTTAAATGATCCATTAGGTGCATAGATCATTGCATGTGTTATTTCTGGACTGGACAATGGTCAAAATGAATGGTAATATAGTTATTGTAATTTTATTTTAAGCTAGTGAGCACTTGCACAAGAAGTAAGAGAAAATCACTGACCCTGGTGTGCTCTCCTGTGCCCTACCATAGCTCTCTGTGTCGCTGCACGTGGGACCGGGTGTGTTGCACCCTTGGTACCAACCATGGGGCAAGTTCTGCTCCAACAGTCTGCACTTGGGCACAACTCTGGCCTTTGATGGAGCTGCACAGAGAGCCTAGAGCAGTTTGGATGTGAATGAATGAGTTTTGGCTTGCTTTCACAGAATCACAAAATCTCAAGGGCTGGAAGGGACCTCGAAAGATCACCTAGTTCAACCCCCTGCCAGAGCAGGACCACCTAGAGTAGGTCACAGAGGAACTCTTCCAAGTGGGTTTTGAATGTCCCCAGAGAAGGAGACTCCACAACCCATATGGGCAGCCTGTTCCAGTGCTCCCTCACCCCTACAGTGAAGAAATTCTTCCTTGTATTTCTTTGGAACCTCTTATGTTCCAGCTTGTACCTGCTGCCCATTGTCCTATCATTGGGCATCACTGAGAAGAGCCTGGCTCCATCCTCCTGACACCCACCCTTAAGAGTGACTTTTTCCCCCTGCTGTGGACACAAGTGCCAACTTAACTTCAGCTTAAACAGAAAGCTCCTTGCAATGCAATATGGGTCAGTCAGAAGTCCGTAATACTTTACGTTATGGCCTAATACTCAGAGTCTTATAAAGAAACTGAATCAACCTACTCTTAAATTTAATGTGATACTATAACATTTCAGTGGCAAAATTATATAATTCTAAGTGCTTTACAATTATACTTGCTATAAAATGAGGAAAAGAAATAACCTTTGCAGCTTTAAACTGGTTTGTGTCCATGACAGGTATGTTCTTCTGCAAGATGACAAAACATACAAGTTCATATATCTACAGCAGAGTAGATACACACACTGGTACTATATAACTGGAATATAAAACCATAATAAACTATAGAATCCATTATAGGAGGGACTATACACCTGCTCACCTTTGCTATGATTTATGACCCTTCTGTATATTTTTCCTAATGGTTGCTGTTCTTTACATGCTCTCTAATGGTATGGTGGGGTACATCAAAGCACCTCCCAAAAACCTGCAGACCCCCTAAAGCCACCTACCAAGGAAGAGGTGGTGTGAAGGCACTGTCTGTGCCATGGCAGGGGAGGCTGAGCTGCTTGGTCCTGCTGAGGAGGAGGTGGCTGTGCAGGTGTCCTTAGGGAGCTTTGCTGCCCAAAAACACCAGATGCCTGTGGATTTCAGCAACCCATCTAGGCAAGATCTGAGAATCCTTTCCTTTACTGCCTCACTGCTAAGGTGACTAAACATGTCATATTTCCACCTTCTCCTGCTGACATCTTTTCATTTATCTTGTTGCAAATTCCTGTCAGAAAGCTCAGATAATATATAAAATATAGATGAAGGTAAAGGAAAAAAGAGGCTGAAAGTGATTATGCAAGTTTCTTGTTAGTTCCAGGTCAGAATAGTCTTATCTGAATATCCAGAAGTTCACAAAATGCCTCCCTAACATGTCCAACTATGCCTGGAGTGCAACCTCTCCTGAAGATGCTAGTGCCTCATACCGAGCTGCAGAGTCTCTATATATGTCATTCTACCTGTCTATAAACATACATAAATTATGCAAAAAGGGGGAATAATTAAGAGAAGATGCTGGAATGCAAAGCTTGAGTTTTCTGACGTACGTGCATGTGACATCTCAGCCATAATGGAGCAAGCAGATGAACAGCAATTCTTTTCATGGTAATGCGTAGTGCAGCACCCCTGAAATATCTCAATTTAGCCAGTGGAGATGCTGAGGCAGACACTATGTAAGGGACAACCTTTACCCCTCCCTAAAGGACTCTCTCATCCAAATGAACAGAGTACAAGGAAATCAGAGGTCTGTAGTGACCACAAAACAAATCTGCAGCAACACCAGGAAACCGGGGCTATATTGCCAAATGCCAAGTCCAGCCTGACACAGAAAAAACTCTGTAAATTAACCCTATTCAATTTGCTGGTCAGCCACACAAAAGCATGTTCGTTAGTAAGTCTGCTACAAGCTTACTTGTAATGATGCCCCCCTGAATCCCAAGTAGGCTGCAGGGCTTGCACCTGCTCTTCAACTCAGCCATGATTTAATTAAATGGAGGATATAAAACTACCAACCGTATCAATTAGCTGCAGCAACAAAGAGTATAATGTGCTGGTTTTAACCCCAGGGATCTGGAGAACCACAGACACTCACTCCAGAATTCAGCAGTATTTAAAACATTATCTGAGCGCAGCTGGAAAGAAAAATGTTTAAAACTCAATGAAATGAAAAAGTAGTTGTTTTGGCCTAGCATTTGTTATTGGTTTTATATGAAACTGTTGCTTTCTCTAACTTTCATACTTCTCTAAAGCAATCGCGTTTGCTATGAATTAAACAACAAACTGAAGACTGAAGTGCAAGAAATGTGGCATCTTATGAAAATGCCTTTAATACTTCTGGGTACTGCTATAGGAACCGCAGTGAGCAGTGAAATTCCTTCATCTGCAGCTCCTGAATGATTTACAAGATGAAGAAATTGTAACGCAGCAGCAAAAATTCAGCATTTGTAATCTTAACCTAGTCATCTGAGGCAGAGCTTTTCCTGAGTACCCTGCTCTCTTAGATTTTTTTCCTGCAGTAAGTTTCCACCTCACTGCTGCACAGCTGGAAGCTGAGAAATGTGTACTTCTTACTGTTTACTTTCTGAGCTACTTCATTAAAAGTCTGTGAGCCCCACTGTGTAACAGAAGGGGAAAACGTTGTTCACATCCTTCCATGTTTCAGGGAAGCTCTCTGACATGGGACATCTTGATGTCTGAGTCATCCCATCTGTCCCAGACACCTCTTGGGCCAAAATAAGATGAGCTGAAGGAGCACTCACCAAGAGGCAGCCCTTCAGGCAGCCAGAGCATCCTCAGGCCCTCACAGAGGACAAGCACTCAGGGCTTTCCATGAGCACTTTGGGCTTTGTGGGTTTGGCTTGCTGTAAAGACAAGGTGTGCTGAAGACAAAGTGCTGCCTTTGGTTATGATTGTGCTTCCTCCCGGAAATAAACACAACAGCTTGAGTTTAACTAGGATCAAAGCTCAGTCTTTGATGTCAGGGGCACAACGCCAGGAAAATACCGCAATACCTTTTACTTCGCTATTCAAGGCATTGCACTAGTCCTGAGTTTGGAAAAGAAAAGCTCACTTAACTTACTGCCATAAAAGTCAGCTGTGGGTAGAGGAAGAAGATATCATTTGAAAAAGAAAGAAAAAGAAACATGTTCACAGAGGTTTGAACAGAAAACTCTTGAGAACTAATTGCAGAAAATGCAGACTTTCATTATCTGCCTTGTATGTACTGGATTTCTTACTGTTGGAGGGGAATCTTATTAAGAATAATAACATAGCACCTAGTACAGGACACACAATGAATTCAGAACATCCTTTAACAAACCTGGAGAGGAAAGCAAACGCAAGTTTGATGTAGCTGATTGATTTGAATAAAATGCCTGTTAGACATAGAGCAGCATGCAAGAGCCACAGAAAAAGAAACAAAGCCAAAAGCTCCCATACCTGTATCTTTGCTTTGGAGACTGCTTTTCAGCTGACTTAAAAACATGTCCAAGGTAATACAAAGGAAAGAATAAAAAGTTCCAGTTTGTTGCAAACCATGTTAGAGTGAAGGGTGCATCGAATTTCTTAAAGGTCAGTTTTGCTAGCTGGGTTGAACCTGACCACGAGGAGCAGACACCCAGAACCACAGCCACACCCCAGAAGATCTTCTTGAGTTGTGTCATGGAGCATTTCCAGCAACAGTGGTTCACCCTTCCACCACCTTCTGCCCCAGCTTGCATCTGGGCTTCGGCTGGGGCTGGAGACTCCCGGGAGCGCTCATCCCCTGCAAAGAACAAAGCACAAGGCTTACTCAGGAAATACAGCCTGCATTTTAGCTTTCAGGTCCTGGGCCCTTCTGAAGTCACATGGGGTTTAACCAGCAAAAGAACCCACTAGATCTTGCCACAAAATGTCCTTTGTTTTTAGATCATTGCAAAGCCTCTGGTTTGACTGAGGCACAATTACAATGCAAATAATAATTATCACCTCTAGATTTAGAAGCCACTGAGTAAAATGGAAATGAAAATTACACGTTGCTCTGATGTACGCAGAAAGGCTTAACACACCACTTAAACTGATGCTGTTGGGATGTGTAAATGAATGAAAAATATGACATTGAGTTTAATAAACCAGCAGAGGGGATTACGACAACACTTGACATTGTTATTGTCCTGGCAAATGAGCAGCTGGACAGCTTATGGAATATGGTGCTTCTCAAAAGCATGGGGGGGAACAATATATTTAATCTTTCAGTTAAGCACGATCACTGCAATGTAAGTAGCATGACTAATACTGAACTCATACCACCAGGCATTTCAGTGATTCCTAGAAAAATAGCTGTTCCAAGGCTGTAGCCAGGAGGCAAAAATTAGATCAACCCACTGCTGCCCTGAAGAGCATCTCAGACTAGGCAAACTCATTTTTAACTTGAGTCCTGCACTAAATGAGACTGGACTGGAACTTCACTCTAGTATAACTGAGCCTAGCATGCTGCTGGAAATTTATCTACTAGAAAACCCTACCCCTTACGTTCTTAAACATGAATTGTTATGGCCCTGCTATTGTACCACTATTAGCGGGTACACCGGCACATTCACCAGCTTGTGAATGAATGAGCAATGACAGGTTAGGTGGTTCAGTTCTCAAGAAGATCAAAACATGCTGGCAGACCTCGGCAGCAGGCCACTGCCTTTAGGACTTTCACCTGCCTTGGTTAAATTCAACCCATTTAACGTTTGCTAAAGCCGTCAGTCACACCACTTGCAACACTCAGCAGTGATTTCTGTGAAAGGCTGACTTCAGTTTAGTTGGTCCATCACTTGGAGGCAGATGAAATAGTAATTCATGTTGAAAGCCAGGGACCTACAACTTCAAATTGCCCAGAGGTCACTGGACGAATTGAAAGGTGAAAAGAGAAACATAAGCACGGCCAGGACAACGAGACATTTTATTACCGCCAAAAATTTATGTGTGTTCAAGAAAGACTGAGAAAGAGACCTGCACACAAAAAAAATTTCTTCCTTATCCTGGTGAGAATCAGTATCTGGAACGGAAAAATCTCTTAGCGCCTCTCATTTCAGGTTAGCCTAAATTTGTATTTATACCAGCTAATACATTACTAAAGAAAAGGAGAGAACTATTTAATTATTTCTTTAGAGATGAGAAATGCATGATCTAAGCTAAGAGTATCATTAGTTTCCCTAGTCAAGCTGGACATTCTAATGGGAAAAATTGTGGCCTGTGGTGATAACTTGAGATTTATAAAGAGTGTACACCAGCAAAGTTTTAAACACCTAGTCTCTTTGAGTGGCTTTAAGAAGATGGGGATGTTGCTGATCTCTCTACTTAGTTCAGTTTTCAATAGAAGATTGTGTGGGCAGGTTCCCATGTAAGAGGAGATGCACCAGCAGGCCAAAAACTATCCATAATCAACCTGGCCTTGGATATAGGCTGAACGTGTAATGGAAAGGTTACAGACACTCGGCTACATGTTAGAAGAAGCCAGAATTTTAAAAAGGCTGCCTGTGCACCCTTAGCTCATTACGAAGAAATTTAATGTCTTTTCTTTGTAATTCATTGCTTGTAACCAGTACTTCTTGCCTTATTTGCTGCACAGACCAGTCAGGGTTAAGTTTAGTGGACAATGGGACATTAATTTCTTTTAACTTCACCACATGATGAGCAGTTGCCAGTGTTCTCATTGCTGTCAACCATACAAGTCCCGCAACGACTACTGAAATTCCCATTTCCTCTCAAGCTTTTCTATTGGATGTTGCCACTACAGCACCAAAAACTTCACACACCCTAATGAACTCCAGCATTCTTCCCACGGACCACTGGGAGACCTGGGCACAGAAAAAAAAACTAATCTAGGCATCCAGGGTGACAAGTGAGTGCTTAGGAGGCGATTTTGCCACTGTGTCAACACAGGGAAAAGCATTCCTCCACTCACCGTTTACACCTCTGCAACTGCTTGGAGAGGCAAGCAAAACCTCCTTCTAAAAGCCAGCTAGCAGGGTACCCACTGTCCCTGTCTTCTCTGCAGTTACTCCCCCAGGAAGCAGGAAACCAGGATTTAATTAAACTCCTCTTGCTGAAGGGAACATTAGGGAACATGCCTTAAGCCACTAGGGTATATGATCTCTCAGGAGGAGTAGTTGCTCTGAATCACAACACTGAAGCTGTGTTATTTTCTCTAAAATAAGAATTACCACTCAGACAGCAAGATATTATGTCTGGCCTTTTCCCCTAGTAGTCTTGGCAATCATCAAGCAGGTAGAATATCACAACTGTATCATCTGACACATCAGTCACTTGACATGAAATAATGCAGTGTTTGGTGGACACTTTACAACAGATACTGCTGAGAAACTTCTCCCCACCACGGGCTGAAGCCACCCACCCTGCTTCCCCTTGCACTGTGCACATACGCATGAGTCAGCAGCTCATTTGGACAGTTTGCATGAGTATTACTGCCTTTTAACTCTTTTTCCATGGCTATTACTCCCCATGAAATAAAGCTAAACTTTACTGATGTTTCTCTGCTCCACAGGCAGAACTACATGTTCAAGTATGTTTAATTTTGTGTTAATGTGCTGTGTTAAATATACCAACAGAAACTTTCCCTTTCAGCAAAAGACAATGCTGCACGTATCACTTCTAAAGTGATTTTTGCAGCTGGAGGTTTAGATTTCTAGGAGTGTTCATTCTTTGGATGCATTTACATGCTGGACACAGTGAAAACTTACCCCAGGTGTGATAGGTTTCAAAATGATAGGGTAAAAATCACTGACCTGGTGATAACCAGTTAGAAGCTGAGACTTGTTTTAACTGTCTGCCAGTGAAAATGCATAATGCCCTCATGACTTCCTGGGCTGCTGGAGGGCTACATGTCAAATGAGCACAGCTTTTGCCAATGGATGTGGCATTGTCCTGGAGGACACTGGGGATGTGATCTACCCCAAGCCAGATTGCCTTTGGAAATGGTGGATGCTACAGGTGATAATCCACCCCCGTGGTCTCATCATTCCATGTACTGTGCTGGGGACTTGCCTGCCAGCTGGCATGCATAATACCTGGAGCTGTACCTTTCCCTGCCCTTATGTCCTTATGTCCCCATGAGTACAGTTTTTTCGCCCAAGTTGCAGCTGGACAGATGGAATGACATTAAACCCACACATAGATGAAAATCTCCTCACTCTCTTCCTAACACTGCTCAAAGGCCAGCTGGCAACTAAATGCACATGAATTTAAAGATGGCAAATGGCTTTTCAGAATGGGTGAGCCAGGACACTAAAGCATTTTAATTCTGGACATCCTCCTAATAGGTTTCTTCCTCTACTTCTTGCATCAGACTGCTCTGTATGCTACTGTGTTCCCCAAAAGAGTAAATCAAGATGCTGAGATAGAGGAAAAATGCCTATCTTGCTTTTACTAAATTTGGCTTTTCATTCTCCCCTTTGTTCATTCATTTTCCTGTTTCATAAATCCCAAGTGGAACCACTCATCCTCCCTCCCTCCCCCCCCCCCCCCCCCCCCTTCCCCCCACCCCCCCCCCATATCCATTCAAAAACACCGGAAGGAANAAATTTGGCTTTTCATTCTCCCCTTTGTTCATTCATTTTCCTGTTTCATAAATCCCAAGTGGAACCACTCATCCTCCCTCCCTCCCTCCCTCCCTCCCTCTCTTTCAGCCATACCCTCTCCTATGGCATTCAGAAGCAGTGGAAGGAAATCACCTTGAGCGCTACTGCCAATGCCATTACCCACACGGATCCCCAACTGCAGAAAACAGTTGTCTTTCTGTTTCTTCCATTATGGGTGAGATCCTGCTTGTATGATTACAGATAACTGTGGCAAGGACATCTAAACATGAGCTACTCACTCTGCTCTCCTGGTTGAGGCCATAGAGAAAAACAGGCACTGGAAGGCACTCCACACAAAGCACATGCCTTAGATGATGTACCCCTTCTTGCTTGCACTTGGTTCAAGTCCACCCCCTCCAGCAGAGGTAAACACGTTTAAGTAGTCTGTCCAGACCACTTCAGAAATGCTTTAGGGTTTAAGACTCCTGTGCACACCTGGACAGCCAATGACTTACCAAAGGACCATGCTGGACCTCATTCTATGTTAAAAACGGAATACTGCTAAAAACCAAGGGTGGCATTTATCTTCTCAGTTTTAGACATCTGCTACGCAGACTTGTATATCTGAGACAGTCATTTACACTTTCTGCATAGTTAGTAGACAGAAAAAAAGACACTTCCAAGCACAATTTATCTCCTCCTAAAGCAGATGGTTAAAACAAGCCAGATGAATCACCCTTTCCAAGTGCTTGTTTCTCTCCAACATCTCTAAACAGTCTGGGGCAACAAGCTCAGAAGTAGGTGTCTCTAGTGTAGGTGTCTGAAGCTGAGTGAGATGTGTCCCACCTCTCCACTGCTGCTGTCAGGAACAGAGAGCAAAGCCACCACAGACAGCACTGGTAGGCTCAGAGCTGGGCTCTACCACACAAATGTATGTAGCTGTCACCAGCAAACTGCTTTAGCTATTGCCAGATCATCAGCAAAAGAAAGTAAGTATTACTAAAGTGCTGGGTGCCCTCACAAACAAGAAAGTGACCCTCACAGACTAAGGTCCTGCCTCCCATCTTCTACAATTCTATGATTTTATGACTCTATTAGGGACTGAAACATGTGCCTAATGATAATGCACAACTCCATCAGCTTCCCCAGGCTATGAATATACTTCAACATAAGCATATTCTGAAACAGCTCTTTAAATCAGACTTCTCGGAAAAAATCTGACAAAAGCAAGAATCTTCACAGGTCTCTCTGACAATTATAAATGAGCCATCCTCAAGATATTCCCATTTTGCTAGCCTCTCAAATGTTTTGTAGCTGCTCAGGCATTGTACAGAACAAGCCTGTAAAGCTTGCAATATCACAAATGATGGGGAAGGAGGTGAGGAAAGTCCTGTAAGACAGCACCTGACCCTCAGCATGGTTGGAGCTCTAGAAACTTGTGACATATAGGAGTATACTAGGCAAGGTGCAATCTCACAACCTTGAATGCTGTGTGACTTCCTCTTCACCCAACAGTTATTGCATGGAGAGATCAGTGAGAGACAATTAGTTCCAACACAATTACTCACCAGTTACAAACATTCCTAAGAACACACACAATGACTTCTGTTGGTGGTTTTCTGGACAGATGATACTATTTGCCTCAAAAAGCAGACTCCCAAACTCTTCCAAGTGTTTTTATCCCATTTCCGTCTACCACATGAGTTATGCATGTTTTATCTGTCCAGGATTTTTGAGCTAAGCTGTGAAAAAATGGCTCAGGCATCATCCTGTGAAGAGCAAATGAAATGCCAAATCCACAAAGAGATTTATGTCTCTAATTGCCACTGTGGTTGTCTAAATTTGAAATGTTGATATTTATTCAGACGTGTTGTCCAGGTATTTTCTTCACAGTTGGTCAGTCTGAAGAGTGAGGTCTTAGACACATATCTGTTGCCTGGCAGATCATCTACAGTGCAAGTGCAGCTTTCTCATGCTATTGTCAATGATGACCTTTCACAGGTCATCCTGATAGCTGGTTTTAAGGAACTGTTAGTATTTCATTTTGGAAGCCAGTATTCTCCATGTATCAATCTTTCCAAATAACTCCATCTGTACTGCACAGCTCCATAATGACAGCATTCACAGCTTAACTTCTGTATCAAGGGACATTCCTTTGACCTCCAAACCAGCTTTAGCTTCATCAAGGTTGCTTGAACCAGCTGTAACCTTCCTGTCAATCCAACTAGAGCTCCTCAGATACCAAAGAATCTGTTCCTGGGCATGCCTAGGCAATATGACTCCTAAGTAGGTTTGTGCCTCTCTTACACCCAGAACCTGCTGGGAGTCAAAGGCACTTTTGAGAGTCTCTCATTTTAAGAGTCACCTCCGTGAAATATTTCCATTCTGTATTTGAAGTAGTCATTGGAACAAGATCTAGAGCCTCACTTTTTCTCCTCTGGGCAAATGACGAAAGCACAGAATCATTTACGTTGGAAAAAACCTTTAAGATCATTGAGCCCAACCGTTAACCCAGCACTGCCACGTCCACCGCTAAACCATGTTCATAAGCGCCACATCTACAAGTCTTTTGAATTCCTCTGGGAATGGTGACTCAGCCACTTCCCTGGGCAGCCTGTGCCAGTACTTGATATCCCTCTTGGTGACAGAAGTTTTTCCTAACATCTAATCTAAATCTTCCCTGGTACAACTTGAAGCCATTTCCTCTTGTACCCTTCCTTGTCACTTGTGAGAAGAGACTTGACCCCAACTCGCTACAGCCTTCTTTGGACTAGTTGTAGTTGACCTCCCTGCTCCTTCTAGCACTGAGGGTGGAAGGTTGTCCTACACTGCAAGCTACTGAAAAGCAGTACATGACCCATCTCCACTTTCTGAAGGAAAGGGTTTAGCTACTTAGTTGCCAACTCAACTCTGAAACATAGTGATACATGCTATACAGAAGGAGAAATAGTGAAGAATGGGTATCCTAGCAGGGCGTAAAGCACAAGTCTCTCTGCTCAACATTACCTGCCACGCAAGCTAGATGATTCATCCTGCAGCCTCACCACCGTCCTCTGAGGAGAGGCAACAGGCACATTGATAAAGGAGATGCAGTTTCCCTTTCTAGGTTTTTAAGAGGCTTCTGACAAAATCACACTCCAAAGAGCCTTACAGGAAACAAACAGTCAGGGAAGCTGCTGGAATGGATAAAAGGCTCAGTACAAGATAGGAAAACAGTGAGGAGTATACACAGCAACAGGGAAAGCAGCTGAAGCTCTGCACAGGTCTGCTGTGGGACCCACACTCTAACCACAGGTAACCTGACTGAGGCAGTGAGCTGTGAGGTGACAAAGTTTCCTAACAAGATGAAGCTTGGTAGGTCAGCAAGGGTAAGGGCCAGCTTTGAGGGATGCCAGGCTATGTGACTGGGTCAGAAACTGGCAGATGGAGAAGAGTGACGTTTGAGCCATGCAAGTGGGAGTAAACAACCCACATGCAGTGCCCTCAGCAATAGGCTTTGGCCATTGCTATCAGGGATCTTGAGCCCTACGCAGGCTGCTCCACAAAAAGGGCAAGTCAGTGTCCAGGAGCAGCCAAAAAAAGCAAAATAACTGTCAAAATCTACTAGGAACAAAGCAGAAAACAGAGAAAAAAAAAGTTGTTTCCTACATCTGGGTGAACTGCAGCAGTCAGCACAACCACACTACGAGAGATGCATCTCAGGCAGAAAATACACCCTTATAATCATTTCCACCAAGCTGGAGACAGGAGCAGAAGGACCTTTGGTCAGGCCCCATATGTCAGTTATGCATGTCATTTTTGAGGAACTTGCTCTTGGGTTCCTGTAGGAAAGCTGTGAGTCCCCACGAGTGGCTGGTGGGTAAGACTGCAACACTTAGTGTGGCAATGACTTTGGGATTGCCCAAAGTTCCCCATGGTTGGTGCTGAAGGTGTAACAGACCAGTAATACATTTTTTTAATGAATACCAATTAATGTGTTGTAACGGCAAAAAATGACAAAACCCCATAAACTTTTATTAAATCAGTTTTAAAATGAGAATATTTGATCAAAATGCCATTTCACATATGGATTTTTAGACATTATATGTGAAACTGTAGAATTTTAAAGCATTTTCTCCAAATACTTTGTTTTTACAGTAAGAGATAAGGAGAATGTTACTTAAATTGATCATGGAAATGCATGACTAAATTAAGAATAAATCAATACAGCTGATAGTTTTAAAATCCACAGTAGATGTTATTTTCAAGAAAACAGAGCATTAACCTACTAGGTCAGAAGGTCTGAGTTTGCTTGAGGCTACAGAATAAAGAATGTAGGTGTTTGGAAATGGGGAAAACTTCATGGTGAAAACTGCATGAACACAGATTCCAATCAAGCCAAACACATCCTGAGTTCAGAGCTTCTTTTGCTATTGGAATTCATAATATAAATCAACTTATTATACAAAGTGTTACAATAATCTAAGCAGGATATTCAAACCTGTCTTATCACTTTAATTTCAGCAGGCTAGGACATAGGTCTATTGATTCACTGGTAGTCAAGATGATTCTCGTCTTCTTGTCTGTGAAAATCTGTCCCTTATCACTGATACCACCAGATCACCCACATAGCTTAACCTGTACCAAATAGTCACAAGTGTATTGTAACAAGTATTCCCAAATCCTGAATTATTACTCACAGATAGTGTTCTCTGTAACTGATGGTTATTATATAGTAATTGCTGTTTTTAATGCTAAATATTATGCCTAATCTTAGCAAGAGCTGAAAATACATAATCTGCACATATTTGCTGAAGATATGCTAAAAGCTCCTCCTTAGCATATATATGCCTTTATTCCTCTGTTAGATACTCCAGCAAGCCTTCCTGCAAAATATATATTCTAATTCCTGTTATTGATAGAGAGTTGAAAAAGTATCAACTGCTTCCTGCAGGAATCTGGATTTTAATCCATTTAATTTATCTTCAGAGGCAATTGACTTGAAATTCTAGTAAAAGTGCTGCATTTGAATAGGCCTTGTTAAAATATGATATTCCACTTTGAATTTTATGGGTTGAGGAGTTCCCCTAAATACTGTCCTTTTTATTATTAATCAGAACACATGACTGGAATCCAGAGTGTAAATGGAAGATCCTGGGTGCTTATTACAGTATCATTATTGTAGTACTGGAAAATAACAACCATAAAAGTATGTAAAGAACAATCCTGATGATGAGGCATATACTCTAGATAATAATGAAAAAAATGATTTTATTTTTTTCATTACTCTGCATTCCCTTCTTGAATAAAAACTGCAGTGAAGCTTACAATGAGTTACTTGGCAAGATCCTGGGAGTTTTATCATTTTTTGCAGGAGACCAGCATCTATGTGGACGCAAAACTCTCATTAGAAGGAAAATAAGCTACGACCAAAACCATATTCTGGGCAAATTTTGATCAGAGTTTGTGCAAATTTCAGCCTGAACAAAAGTTTGAGAGATGATTGTCTGTTCCAGGGGAAAAAGACAGACTGAATTCTCTGCAGGGAACGACTGTATTAATTAGCCATGCATTTGAGTGCCACATGTCTTTCTAGAGTAACAGTTTTATTTCCAAGGGAATTCAACTACTTGTACTAATATAAACAGCATATTTATACCATTACATGCATACAGGTATTTATGTGAAGAGGTAAATGAATTCATGCTAACTGCAGAGGTTGTGCTGGCTGCATATTATATATAAAAAAAAAGGATGATTCTTTTCCCTTACAGAGCTTCCCACAATTCAGAGCTCTTTGGCTTTCAAGTAGACACAGTTTTAGACAGAAGATTTTGCTACAGCCCATTGTTTCTTGCATACTGAATTCTAACTCCAGTTGACTGATCTCTCAGAAGCTAAAGTATTTGTCTGCTATCAAACCTCAAACACAAGCCTTCTTTTAGGTCCTACGTTGAGAAAAAGACAGTTCTCTGTTCTCTCTCAAAACCAAGAGCCAGCTATTAGTATGGAGTTGATATGAACTAATGTGTGCACACAGTGTTGGAGTAATGCACATATATCCAGACAAGTCCACACATGATTTGCTGCTCAAGGGTCTACCAGAAGAAAGATGATGCCTCCTCATCTCTCACCAACAAGCTCAGCACAACTTGTGTCTTCTTTGATAACAAAGCTAGGTTTGTTTAGAGACATCTTGGCAGCAAGGCACTTGGTATAATTTTGAGGAAAAAACCATTGTGTGCAAAAATTCTAGTTTCTGTTTTCTCTTTGATACTTGCTTCTTCCTTATTTCAGTGACAAAAGGCTTTTGCAATCTGCTCTTCCTCGTTTGTTTCAACTAGCTACAGAAGACAGATTTGTGTCTTTTTCAGTCATAAATACAATACTATCCTTGCTGAGATTTGCACTAGGGAATTTTAGATGATTGTGGAAAAGGCATTTCTAGATCATACTTCCTCACTTCTATATTCTCCCTGACTGAATTAGAAGGCTAACAGGGCTCACCTTATTTCTATTTATTGAGTTAAAGAATGTTTTGGCCAGAAATAGTGTCAATGAGAAAAATTTATACCTATTACTTCAAGAAGAGTCAACGTATAACTTTTGTATAACAAAGGGTGCTAGATCCCATGGCAAAATTCATGCCTTGAGTAGGACTCACAAAATTTCCCAGCTACATAGCCCTGTGTTGTGTCCAAGTACAGTGGGCAGTTAACATCAGAGGTGGTACCTGGCTTCTTCAATACATCTAGTGGGCAGCTCTGCCTAAACGCAAGCCATCTCTGCACTGCTAACACCACCTTGCTTCCTGTTGCCTTTGATCTTACGCTGCAGTGTCTGTCAGCAAAACTCAGTGAAAATTACAAAGTAAATCTGCCCTTTGATTGGCCAAATTCCTGCTTCCATGGGATGCCATCCAGGTCTGCTGTGGCATCTCATAGTTTATAATTAACAAATATCAACTGGGCTGTGGACTTCAGGTTGGTGACAGCACTCCAGACAAGTGCAGGGATCCACTCGGAATATAAGTGAATGTGCTGTGCACATTCACAGGGTATAATGTGCTAGGAAAAGCTGCAACATAAATAATGCTATATATAAGGTTTATGACTGGAAAATTGCTGGGCAATACATTTTGAATTACCACAGATGTTTTTGTGGGACTACTTGTCTTTTGTGAAGTCTGGCTCTTACACTGAATTGATTCAATGCCCTAAATCCTACTGTTCACAACTATCAGCCATTAGGAAAGAGGGACACAATTTCTTTTTTTAAGAATTATATAATAAAAATAGGAGACGCTTTCTGGTAATTTCATACTTATTTTTTGCTAGTTTTTGTTTCAGTCTCTCATGGGAAAAAATCTATAATTAAATAGATAAAGTAGTAATATTATTATATTTTGAGAGTAAATGCCTAAATTGATTCAAGATGACTAGAAAATGCACCTTACTTTGTCTAGAGGTAAGTAGGTGAAATGTCACAGTCTGTGATCTACAGAAAGTCTGAGAAGATGATCCAATGGTTGCTGTTATTCTTAAATTCTGTCACTGTAAATGAAAGTATTGTTTGTCCACAATGTGTACATATTGGCTCATTTCGGCCACTAAAGTAAGGAATCTTGAATAAATCTTTAATAGCTTATCTTTCTCCTTTGTGATATATGAAAGCTCCTGCTCTGGCATTCATTTAGTAACATCAAAATGGTCTCATTTTATTTTTGTACCATTTGGAAAGAGGACATACAGTGCAGCAGTAATGAGTCACCTCCAAATCTATAGCTTATGAGTTTGCACAGGCAAGAAATAACCAGCGGGACAGGATCAAAGATGAGCTGGCGGGAATCTCCAGTGAATAAGCTCAGCACAACTAAGAGAGGCTCATTTTGGGGGTGTTTAAAGCCTACAAAAGCATGGTGCCATTTGGGAAGGGAGCCAAGTGTTATGCAACAAGAAACTCCTCACATCTTTGGAACAAGATCTTGGATATCTGCTCAAATATGCTGTTGTCCTAACTGAAAATACTGCAAGGAATAGCAAAATTGGGCAAAAGTTGGCCTGCAGCAAAGCCAGAGTGTAATTACTGCCTATGTGCACTTAACACTCAGTTTCCAGAGTAAACATAGAGAGGCTATCACTTTTCCATTGGGGGAGTAAGTCATATTGACTTTACCCTGTGATAACATGAGTGCATGCTGGTAGGTACAATGGAGAAGCAGACAGGCAGCAAATTAACACCCCCATTCATTCCTATAGCTGCATGCTACTATCACCATCACCCCTGGAGTCACTAATTCTATCCCAGCTCTGGTCAGGAGCAAGAGAAAGCTGCTACCACAGCTATGGAGCAAGTACAAGGTGGGTTTGATGGTCCCTGCCCTGATCACCTTGAAGACTGTCCTCTCTGCTGAAAGACAGCCTGAACAAAGGTGAAGATTTTGCCAGTGAATTCCTCCAAGCAGAAGCCTACATGTGTTCCTTGTGAAGGCAGATTCACTGGGGGAGCTCACACAACCCCCCAGCCCCTGCCAAGCCACTGAGACAACAGCCTCTCCTTTTCTCCAGCTGCTTCTGCTTTCTAGAAAGCCTGAGCACTGCATATTTCTGTAATGTACAGCTCTCACACAAAAAAAAAAAGACCACTGGGCACAATTCTTGCTTCTACAGATGCTAACCTCTGGGTGAGGTTTTTACTGCCCTAGTGCTCAGTCAAAGCACAAGCAAGCATTGCCTGACTACCAAAAATTGCCACCAGCAGAACACTGCTAGGAGTTACATAGTATTTATCCAGAGACATACTTAAGCAGCACTTGAGCTTATTTCCCCTAAAGGAAGTTTTAGTAGGAATCTGAAGTCATGGACCTCAGTAGAAGTTTTCTCCTTCTCTTATTGTATCCATTTGTGGCAGTGTCTTCCCATGGCCAGAAAACATGTAGGAAGTCTACGGGTCCATTCCTAACTGTAAGTGTTTTTTTGGGTGCTCTGTGAAAAGACATGCTGCTTGTTTTTAGACAAGATGCTTCATTTTGCAGTTTCTCAGCTGCCATCTGCAAGATGAGGATAATAAGAATTGCATTTCTTAAGGATGCAGACTGCCACTCACAAAAGTTTTTGCTGGTTTTGGGATCTTCAGTTTGTCCTTGCTAAAGAAGTAAAAAATATTTGTTATTCAAGTGACTACAACAGTGTTGACACGCTTGTGATGAATTTCCTGCAGGTATGCAAATATATTAAAGGCCTAAATTCACTTATCATTTGTACTTGTACAAATTCCCTCCAACTCCAGTGATGAGGACAGGGTTACTCCATCTCAGCATGTGGCAGAATCTGGTTCCACAGCAACTTAGTTTAGACATTTGTGTGTAATAACTGAAAGCAGAGGTGTTACTTGCCTTCTAAGCAACTTTGAATATCACCAGTCACTCTTCCCAACAGAACATATGGGGAAGCTGCAATATCATTTCTTTGGTGCTGGAAGCCTGGGAATAAGTAGCACTAAGCACGGGCTAGTTAAGTGGAGAATGGGTTTTCTCTGGCACAATTGTCCTGAAGCTCCTCATGAAAGTTGACGTTACCTATACCTGGAAGGTCCCAAGGGGTAGAGCAAGGATGGAAATATTTACCTTCCTAAGGAATGAAAATTCAGTCCTCAAAGCACACTGTGCTTTCACGTACAAATAGCATGAAATCAGTAAGTTGGCCGGTCTGAGAAGAATGGCCACTGCAATATGGACAAAAACTGGTGAGAAAAACAACAGAAAGATGAACAAGAACAAATCAGGTACTGGCCCTAAATTTCTCCAAATATGAAGCATGCACAATGGTACTAGGCACAGAAAACATGGCATGGTTACTGCCTGCCCAAGAGATACAGTTGTCTTGACAAGTGCTGGTATAGCAGACTCAGAGCATACTGATGATTCAATCTCTGAAATATTTTGAAATGGCAGTCACGCTTCTGAAAGCGCACAAAGTCCTTATCTCACTTTTAAAGCAAAGAAGCTACTGCACCTACAGGAAAATAGAGGGAATGCTGGAAGGCTTTACAGCGATGAATATCAATGAAAGGCTCACAGTGGCTAACTATCCTAGAGTGAAACATATCCCTGGTAGTTCTGCCAAGGATCCTTGAAATGCTTTGATGGTGGTTGATAGGGGAGAAAACAACGATAACTAAAAACCAGAGGAAAGTTTTTGCTGTCTTCCTTTTGCAGAATTGGCTACACCTTTTCAAGGGAGTTGGGCTACCAGAGAATATTAGGAAGGCAAATCTTTGCCAGAGGTATGGCAGTTGGACCAAAGGAAACCAGTAGCCCACAGTATGCCCACTGCCTCACTTTATTTTTGCCCGTAACTATATCTTGTCTTTTTCATATGGATCTTAACACCAGCTGTCAAAATTAGTCAATAGTAGTCTGAAAGGAAGTGTTGTTAATTGATCTGGAAAAAGAAGCTTTCAAACAAAGCCTGGCTGTTTCATTAAAAGGAAGCAAACAGCGAAGGAAACTGTCACCTGTACAACCTCTGGGCCCTATCATACAGTACCAAGGCAATTTAGATTTTGCCACTGATGATAAATGGAAAAAAGGATCTGAGGTAGAGAAGAGTACAACTAGGTCAACAAAGTCCCTGGTGGGTGGCAAGAGAGTATGTAAGAGCTAGTATGCACAGCAGGCATGGAAATGGTTGAAAGGATTCAATTTTATGGCACAGGGAGAGATTGTGCTGTTTTTGTTTCTATTTAAGGTAGGTAATAAACTATTAGAACTGGTAGAAGAGGAATGAGATGACCCACATTTCAAAGCTGGAACCTGGTGGGTTATTATTATTTATGATTCACAAATTACGTGCAGTGCACCAAAAGAAAAAGGAGACATGCTCCCTGCCCAGAAGAGCCTCCAATGAGAAGTTTGAGAGAAATAATCTACTGTGCATGGAGCTAACTCCAAGGGCTTTTATTTATTCCAACTATAGTGTAATGAAGATCAGGCCTGCTCTTCTTTTGGTCAGAAAACTGAGACTTCTTTTCCTATCTCTGCAGCAGATGGTTTTTATGTTGTGGGGAATGCAACAGCTGTATTCTCCATGAACTGAAATAACAACCTTCAGGCACTCGAGATTTTCCACTTTTACGTGCTCATTTTAGTTCCTTTCCCTTTCTCAAGCATTTCTGCATTTTGTCACTTTCTCCTCCACAAAGCTATTGCTACCATTTTTTTCTTTTCCTTTCTTTGTCCCTAATTTTTTCAATATTATCTTTTTTTTTCTTCTTTGTGAGCTCTCTACAGAGTCTCACATTCCTATTTTACCTCTTGCTGTTCAACTATTCCCTTTGAGTCATTCTTCCTCTTTGCCTCTTCTTGCTCATCCCTTTCTGTCTCTCCTCCCTCCCTTCCTCTCAGCCAACCTTTTCCCTTTTTCCAACCCCATTCTCTCAGCCAACTACCAGTGTCTTACTCTTTGCTCTTCCTTCAGGAACTGAGCTTCACATCCACCCCTCAGATGGGCTCCTTTTCCTGACCTGCACTCCCCTTCGGTTCCTCCTTTCATTGTGTTGCCCTCTCCATCTCACCTGCTCTGCCTGTCCACAGGTTTCTACCCAAGAGCGCAGCTTTTCACCTCCAGACCTACCCACTGGCTATGCCGAGAGCTTCACAGCTCTCTGGGGAACCCTCCTGAGCACATCACTGCCCTTTTCAAGGTCCCCAGCCATGATCTCTGAAAGTCTCCAAAGAGCCCTGCGGTACCTTGGAAGTCTACAAACCCCCCCCACTGCTATTGGACTCCTAATGTCCCTCCTGGCCACAGAGCCCTAAGCCCACTGCTACTGCGGCTGGACTGGCAGCCAAAAAATGTTTTCCCCATGGGGAGTCATAACTGTCCAGCCTGCTCCCTCCCTCCCGTCAGGGTCCCGCCTGGCTGGTACTTGCCCAGGGGCTGTTCCTGTGCCCAGAGGGGAGCTCCAGGAGACCTTTGCCTCTAAAGCGTGAGAGAAGCAAGAGCCGGAGCAGAGCCGCGCAAGGGACAGCGGTGCGTGCCGCCGGACATCGCCCCGGAGCATCTCCAGAGCGGTCTCTGGTCTCCCCGCAGCATTCCCCGTCGCGGTACCGGCTCTTCCCGGGATAACCCCGTCCCGCTCGCGTTTACCTTCCACTTTGGTGAGAGTGAGGACGGGGCTGTTGCAGGCGCTGAGGGGGGCCACCCTGGCCGAGTGCTTCTTCATGGCGAAGCCCGTCGCCGGCGGCAGCTCCCCGCCGCCCCGCGCCTACATCGTGGCGCCGCCGGAGCCCTCCTCGGCGGCTCTCCCCCGGTACGGATCCCGGCCCGCCGCCCTCTGCCGCAGCACCGGGCGGCGGCGGGGGCTGGGGCTCGCCCGCCCGCTGCCGCTCGGGGCTGCTGCAAACCCGACGTCACCGGCGCGGCGCGGCCCCCCCCCGCCCCCTTCCCCAGGGCTCCCGGGGCCGTCCCCTGGGTCTAGGCGGGGTGTCGCCCGGAGGCCGCGGCGATGGGCGCAGCGAGCCCCCCCCCCGGGCGACACCTGCCCGGGTCCGGCCTCGGAGCGGCAGCGGGGCTGCGGCGGGCGCTTGCTCCCCTCCCTCTCTTTCTCCTTCCCTCCCGCTCCTCCCGGGCAGAGCAGGCAGGGAGCCCGGACCGTAATGCGGCTGCGGACGCCGCTCCCGCTCCCCGCCGCTTGACAGGGCTTCTCGGAGCCCGCCGGGCTCCCGGCTCCGGCGATTTCTGCTGGCGCTGGGCTACTGCACCGCACGAAATGGGCTGCTGGCTTTTCGCGGTCTGCCTCATTCCCTCTCCTCACTAGCTTATGAGAGTTAATTTACACTCTCCAGACCGTTATTATTTTATTTGCCCTTATTATATCCGTCCTTTATCCTCCTCCAAGTCAAGTCACTTCTGGGTCGATTTTCACCCGTGCCTTTAGTAATTTCTACCATCCTTTCTGTTCCCGCTGTGTCCTTTCCAAGAAGGAGTCGAAAATCGGCCACAGCAGTCGAGATTACACCTGTGATTTATCAATAATATCACAATATTTGCAGTAGCATACTCTACAGCTTTCTTAACACACCTTTCCTATTTGTTTTGGAGGCATGAAACAAAATACCTCCATACCTACAAAACAAGTTAGATAAGATGTGGTATTGCATGACTGGATGCTGCTTACATGAGCAACTTTTTCTCATTTGTTTTTTTTCAGCAATAATTTTAAGACCCCCAGCCATGACACACCAACAATTCTGTCAACAGGCAAAAGACTAAGAGGCATTAACTAAGAAGACTTAATACAAGTGGATCCGGGAGAAAACAGATTCTAATGAATGAATACGAAACACATAAAAAAAGATTATATTGCTACAAGCAAAGAACCAGTTTTCACAAGATGTCGGGCATGGTTTGCTCAGCACCCTTCACTCCTAGTGATCTCTTCTATGGATCAGAAAATCCTCAGCACATTTACCAGGTTCCAGTATGAGCTGCGTCATCAGGCAAGGACATAAATACTCAATATTTCTTAAGATTTGGTCAAATCACAATGAGTGTACTCTGCAAACAAGACTGGGCAGATATCAATACTCCACAAACATTCCAAAGTGTATTTGTTAATTATATAAATACTAGCTATTGAAAAGCAGACCCTACAGACTGTTCAGCTAACCCTGGGAAAACACCACTTTGACATGTGTCAGCTGAACAGCTCTTTACACTTAAAGGGCAAGCTTTCTTGGTACGTCAGACCCAGACTGTTACTTTACACAGGTCTCACCTCATCACCTGCAGTCTGATGAAGCTCAGAGGTGGTTTGCATATGTCTCTTCTGTGTCAGCTTTTGGGATTTCATTAGGCTCCTTTCAAAGTGATCTAAACAGTATATGTGTCTACCCAGTGCTAAAGCCACAAAAGCTTGGCTTCATCAAATTAAATAAAAGTGGCTTTCATGGTTATTTCCAGGCCTTCTTAGTAGAATTATCTGATCCATTCAGCTTGTGATGTTATAGATCACTGGCATGTTGGGAACTGTGGGCCCATCTTATGTCACTGCCCTGTCTCATCTCAGAGTCCAATTAGTTTCTGATCCTTGAAAGCAGTTACATAAAAAGAGACAGGTCACACCTCGGACAGTTCTATTCATGAAACATTTTGCAAGGATGCAGTGCCTTTATCTGAGGTTTTCTAAGCACCCTACAAGATATTAATTCATTTTTACCGCTCCTGTGAAGAAATCTCAGCCTCACTGATGGGAAAATATAGCCACAGCATTTAAGTGACTCCCTCAGAATCAGATGACCAGCAACATCAGAAGTTAGCTGGCTCCTGCTGTGAGCTTACCTTCCAGGATCATTTGAGCTTCTGCTGTGTAAGCAGGAAACTACTAAATCATCATTTTACAGCCAAATTTCACCTACTTTTCCTAGAAGTAAATGCCTGTGCAAATCAGGACAATCAGCCTTCTCTACTGGCTGTATCTTTTAATCAATGGGGTATTCATAAGAATTAAAAGGATATTTATTTAAAAGTCTTTGCTGCTGAGCATTTTTTTTTCATATCTGTTTTTTTAAAGGGAAGACACAGTAAGCACATTATTTTATTTGGAGAATGGTTCTGCTCACCTAGACAATCACACTGAAAACAAGGCTTTTTTTTATGACATGTTATTTTAACTCTGTATGTATTTAATTTTTTAGGATTTGTAGATATTTTAACACATTTCCAGTTTGCAGTGTTTTATTTAAACCATTTCCAAATGTCAAAGACAGCAACTGTCATGTAACTGTGGCACTATGGCAGTAACTATCTCCTGCAGCTGGCTAGGAGGCACCTAAGCCCCCTCCTTCCTCCTGTGATGATGCCTTGCACCATCATGTCTCTCAAGCCTCCTCTCCTCAGTGTTGACTTTAGTCACTCTAGAGAAGATTTCAAAGGACAATTAGTATCCAACTAAGGCTGGTTTCAAAACAGTGATAGGACATCCAATGATTGCCAAGCTTTTGGAAATCTTTTGCCCAACGTATGGATGAAGCATAGCTGAGGCAACCTGATAGGGCTCTGCTATACTCTGATCCCTGAGCACTTTAACTCCCTCACTCTCTGATTTCTCTTGCTGCCCTTACAGGCATGCAAACTCACAACAGAGATCCATGACAGGTACCTGTCTTACGCTGCACGAAAGTATCAGTCATACACCACAGTAACAAAAAGTTGTGTTTAATGATGACTAGGGTGGCGGAGGACTCTATTCCAAGGGCTCTAGGGTGAGAACTGTATTTGGCAGCAGGCTTGTTCCCTTCTGCAACTTGTGTCATGCTTCAGCCTCATAATCTCCCTAAGCCTTAACACATTTGCTGCTGGATTACATTTAATTAATTTACAGTAAGCATCTTAGGTTCATGAACTCAGGGTAAAATTTCAGTCAAATTTATGGCTTTTTTACCTTTACAACACCACTCCTGTATTGAATGGGCAAGGGCTGGTGGATGTTTGGGCTGCTGACAGCATACAAATGCAAAGAGGAAACTCTCAAATCTTGAAAACTAGAGAGAGTAGACTTTCATTTCCAACCAAGAGCAAGGATCCTTCATGTGAAAAAGGCGAGGTTGGATTAAAAATTCAGGATAAGATGGTTAGAATTTGCCCAGTTCAAAGAATTTGTGGAATCTGTAGTACGATAGAACTGGTTTTGTTACAGTCAGTTACCCTTCTCCATTTTAGATTGAGAAATTCTAGTTGTTGGGTTGGGTTTTTTTACACATAAATCTATATACAAATGTGCTAACATCCAGCATCCTACCGCTTTTAAGCTCATATATCATCACCACTTTTCTGAAAGGTTTTTTATGGACATGGAAAGGTAGATTCAACACAAAACTAAACTCTCATAGCTATGTATGCTACAACCTTTGTCTTTTATCCTGTTAGCTGCTTTGTTTAACCAACATGAAACATGCGCCCAGTTGGTAACGTGCACAGTTGGTATTCCTCCAATTCAGACATTTTCCTGTTAGCGTACTCATTAATGAGACATTTATTCCTTTAAGTGCTTGCCTTACCACTGAGGGTAATAATTGTTCTTAGCAACCCTAAAGGAAATGGAGTGTGGACTTTTACCTGTGTGGTCAATTTCTTAATAGGCTTCATCTCATGCCAGAATGAATTCATCTGCCAG
Organism: Urocolius indicus; assembly: GCA_013401255.1. Lineage (NCBI taxonomy): Eukaryota > Metazoa > Chordata > Aves > Coliiformes > Coliidae > Urocolius > Urocolius indicus. Next base: position 160,554 of record WBNH01004695.1, on the reverse strand, counting down.
GAGTTAAATATATGCACGAAAACTCCACTACCCACAACCTGTCAGGAACAAATCATCCTTTCCTCTAGTTTATTTGAAGTTATATGGTAAATATTATCCAGAAATATTATTACTCTGTTTGTGAGGAGCTTGTTCTACTTGAATGCTCTGTTAGTTTTGTTTCGCTATCATTTAATAACTTTCTAATCTGTTTTTATTTCTCAACTGAAAAAAAGAGAAAACCCCATAGGTGTCAAAAGCACATTTTGAACCTAAATAATAGCTATTTTGGTGTGATGTTTGCTGTCCTGCAATCATTCTGAAATCTGCATTTAGATGTGCTGTCTGGTGACCGTCCATCACTATTCTGTTTGCACGCCTCCTACACTCACAACCTCCGCTCAGTTTTGCCAAATTTACATACGCTCTTTCTCTGCAATACTAACCTAGCTGTAAGGACAACATCTTTCCAATCTTCTTTGTTCCAAAACAGTTCAGTTCCTTTCAGTATCCTGTCTTGAATTCACAGAATAAGGCAGTGGAGGGAAGAGGAAGCATTAAAACCCATCTGTCTGACAGACTGCATTGAATAGAGACTGCTGTAGAAATTACTTCTATGCCTGGCTGACTTCTCTTCAGATTTGATCAGATATACAGTGCCATAGATAACAGTCAAATCTGAGGTGTCAATAAAGGCTGCAGATTATATGTGAGACCATATTTCCAATAGTTCCTAGACACATATGCAAAGTCCTGGAGTGAATATCTTCCTCACACATTTTTTTACTCTCTGTTTGCAACAGCTGTGAGCATTACTGGAGACAAACAATGAATTTTATTTCCAAATCTCATAAAATATTAACCGTTCCAAATATTTTCTGAGAAGTTATCATGGTTTTCTGTATAAAGAACAGCTGCATTTCAAATAATGCTGGTGAATTCCTCAACACTAGACTATATAACTTGAATTTTCAGACACGGGCTTTAGGATATTGCCAGGATACAGTCCATGTTTTGAAGGGAAACATTTTGTCAATTTTTATGTGACTTTGAATTTTAAGGAAAAGTTAACTCAGTGTTGATGGGCAGGTATGAGATGGTGAAGTTTTGTGAAGGAGGCCTTATATTTACAAGTGAATCTGACATCTGCCATGCTGCTTCAAAACTGTTCCAACACTGCTGGAGGTCAAAGGCATCCCAAAGACACTCTGTCTTCATTGTCTTTAGCAATACAGAGGAAATGAGCACTGGTATTGTCTCAGGGCAATACTTCCTTAAAAATGGACATACAGGAGAAAAACTACAGAGACTGTATACATTCTTAGGGCCAGAGGATCTCCTATGATCAACAGTATATTGAGAACAGGTGTTTAAAGGCAAACAGCTGTGAATACAGTTCAACTTCTCATGGCTCTCACCACGATTACATGGTACCCATGTAGCTCCCTCAGTGGACTGGCTCTATACCCTTGCCTCTCAACAGATACAATTTAAGGGAACTGCTCACTTTTGAACTAGGTGGCTCAGGAACAATCCAGGTCAGCGAGGCCATCTGCAAGGTTTGCCTTTAGGAGCTTTGTTCTGTGATTAAATACAGCAATCAGACTCTCTAAATATGTAGCATTTCTTGCTATTAGTGGTGGGAATGCAGGAGAAACTGAAAGGGAATAAATCAGTAAAAAAGCTCAATGGCTTTGCCTGGTATGAGATGCTCTTTGCTTGCTGCTCCTGACAACTCCAACACCAACAAGTCTCTTGTCACTTTTTAGCCATTTCCAACATTGACTCTCAAAGCTAGCAGTTCCCTACTCAGTTGTGGATGAAGAGGAGAAAGTAGTGTTCTCATATTCTAACAGCCTGTCAGTTTTTCTAATGACCTTCCTGGGTTTATCAGGCAACTACTTTTCCTTGCATGTTTGTATGTAGGATGTTGTCTAACTAAGAGACTGTAATGACCCCAAATCATACAAAATACATCACCATGCCATCAATATGTCAACCCAGTTGACAACTCTTTCTTAACCCTCTCATTATCTAGGATACATATAGTATTAAAAAAACACTAGGTATCACCTCTACATCACACTCTGCACAGCGTGCACCCTTAGCAATTTTGCCACTGACACCAAACTGTGTGGTGAGTTTGAAACGCTGGAAGGACAGGATGCATCCAGAGGAGCCCTGACAGGCTGCAGTGGTGGGCCTGTGTGAACTTCATGAAGTTCAACACAGCCAAGTGCAAGGTCCTGCACATGGGTCAGGGCAACTCCAAGCACAAATACAAGGGATTGAGAACAGTCTTGAGGAGAAGAACTTGGGGGTGTTGCTTGATAAGAAGTATAACACGATCCAGCAATGTGTTCTTGCATCCCAGAAAGCCAATCGTATCCTGGGCTGCATCAAAAGAAAGTAGGCAGCAGGTTGAGGGAGGTGATTATTCTCCCCTGCTCCACTCTGATGAGAACCTACTTGCAGCATTGCATCCAACTTGGAGGCTCCCAACACAAGAAGAACATGGATCTGTTGGAGAGAATCCAGAGGAGGGTCATAAAGATGACCAGAGGGCTGGAGCACATCTGCTGTGAAGACCAGCTGACAGAGTTGGGTTGTTCAGCATGGAGAAGAGAAGGCTCCAGGGAAACCTTACAGCAGCCTTCCAGTCCTTAAAGGTCCCTACAAGAAAGCTGGAGAGGGGCTTTTTACAAGGTCATGTAGTGATAGGACAAGAGGTAATGGCTTTCAACTTAAACAGAGTAGATTTAGATGAGATATTTGGAAAAAGTTCCTCCCTGTGAGGGCGGTGAAGCACTAGCACTGTTGTCCAGAGAGGCCTCAGCCCTGAAAGTGTTCAAGGGCAGGCTGGATGGGGCGTTGAGCAACCTGGTCTAATGGTAGGTGTCTCTATCCATGGCAGGGAGGTTGGGAGGTTGGAACTAGATGATCTTTGAGGCTCCTTCCAACCCAAATTATTCTATGATTCTTCACCACCAGCTCACTCCAGGACAGTTGTCTTTAAAAAGCACTGGATGTGAAATGCATTTAAACATAGTTGTGCATGCTTTTCACCATCAGAAACAGTGTGTAAACTGTGTAAAAGCTCTACTGCTGTAATATTCCAGATTAGCAGGATCTGACACCTCTAGTAAAGATGCAAAGATCGGGAGACCAGGAGATTTGGCAGTAACTCACACTTGCAGCATTGTAGGTGAAAAAAAAACTCAAGTTGGAACACATGAAAGGAGAATTAAAAACTCTAAAACCTAAAAACAAGATTAATAAATCTATTGTTCAGACTCTGTCTCACAAAGAAAAGTTCAATCTCTGAGGCAAGCTTTTGTTCTGAAAGAAAAGGTTCTTTCAAAATTGACTGAGCAAATAAGCATATGCTCCCAATCTCAAACACACAAGCAGAGTCCATGAGAACTGGAGACAGAACCTCTATTTTTTTTCTCCTTCTCACTTGAATATTTACAATGGCCTCCCAAGTAATATCAGGCAGGAAAAGAACAAAAAACAGGATGAAAAAGGGACATCATAGATTTTTCAAAAAGTCACAGTACAGACACTTCAGAGCAATTCTGTATTTAAAGACATCTTTTTTTTTTTTTTTTTTTTAATAAACAGTGCTCTGGGATGAAAATCACAATGTCTGTCAAATTTAAGTTCTACTTCCAGCTGCTTGAACCAAAGATTAGGTAGGATATAAGTACTTCCAGTGGCCCGTGGACTGGGCCATAAAATACATAAATAACTTGCCAGATATTTGCTAGAGAGAAAATTGCTGCCTATCTAAAATCCAAAGCTGTGTAAGAGCTAGCAGGTCCAGACCTGTGGTGCCCTTTTACCAGAAAGATTGACTTTAAGCTCTTTAAATAACTACATTTTCCTCATTCTTCTCTGTACACTCTACACTTTGTCTTTTTACTTTTTACATCAGTATTTATTTTATTCTTCTTTGCATCTTTTCCTTTCTTCTTTCATGTCTTTCCTTTTTCAAATTTCTCCTAGTGCTAGTACTAAAAAGCTTGCAATATGATCTGAATGCCATATCCACATACAAAGTTACACAGATAAACTGAAAAAAACCCCATTCAACTGTGGGTTCTCTTTTTATTGTTATGTTATTGTTATTGTTATGTCCATCACAACCCTTAATAGCCAGTACTGGGATTTTTGAAGGTGTCTTAGACCTCACAATTTATAGCTTCAGAGTAAATTTGCTGCAGGTTTCCCAAAGCTGGACACCTCTCAAGCTCGCCTGCCCTTTGTGCTGTGATTTTAAGTTTCTGCCTTTGCATACTATTGGTGCTATATCCAGAAGAATTAAAAATGGGGATGAAAAACAATGCCCTAGGCACAGGCTCTCACCAGATTTTCCAAGTCTACCCTCCTTCCTTATAGCAGCTTCAAGCAAGGTCTGGCAGAGCAGACCTCTAAGTCAGTTCTCAGGAAGCAGCAAGCCAGATACTTGGAAGCAAGAAGTTAATTTTCCTGGGACCTCTCACTGAAATACTTAAAGTAAGTAACTGTGCTGATTGCTCTCAGAGACACTGTTCAGTTTGGCACCCTAAGTCCCTCCTTTGAGAGCAGATTTTGCCTAAAAGGTGTTATATGGGATGAACATTTTAGTGCCAAGTGTTCTGTAATTATATTCTTCCTGCCCTGCAATCCTAATCACTCCCAGTCTCCCACTTTTGGAGAGGCTAATTGTTTCCTCTTGAGCCCTCTGGCTACTTCTGTCTCTTTTGGGGGCTTCCCCTAAACTGGTTCTTTCAATGGCTATTACGGGAGATATCAATACAGCGACCCATGTAAACCTGCTTCCTAGAAGAATAACTCCTTTCAGATACTGGGAAAATGCAGAAAACACTGAGTGGAAGTGGCTATTATAAAACCTAAAAGAACCTACTGATGTGTGCTACAAGCAGCAGCAGTGTGACTCTCCCGCTCCATTTCAGGCTCTGCTGTTACTGTGATGCAGGGCATCAGTTAAGTTTCTCCCACCTTGGGACATAACTTCCTTAATGTGCTTTTGAGATCCTGTGCTGAAAAGCCCTGAGAACAGTGAAGTGTTATTGTTATTAAATACCTGGAGCTTATCTATCAGAATTACTCTTTATAATTGATCAGCCTTTATTAATAAAGAGGATGAATTTATTAGCAGTGCTATTGTTCCAGCCATTCGTCACTAGTGCAAGAATAATGAAAAACTTTGGGTCATGTGCTAAATCTGAGTTTTTGAAATGACAGTGAAACATCATTTTGTAGGCCAAGAAGTATCTCTCTTAAAATTCTAGGTGTTCATAAATTTATTTACAATCCTATATAGACACACACATATATATCTTTATACAGTGCATGATTTTAACCTCACTTGTTCATTGCCAAACAATACAATGCCAGGTGAAGGTATATTGCCTCATATTCATTGGAAACACCACGGAGAAGTTTTAAATCCTTTGGTCTGCTTCAAGGCATTATGAGTTTTGATTAGAGAGCGGGGTCAAAGATGGGAAATGAGCCCAAGGCTGTGGCTGGGAAGTTAGGAGGAAGTTATCTGTTTTTCTCTTGCAGTATGAGAAAAAAGCAGGTATAATGGATTCTTGCTGTCTCTTGCTAGCCAGTCACTTGCTAAATCTGTATAGATTTTATTAAAATATGCCTTACAATTTTTTAAAATGATGGAGTAGAAACTTTAAGTTTTATGCTTATGTGACAATGGCCGTGAGCATTGAAGATGTGTCATTCTACGCTATAAACCCTGTACTTTACACAATAAAGAAGACAGCTCTTTATAAAGACCTTCTGGTGCTTATCATTAATCCTTCAACTTCTAGACTGGATTTGGTTAATGCTTTTGGGGAATGAATCTTGATCATAAATTAACAGCACAAGGGATATCTGTAATAAGATTACACGCATGGTTTTACATTCCAATGACTCAGTTGATTTTCTTTTAAACTAATGGGAAGTTTGCCATTGCAACTCAATGCACTCAACACTGGAACTGCCCTTGCTGATAAAACCATAATAATAACACAGCTAAAAAGGAAACCAAATTTAAAAAGTAGACAAATAAAAAAATATTAGCTTATACAGTAGGAGGAGAGAGGGTCGTGATAAGCTATGGATCCATAGGAAAGATAAAAGAGAGCATTGCATTTGGCAGAAGTATCCAAGATAGAGATGGAAGACCACCAGACAGGACAAGCCAAAGACAGACGGACAAGCATCAGATCATGAATACAAAACACACTTGGAATCAGAAATAAGAAGAGTATTAGGTTAATTCAAAAAAATCGACGCACCTGCCCATTGTGTGGAAAGTCCACGTGTGATTCAGATAATGTGTAAAAATTCAGAAGATACTGTTCTTACAGCTGGAATAAACTACAGGCTACTAAAAGCATAGATTTCTATTGCAAGAAGGCTCCTTGTCCTCTAACGTGTCTTTCGGGGTTAACATGTATCCTTGTGCAAAGAGACTTCCAACTTGTTCATTAGCTGCAGTTTAATCCTTTCACCATGGCCACCAAGAAAAATTCTTTGGAGAATCCAGATGATTTGTATCCCTCCCATCACACACACAAAATTGTTAGATAAGGCCACAGGAGTGTCCACTGGATGGCACATGGATATGAAGTAGGAGTAGTGGGGAGACGTCTGGCACTTCAGCTGAGGCTCCCCTGGCTGGTACTCTGTGGTCCTAGCATAACCCTGGGAGAACATCGCCTTCTGATGTCACTTATAGTAGGATGAAGTACACTCTGATCTTTGGTAGGAACTGGACAGATGCCTGGATGATGGTAGGATAAGAGACCTGAGAGAAAGAGATGGTCTACCCATCTTCCTCTTGACTGTATTGAATCTCCATTAGGTAGGCTGCAGACTTTTGCAATGATGTCAGAATCATTCTCCCAATCTCTGAAACAATGAAATTTTTTCCCTGGGGTGTCTGATTTTGCTCCTCTTCCCTGTCCCACTCCCAGAAGATCCAGGTATGGATCTCAGTTAAACTTCCACTGAACTATGAAGCACCAGGAAAGCAGCTTTATATCCTGCATATCATTTCCACCAGCCTTCCCCCAAGTGTATATAAAACATCACTATAATTCTGCCCTAGGGTTCTGTTGATATTAACAAATCACTTGAATTTTGCTCTAAGTAATGAAAATTACAAGTACCATTTATTGCAGTTACAGGCAGGAGACGAATGTGGCTGGAGCCTTATTACTCAGGTATGTGTTAATGCAGACACCAGAATAGATTTGTTTAACTGATTTTCTTTCTTAGAACAGGCTAAAGACTTCAGCAATGCAATATGCAGTTCCTCAAAGCATTGAAACATAAATCTAGGTCCCATACCTAGGTTTATGGGATAAATGGAAATAAACAGCACAAATGCCATGGGTTTTTTTGTTTTGTTTTGTTTTTCTGATTAACTATGTATAAAACAACTTCCAAATAAGTTATAGCTGTTTCATTTAGCAACTCAAAAGAAATAACTCTGCAGTTTCAATCTAAACCTGGATCGGATATCAGCATTTCCATTGCATAATGTAATACAATTTTTTTTTTCCCCCCCAGGACATAAAAAATAAAGCTTTAGATTGAGTCTAGGCTGTCTGCCTCTTTCAGACACCTCTAGGAATAAGCCAGTACTTAATGAGAAACAAACATAAGATTTGCTGTTTGCTCAATCTTTCCCCCACTAATGGCATTTTTCCAGGACTCACTTTCTAGAGGGGATTAAACCAACAACAAACACATGCAGAAAAGATGGGAAAATCAGTAAGCAAATGCATTCATAGGAGACTGGAAGGTTACAAGGCCTCTTAGGCCCTATTTGTTGAAGCTTTTAATCACCATATAGAGCATAGCTATTGCCTTTAAAGGAACTTTAGAAATCCTAATTGAAAAAAAACCCACAAACATACCCCCAAGACATAAGATTATATATGGGAATTGTCAATTTTTTTCTTGGCTTCTTTTTCCCATCAAAAAGCTTATCTTGTGCTTGTTTTCCAGCTTGTTCTGATGAACAAGTGAGGTTGTGAGTAGCAAAGCTACTTCTATGCCTGGAAGGCTTGGTGAAATAGATGAAAGAATCAAAACATCGCTTTAAATCTACAAGGAGCTAAGACCACTGTATGACTAAGCTTCAGATAGGTTCTTGCCAGACAAACAGGAGGAAAGATGCTTGGTTTTCTTAACTAGGAACTCAGAATAGCTTTTGTCATCCTAGCATTTAAAAGCTACTCATGTAATCACTGTGTAAAGTAAGGTCATAGGAGGCGTATCTGTAGGAGACTTTTTTTTGAATGATAGTTTTGTGTCTAAGGGTATCAGCTGAAGATAACAATCCAAATGCAGAAGACAGGCAGCAGCATACAGAACTTATTAGTGCAATTAAGGCTACAGAAAGGGAGGACATAAAATGCTAACGTGGCAAATGGGAGTGCAAGTTGTCTTTGTTGTGATAAATGGAACAGAGGTGAGTCCAAAACAGCACCCAAACAGATATTCACAGATAGCCTGCATTCATTTTATTATTTTAGAGGTGTAAAGATTTACTTGACAATTTACTTTAAAAAACTAAGAAAGTTTTCCCTGTCTGGACAGGATCCAGATATCTATCCTTTATGCCAAACTCTGTCTGTTAACTGTGGAAACACGACAGAGAAACTCCCCAATACACAACTCTGATTTTTAGAGGAATACATGTAGATAAAATGTGGCCCTTAATTTCTATGTTTTAGCATACATAAAACAGGATTAATAGTAATACTTACTGCTACATCTAAGTTAATGATATATATTTTAAAGAGTTCTGATCCTGCTCTCCCTCCTCTGGCAGTATATAACATAAATAAAGACAAGAAAATAAGCTGTTTGCATTTTAGTCAATCTATACCACCTACACTAAGTTTCTCTACCAGTTAATGTCTTACTGTGGTCTAATTCCTAAGCAGCAAGATTGGTTTAAGTCCTTTTGCTTAGAAAGTAGCCTCCTTTATCTTGCAGAGGATCATACCACTGCTCAAAAAGATAGTATCTCTTAATGAAGACAACATCTAGGTAATGATATTCTATTTGATCATTGTAAGTATGTTAGCATTGAGCTAAACCACATTTTTAACTCACTACATCCTATCTTCCCTACATCTTATCAAGTATAACTTTGTAATATTTTATTGCTAATCAGGGCCAATCTTGAACAATTCACCCCTAAACAGTAGTGTCATCTGTTCATCACATGCTCTAATTATTGAATACCACCAGAATTAATGGTCATCAGCTTGCATTCATTGAAAAAGCCAGTATCTGTGGCATGGATATTTCATTTCATTTGTCTTTAACTGACAATACACCATATCCTGTTGCATTAGCAGCAAAATTACTGCATTTCATTGTGTAGAGCTGCATAACAAGTTTAGCTAGCCTGGTCGCACTTCCAGATAGTTCGTAGTTTTTGATCTGCTTCAAGGGAAGCCACTTTAAGTCACTACAGACCTTATTGTAAATGTTAGTGTGAAAGGCACTGAAGAAAAAACAGAAATCTCTCGCCACTTAGATATTAACATTCAGACACCCTCCTGCCTGCTTGTATACTGCACACAAGTGTTAACAAACTACATTTAAAAAAGAGATTGACAGAAAAGTGGTATCTATGAATGCACCAAATGGGGGAATGGAGGTTCTTTGCAACTCCACTGATTGCAGAACGCCAAATACTTAACAATTTGTCAGCAATAGAGAGGAATGCAAGACTATCTGCTGCTGCAATAGGACCATTTCCAAGAAGAAACAGATCATTTATAAAGTGATAATGACTACAGAAATTCTGTAATTAGAATCCCTGCTACCTCTACAGCAGATGATACAAATGGATAAATGGGAACAGAGAAGATCTGCCAGGCTTGTAGGCAAATTTTTTGCTGTTCAGCACTAAGAAAGATTATGAGAATTTACAATCTAAGTAAAAGAAAAGCTGATTGAGAAGGAGGAGTCAAAATAAACTTGGATATGAAAGGTGAAACAACTGTGGATAATAAGATATAAGATTGTGTCTGAATAGTTTATTATTACCCTCAACCAAAAGTGTATTTTTGTTGTTGTTTTGGGTTTTTTTCAGACTTCTGCTTCTCAGTATATTTCAATGCGATGCAGCCTTAAGGATTTGCCATGGATCCCAAGTCCCAGGGACTTCAACTGAGCATCCCGATTATCCCTTGGCTATAACAGCTAATAGATGTCTCATAGAAAGTTTAGAAGACAGTGAGAATACCGCACATATATCTGTCATTTTCCCTCATGTCTTCCTTTGTTAAAATTCTTATTTATAACTATGTTTTCAGGTTTATGATCAAGAATGTAGACTATTGCTTTCCTAGACAACAATTGTTTTCATTCACTTTATGACTGCTCACTCTTTCAGTTTTGAGAGACAGATGCATTACTCTCTCAGAAGCAAAAGGTCAATCTCTGGATGCCTGCAAATGAAGATATGGCTTGGACTTTCTAACAACAGCTGGTGTTGTGTGAAGAAAGTGTGCACTGCTGTAAGTGAACTGTTATATGTGGAAAACCCTATGGAAATAAATTACAGAAAATGTGTGTGGGCACCTCACACTGTTTTTAGAAAATCCATTGGTGACAGAGCACGTGTGTCCCCCAGCTCCACAGGCCATGCACAGGTACCTGGCACAACTGCAAGCTTCTTGCAGGCATTCAGGGAGTGAGGAGATATGTGCGCTCAGCCATTTGGGAGCTCTCTAAGTACAAGGTCTTGCTCAGCCATCTTGGGTGAAGACCTCAAGACTGCTACAGCATTTGATAGTGATTGTAGGCAGAATTTGTGAGCAAGTATTTCTCTCTCTGCTGCTTCTGTGGACATGTTCAAAGAATTTCAGTGGAGCAGAAAGGCTCTGTTGTCCCATTTTGAAGCTCAGTTTGTTATCTGCATGAGAAGATAACCTGATTTCCTGAGCATATCTGTACCAGTCTACTGTGTCAGCTATGTCTATTCACCCTTCAAGGGTCTCAGGTATCCCTAAGGTATTTGCAGTCTCGTTTTAACGGTGAGATCCAAATCCCACAGCAGCCAACAGAGTGGCTACTGGTGGTATCAGTGGAAATATCACTCCTGGCTTAGGAAACTTTGGGTAACTCACTAAATGCTCAGTTGGTCTGTTAGTACTGAAGCCTGTAAAACTGTAGTAGAAGAGAAAATGTCTGAGAGCGGGATGCATTTGATAAATTCACTATTGTTTTGGTAGCAAACTGGATAGTTGGGAGTGCTGGACAGTGCAGAAGGTTTTCTGTGGAGGTTGAAATAACCAGAGCAAGGCATTAATGAGCCCAGGCTTGTCTCATCTGTGAACAGCTACCTGACACATGATCTTCAAATAAAATAATGATATGTCAGCTACAAGAAAAATATGTAGATATGCAGAACATCATATTTATAACCTGTACCTGGGACATCTTAAAGTATTTTGTAAAAAGACCTTCACATAGACATATCATTTATTGAAAGTTCAATGTCATTTTGCAGAACTAGAAGGCAAGGAAGGAAAAAAATGCCGAGAAAAATATTCAAGTAATTCTAGCAATAGAACATCTAGTTTTATTTGCTTACTCATTATGTCCTTGCATTCATACATAACTGGTGCATAATAATGAACAATAAGAGAAGATCACTATTAGAACCAAGGATGTTTGGTATAGTGACTTATTTTGCACTTGAGATATGGCCTATCTCAAATATTTCTCTCTGGTTTGATCCTTACCATAAAGGCAATAGAAACTGCTCCTCTGCATTTTGTAAAACATCTTTATCAAAGCACTAGACCTGGACTCAAAATCACCAAAATGCATTGCTTTTTACACAAAGCATGATAGGGCTTTTCCTCCTCACTCTGCCATTTTGGCTGTTTGTTACAATCATGTTGAAATTGTTCTGATTTGGCTCTCTTGATTGTGCTTTTAGAGCTGAGACAAGACATTCTGCTTGCAGTATTGCTAGGCGTATTTGGACATTACTGAGGTCAAGCATGGAGCCACAGAAGCAGAGACTCAGAACAGCAAGGGCTAGGATGCTGTCATGGGAGCAAATTTCCAATGAAAGTGGGGAGAGGATGACATATGGAAAGAGTACTGATAAGAGCACCACCCATATTACAGTATATTGTGTGTGCTGTCTTTGAATAACCCAAAACAAACAGAAAGCTGAGAGTTTTTTAGGGTACATATAGTGAATACTTCAGAGATGTGACTTATAAGTATGATACAATCCTGGAAATGTAGTTACCATTGGTAACTGGCACAGTTATTATTTCACAAAATGTAGCAACAATTCAAACTTGAAGTAATATGCTAATTAAAAAAAACCAAACAAACAAAAAACAACACAGAAGAAAGGTCCCATTTGCTATATCTGCATTTTTACATTTCAGAGCCTTGTGCCAGAGGCAAGGGTAAAAGGCTGCCTCACCACAGCCATTTGCTCATATGCACATTTACCTGCTGCTGGGGGGCCAGGACTGAGATGACAGACCAAGAGAATTCCTCCTAAAAAGTCAAACAGGTTAGATTAAAAGTGTAGGAGAGCTTCCAAATCAAAACAATGTGGCAAATTAAGTTGCCTATTCTTCTAGGTAGTTTTGAGACTCACTCCATGGGCTGCTGAGAAATGGACACCTTGGCTGTCACTGCCAAGTCCACACTTTGTCCTGATATGTTCAAAAAAACCACTTATCCTAAGTTAAGCTTTGCCTAGCAGTGTCAATCCTGTACTCAGTTTACCTGCACAGACCAGCAGTTTTAAAGATTGTCAACAAATCTTCAGGCAAAATCAATGGTATGTCTCCTGGACGTGCTGTATGTCATTAGCATGTACAGGATCACAACCAGAAGGTATTTCTCTCTCATCCTGCAAAGATTATGCAGAAGTTGTCTTACTACCAAAGGATGGAGTTTCTTTTCCAGATGAATCTCACACATCAGAAATGCTGCTACACATATCAGTCTTTCTGCTGCATAAGGATCCAACTTGCTGAAATGTCACAAGACTCTCTGTCAAAAATACAAAGCTTATTTGCCAGTGATACCCTCCTACTCTGCTGCAGCCCACAAAATGCTTAAAATAACCGACCTAAGGTAAGACTCAAAACCTTCTGCCTGGAGCTTCAGTTTCAAACAAAGCAATTGAAATTTAAACAGAGGAAGTAAATGTTGTTCTGTTCACGATTTCACCCTTCAACCAGAAATAAATATAAATCCCCTTATTCCTTAACTATTTCATGAAACTGCAAATCAAGTGAGTGTTCATAAAAGTGCAAAGCATTGTTAAAGGTTACCATGGTGCTGTGATCTTCAGCATGATAATCACAAGAGTGCTTGGGTGGCTCTGCTATCTTCAGTCACCTTCTAAGTATGGGAAATGTGTCAAAAAGTTCTCCAATGCATCTCTGTATTTTCCCTGTAACACTACTAGGCAGGTAACTAATACTGGAGAGGTTGTTATTCTTCCAGTAACTCAATTGAGTTAGGAGAGAGACAAGGAAGTGCATACATGTTGTCCCTAGCATGTAACTGTGTCACACTGGTAGGTTCATCTATAACGGTTCCCTGTGTCCTTTCTTTCACCTGTCCTTTCTGGCATTCGTCCCTGCTTTTTTATCTACATATATGGAAACAGAGCTCCTGCTTAACTTTCCTCCAGATTGCCCATGGCAGGTCATAGCCTGTGCTATCTGTCTGCTGAGTGACCCCTTTCTGCCTCAACTCGTGACAAATGTGATTCCTGTTCATGCCCATCCCATTCTCGTACTGCAATTCTGTCCCTTAATTTTAAGTAAATAATTTTGCTGCTTCCTCCAATGCTTTCCAGGTTACAAAGGGCTAAAAAGCCACATTTCCTTACACTTGAGTCATTAAGAGGCACTGCTGAATGTGCTGGGAAGCACTCTGGGGTAGCAGATGTTAAAATGAAGATTATAAAATATCCTGGCTATGGAGCAGCATGAAAGAATTTGAAGTGATGAGCTTCTCTAGCTGTTCTGTAAGTGACATGAGAAGAGTTAACTGCAGTTTGGGCAGCACAGAGGAACAATTTCAAAGAAAGAAACCCTGAAATGTCAAAGAACAGAGTTATCAAAACAGATCATTGTTAACAAATGGCTGTTTATTGCTAACACAAAGCAAGTGTATGATACGAAGCTGGATTCTTTCTGTGAGTGTTTACTAGAGGAAGAGACAAAAAAAGACATTTGTATCCTATCAGTTATTCGTAAAACTCACAACTGGCTCCGTATGGCCCACAACTATACCGTTTCACTGCAGCATATATGATTTCCAATTTTCAGTGTAACTTTTTTAGAGGAAAATGAATTTGAGGTAGTAACTTCACACATGTTGAGGTCTCACAATACCATGCATGCCTGGACAAAATTACCATATCACAGTCAATTTGTAAATCTATTGGTGATTACGTTGCTCAGTTTGGGTTTGCCACCTCAGTTTTCCCGTTGAAGTTCATGCAAGAATGTGTGCATCTGTGGAAATGCCTTGGCACCTCTTTTGCGGTTAGAATTAAATCAGTCATACATAATGCACAGTAGCAAAACCACACTGCAGAACATGACCTTATGGAAGTGCTGCAGGCAGGACAGACTGAAGTGATTCAGTGAGTTCAAGTCTTGAGACTGTTTTCAGGGAATGCTCCCCAGGATAGATCATCTATAACTAATTTGTGTTACTGTTGTTGTTTTTTTCCTGCATGTATGCAACCTCCTAAACACTGGGCATCTAGTGCACATGCCAATAGACAGCCTCATTCCCATTGCTTCTGTGCAATGCAAAGAGCAATCAGTTTAGTATTTCTGAGAGCTAGGCTGTCTGCTCCACTCCACCAAATAGTGGGAAGATCTAAGGTAGGAAAAACCCTTTGCTGCTTAACTCGACTTTCACTGAGAGACATGCAGATACATTACAAAGCCACATTTGCCAACATCCATTAACTGTTCTTATTGTAAGTAACTTTTTTTTATCCCTCTGGCAAGCAATCTTGCTCCACTGGCAGTGTCACCAGTGCATTAGTGTGCAAAGGAAATAACATTCACAGAGCCATCTGAGAAAAGGCCTCAGCTTGAAACTTATTAACAGTCTAAAGATGAAAGAAAACACTTGAACAGTAACTTGAGGGGTAGGTAAATATCTAGCAGACTTATCACCATTTGGACTGCTGTATGAGAAATGAATAAGCAAACTAAAGCAACCCTGCCTGGCTATGGTGAAATGCTAGGTAACACAAAGGAAAAATCAGACATCTAGGGGTCAGCATGAGCACTCGAATCTTTAAAACACAGACTCAGAAGTTACAAATCACAGCATCATGGGAGCAGAATGCTGTTTTCCCTCTGGGCAAGATATTGAGGGCTTGCCTGCTCTTAGAGCAAGGGCAAGCTTGGCCTGTGCCAGGGCCAGGTCAGCTGTGCTAGCCTGGGTAACCATGACAGGGAAGGGACACCAGTGGGGGGTGTTTTTGCGTGGGAACAGGGAAGGGACACCAGTGGGGGGTGTTTTTGCGTGGGAACAGGGGCTTCTGGGGATCCTAGTATGCAGGATCTGTGTCCTCACAGCTAGTTGGAACAAGTTGACCAAAAGCAGCTAATATCACACTTTCATTTTATACATGGTCACATCTCATGTTTCTTCCAGTAGAGGCTGTAGTATCAGAAAAACCTGGAGTCTGTTGCTTTCCTTACCTTCCAAAAGAAACAGAGGCACAGCTTGCCTCTCCTCCTCAAGCTCCAGTGAAGCAGAGAGGCTGCTACTACTCAGTACTGCCTCAGTGTCAGGGAGACCTCACCTACACATCAGAGGCTTCACTAGAATGATTGCATCAGTCAGGACTGTGAAAAGATATCTTGGCGATGAAGTACACAACTTTACCAGAAAATATCCCAGTATAGCTGTCATACTGTCAGGAAACCCTTTAGCTTGACCTACCGTACTTTGTTTCTGGATTAAGTAAAA
This sequence comes from Urocolius indicus, assembly GCA_013401255.1. NCBI lineage: Eukaryota > Metazoa > Chordata > Aves > Coliiformes > Coliidae > Urocolius > Urocolius indicus. The sequence goes on along the minus strand of WBNH01004695.1, from coordinate 144,534 downwards.
ATCTCCTCCTTGTAAGAAGTAAATTTAGGGTGGTTGCCCTCTGCCAGCATCTATGAAACCTTCTTTAGTAGAGATAAAGGCTGACATTGTCAATGCTTGCAAAAGAAAGAGAGATCAAAACCTGTTTTCAAACTCCAAGAAGTCCATTCAACCTATTACTCACAGAATTCTGAACTACCATAGATGTAAATCTCTGGAAGCAGAGACAGTAGCAGGCATGACTGCTGAGGAGCAAGATTTAATTTTTGTGGTAGAGTAACAACTGAGGACTCCAGCTAAGATCAGTCTGACATGACAGTGAGACTGTGGAAAATATTTTGAGGCTGGTGTCAAGACAACCAGATGAAAGCTTTGTAAGGTGAAATGTTTGCTGTATCATGGTATTGGCAGGTGTTTCATGCAACCACAGACTAAATGCATTCAAAATTTGCAACTTGTATAACAGTTCCAGAACTTGCTTCAGGCTGAAAAGCCAGAGTTCCCAATGATCTTAGTCTTTAGGGACTCTTCTCAGTTGTTCTTTGAAAATTAGGAATGCCAGGGAGAGCTAAATCCCATTACACAGCATGTGACATCAAATGTTTGAGGTATTACACAGTTTTCTACATTATTAGTTTTCTACCTGATGGCAGACTTCTATTATTTTTGCCTCCCACTCTTGTTCTGTGATGAAAACCCTGCAGTAACAATTCAGGTTAATTTGTTTTATTTTTTCTCCCTCCTGCTGCTGTTTTGCTAGAGTGGCTGCAGGAAAGAAAAACTATAGCAGAGCTGCCTAATCAAAACATTTTTCTAGCCCTTGTGATATTGATATTGACAGAATTTCACAGCTCTCTTTAGACAGTAAAGAAAACAGCTCTTAATTTTCATGTTCCAACTATTATTTTCCCATCATCATGGGGTAGCAGAAAATCAAAACCACCCACCACCTCCTACACAAAAGTCACCCCCGAAGCTGCACAGAGAACACTGTCATCTTCCAATGGCTTCAGTGATCCAATTTTCCCGACTTGGGTTAATGATTTTTTTTCCCCCCTTTCTATATAGCTGTTACTATCCAGTGCATGCCTAGAGATGAAGCAAAATACCTGCTTCCACCTGCCCTGTGGCCAGAAGGGAAAAGTTGCAGTCACCTCTGTGCAAATTCTCCTCCACTGCCTGATCTGGAAGCACAGTACAGAAGGGGATGGGGCCAGAACCAAGAGCAACATGAAAAGAACGAACAAATCTCCCTTTTTTTTTGCCTTGTCCAGACACAATAATGTTCCTTAGCCATGTAACTTATATAACCAAAAGTGAGTGCCCTAACACCAAAGATTTCTGTGATCAGCAATGGCTGGATTGCTAACAATTCAGGTAAGCACCTAAAAATGTCAATTACAACCTTGGAGCTGCAAGCACTACTATTGAGATTTAAGAGACTGTATTACTGTATTGCCCTCTAGCGTTCACAAACAAGACAGAATATTTTATTACTGCTTCCTCTCAGCACTTCTTTTTCATTGGGGAAGTTTACAGCCTTATGTGCTGCTGAAGAACATCTGAGGTGTTCACAGTATTATGTACTAGACACACACTGCTCAGCTGTCACACGGTCACATCCTTTGCAACTACTGCATCAAGGTTATGCTTTCATTAAATCCAGTAAAAACAACAGAAGCACTGTTGGTTTAGATTCGGATGGCTTATTTCCATTTGCTCCCCTGAACAGGGAGAACAGTAAACCCATGACCAAAGCTGGCCAGGGCCATGTAGGTTGCTGAGACCTGGTCCTTTGCAACAAGCTCCCTTAAGAGTCTAGGTATACCTGGTCATCTCCATGGGGATCTACAAATGGATGTGAGAACGTGCAACATTTGCCTCGGAATAGACAGTCCATGAGGAATGATCAGTCTAAAATGCCATAAACAGCACTGCTTGCATAGCCTGTTGAGATCAGAAACAGGTCAAAAGCCACTCCTCCACATCTGCACAGAGATGCCCTGGTGACGTATGAGGCTCAAGCAGGAGCATTTAGGTGCTCTGTTCTGTCTGACTGGGGACTGGGGTCTGGAGGGAGGAACCAAAGATGCTCCATAAAGGGGAAGGAGAGGTGTTTTCTCACAGACTCTAAGCTTTGGGGTGATGTAGTGTGAAGGAGGAGGTCCTAATCTATCTGCATGCAGCGTGCCACTTACTCTTTGTAGGAAAGACATATATAATACTGAAGTTGAGCACATGTGAACTTGGAGAGATTACTACCGGTGACTCCACACAGAAAAAAAATCCAGAGTTTCTCCTGCTTGTCCTCCTTGCATTCTCATAGCCTTGAAAACAAATATGCTCTCAGAAGAGAAGTGTAGTGACTACAACTGTAATACTTTGCAATGTTTTTATCGAAGTGTAGCTATAATATCAGACATGCAGAAGCCCAGAGAGTCTAACTTCACTTGTTCAAGGTCACAGCCCAAGCCCACAAATAGATCCAGACCTCCTGTCTCCAAGGTCTGTGCTTAAATCACAACAAAAAGCCTTCCCCTCAGCAAACGTGTTGTTAAGTTGCACAACCCTAACCTATTGGATATATATCTGAAGTTCCTGACAGCAATCCATAACCAGATGCTTCAAACTCAGTGTTAAAATTCCACCGCTAGCGGTCACATACATTCTGTCTTTGACTTCTGCAAATATGTCTAACACGATATCAGGTCTCTTTTAAACAAAAATCTGACAAGTTATTAACAGCTGATGTACAGTGTATCCTCAGAGATCTTTAAGGATATACAGTCACTTACAGTATTCATAGAACTATAGAATGGTAGGGTTGGAAGGGATCATGAGACTTAAAACATACTACTTCGAGATCATTTTATTGCCTGTAGTTTAGGTTAGTACTACTATTTATTGAAACTTCTGAGTTGCCAGAATCCTATTCACTTTACTTCTGGTTTTCATTTTAAAAGATGACAGCCAAAGTTTCCTCTTTTTTCTATTCAGGGGTCTTCCCTTTAATGCAGTCTACTGAAGTGACAACTCTCCCTCCTCTTAGTGATTTTTCTTTCACTCCAATTTTACAGGTGCATCCAGAACTCAGCTGCAGCAGCACTTCTTCATTGTCATGAGAAGACTATTTTAAACCTTAAAATCTATATTTTTGAATTGACTCATTCCTTTTTTTGTTTCTGATTTCACAGAATTATGTGAAAGTAATAATTCAAATCCCTTTTCTCTTTTGTTTGGAGTTGGGTTCTGGTCTACTGACTTGCTGAAAGGGGCTTGCTCTTAAGTTAGTAATAAGAAATAACCAACCCCCAGTAGAGAAAGTAGCCCATAGATAGATGAAAAGCATAATCAAGCCATCATTAGACTTTGCTTCCACACTGATAGAAGGGACAGAGTTTTTGGGATAATTCAACAGAAATGGGTCACTGGATGAAATTTAGTTTTACAGTAGAAAACATTAAAATGTGTTTTAGTTCTCAGCATATGAGTATGCCACAGTATAAACAAGAATACTTTGCAGCTGCAGGAAAGAAGATAGATGGAAGGCTATTAGAATTGCACCTGCATGGTAGACACTGGGCTGAGGCATGCAAGTTCCTGCTCTGTACAGAATACAAATGGTCTTTGTTTCTTATTTTTTCTACCACTTATGCTGTCGTCTTTCCTCTCACATCAGGTGTTCTAACATGTGAACCCCCATCACTCCCCTAGACAGGCACAGACCACTTCCCAGGGACAGGAGCTGCTTACACTGCAGTATGAATGTGTGCTCCTGCAACACCTTCACACTCAAGACCTTGTCGTTCAGCGCATAGCATCCTTGCAGAACAAAAGTCAGTGCTGTAGCATGTGGGACTGAGAAGGGCATGCAGAGGAAAATCTTAATATTTCACCTTCCAGTTGGGAAAGGCTGTAAGATCAAGCAATTGCAACCCTAATGCTGACCTTGCAAAAAAGAACTCAGAATGGCTAAGCTCAAGGAACAAATTACAAAAAATTAGTGAACTAAACACAAAATACCTTGAGGGCCAGATATTTAATAGTCAGAAAAATAAAGGTATGTACAGATTAGGAACTTCAGAATCTGGTATTATGCCAAATTAAATAAATGGAAATCAAAGAGACTTAGGTCCCCAAAACTTTATCAGTAAGTGCTTCTTGTATCTTCAAGTGTTTCACAAACTTTAAAGGCCTGGCCTAAAATTTAACTTTCTGCAGTTAGTTCCATGTCTTTGATGGACTGGGCACACAAAAGCTTTAAAAAATAATTTTACAAAAAATCATTTAAAAATTTACAAAGAAACACACTGTCAAATGTTCCTCAACTAATCCAGGATCTAAAATTCTTTTGAGTAATAATAATGGAAGAGCAAGGTTTTCAAGGGTACATAGGGACAGACAGATGCTTATCAAATTAATAGAATTGGCTATTAAGAATATTGGCTATTTAGAATAAGCTTATTATAAAGGAAAATATCAACACAATTTGAATAATTACATATATGCACACACACTCCTCAAGCAGGAAGGACTGTCGTAGTTCTAGTTATTCTAATAATATTTGCCAGGGATATTCTTTTTTTAAGCATTTTGTACACAAATAGCCCATTGCTTCAATACACTTCATATACCCACTAAATATATTCCAGAATCAGCTTTATTAGACACTGGTAACAGTCTAAATATTGACTTTGTAATCCTCTTTAACACTTGCTGCTTTCTGCACTTGAATTGACATTTATCTCAGAACAAGGCATACCAATGTTTAGAAATTCTTCCGGTTATTTAAATCCTAGGATATCTTACAAAAGATAGACAAACAGATGAAATATAAAAGTAGAAACCTTAAGCTTACTGGCAATATTTAGCTATGTGAATCATCCATAATTTATACATATCCACATAGTTTCTCAGCTTCTTTCACAGAATCTTAAGGGTTGGAAGGGGCCTTAAGAGATCATCTAGTCCAACCTCTCTGCCAGAACAGTACCTCCTATAGAGTGGGGTCACATAGGAACTAATTCAGGTGGGTTTTGAATGTCTCCAGAGAAGGAGACGTCACAACCCATCTGGGCAGCCTGTTCCAGTGCTCCGTCACCCTCACAGTGAAGAAGTGTTTCCTTGCATTTCTTTGGAACCTCTTATGTTCCAGCTTGTACTTGTTGCCCCTTGTCCTGTCACTGGATATCATTGAGAAGAGTCTGGCTCCATCCTCCTGACACTTGCCCTTCGTAAACATTACTGATGTCACCCCTCTGCCTCCTCCAAGCTGAAGAGCCCCAGCTCCCTCTGCCTTTCATCATAAGGGAGATGCTCCACCCCCTTAATTCTCCAATAAACATTTAAAATCAATAGCTTTACTTTTATGCTTTATATGTACCACCTTAATTGACTTGCTATAGATGTGATGCACTTTCCTCTAGATTTCAAATGCTCATTGGAAAGTCATACTTAACTCAGAAAAAAAAGCTTCAAATATGGAAAATGTAGAACAAGACAAACACAGAATCACTGAGCTAAAAAAAATGCTGATTTCACCTTGTTAGTGGATTAAGTTAATTACTTTTTATCTGAAAGCAACATGAAATTGCAACATGGATGACATTCTCTGCTCCTCAACAGAGGAGGAACAGTAAAAGCAATATAAATTCCTTATGGTATTCTCTAGAAGGCTTTGGTCCATATGTCCATGCATTTTGCAGCCTTGCCACTGCCCTGCCAGCCTGGGGAAAAGACAAGAGGGGAAAGGAACAAACTGGGCTGGGAGGGGATACTTCTGCTCACTCATTTCTGAACTGGAAGGCTTCTGAACACACACTAAACAGCATCACATTTCTGACCCATATCAACCTCTGCTATATACAATTCAGTCAAGCACTTTCCAGTTCAAACTGAAGGCATGAAGAAAAAGACAGAAAAAAAGCCCCACAGTGCCAAAGAAATCAATTCTTGCCCTCTCCCAGGGCAGCTACCAAAGTAGTTCGCAAAGTTAATGGTGCAAAGCAGCCAGCTGGCTGTGGCCAAGGATGCTGGGTGTCCTTCACACTGGCTTCTTCTGATGCAGGACTGGTCATGACACAGGCTTCTAGCTTACGTTTTGTTCATGACTTCATTATGATGGCAAATTTTTTTTAAAATGACAAACTACTGTAGAAAATTTGTGTATTGCCACCTGTTCAAAGTAAACAGAAACACATCACTAAAATTCTGAGCTCAAGAGAGGCAGAGAACTTTTGGCACAGGGCCACCAAGTTGATCAGGGGGCTGGAGCATCTCCCTTATGAGGAAAGGCTGCAGGAACTGGGGCTGTTTAGTTGGAGAAGACTGAGAAGTGTACCTCATCAACACAAATACCTGAAGGGTGGATGTCAAGAGGATGGGGCAACACTTTATTCTGTGCATCCAGCTACAGGACTAGGAGTAACGGACATAAGCTGGAACAAAAGAAGTTCCATTTAAACATAAGGAAAAGATTCTTTAGTGTAAAGATGAATGAGCCCTGGTATAGGCTGCCCAGAGAGGCTGTGAAGTCTCCTTGTCTGGAGGTTTCCAAACCTGCCTGGGTGTGCCCCTGTCTGACCTGATGTAGGTGAGCCTGCTTTAGCAGGAGGTTGGACTGGATGGTCTCTAGAGGTCCTTTCCAACTCCTATCATTCTACAATTCTTTTATTGTTTATTCTAAACCACAAGCTTTTTCAGATCTATGAAGTTGATAACATTAATCCATGTCAAGATGAAATCTATACAAAATAATTGGCTTAGACAACTGTGGTGTCTATTACATTTGGAAAAACACGTTCATCTCATACCCCCAAAATGTAAAATTCTATTAAGATTCACGTTTGTAATTTTAAAGTTTTTTAAAATGTATTTTTTGCTTGTCACTTATTGAGGATAGAGTCTTGTGTCTCTAAGTGGAAAATAATGCTAAAAGGTTAAGTTATATAACACCAACAAGTGTCTATCATTTTTTCCTATCCATGAGAAACTATTGTGCAAATGGAGTTTTGACTGCTGACAGTGTTTCCGTTGGACCACTACAAAAACAGATCCTCCGTGTCTTAAAGGTGGAGGTCACATGCATAGGTGTTGCTGCATAAAAACCACAATTCCTTTGTTGTAAATAATACCTTTAAAAGGTATCTTTAAAAGACATCTTTAAAGCACGGCAAATGTGTTCTCTAAGAAGTTATCTTGGTTTATTTGGTTTCCAGGTAAAGCAAGTTTTCACAAATAACTATTTTTTAACTGTAATAATGGCATAGGATTACATGTCCTTGGTAGTGTTCCTAGGTGGAATTATGGACAGATCACATCCTCCTTTCTCTTGTACATATGCCAGTCTTGTGATTGTTGCATATGCAGATCTTTATTCACTCATTTCATTTTTGCACCTAGTGAGAGATTACCTATTGAATTACTAAAGTAAAATTCATCTTTTTGATTTAACTGCTGAGCTGAAGGATAAATACCTACTTAGATGTCTGAATTCAAGCAGACAGGATCTCCCTCTGGAACACTTTAGAGATTTCCACTCATTTGTCAGGGAAGGCGGGTGCTTATTTTAGGAGGCTTTCTTCACTAGACATCTAAAGTCCAGATCCAAGCTAGACAGTCAGATGCAGAGCTGCAATACCTAGATGCAAGCTGGGTAGATGGGCTGGATCTTATCCCATGTGATTAACATTTCATGAAAGCAGGATGGCCTTAAAGTGAAATCTCTGTCCCAGTGGTCTTTGTGCCTTCAAACATGGCCAATAGAATCCTAAACTATTTTTAGAATTTCTATATGATTTATTAAATATTAAACATGTAAGTAGGTAAGGAACATTACTGTGCATTGATGTCAACCTGAAAACCATCTTAATACAAAAAGTTTTGGAGGCTGGAATTCAGAGCTATATTTGCATCACTACAAGCATAGTAATGAGGCAACTTCATCCTGGAACTGCAGACAGTAAAAGGTGATCAAGAAGTATGAATGCCAAAATGAATGAAGGAGCAGAAACTTTGAGGCTCAGAGAAACAGAATGAAGCAATTGCAAAACAAGAATACTGAGCTGAAACTGGAAAGCCTTTAAATGATACAGACTTTAGATAAAACAGTCCTACCACTCAAGTATAAAATACTATGACTACAGTAAAAAATGTGCTAAACTTAAAAGTTAAAATGCCCTAATCAAAGGATATCTTTTTACTTAAGATAAAAGCACATATATACTGTATGTTACATGAAACATTTTGTCTTTACAACAAGAAATGATTGTATTAGAGGTTTTCAGCTCACTAGCTGCTATTAAGATGGTAACAGATGACTAGATTGCTGTGCAGCCCCTGCTACAACCCAGCCAGCCCTTGCTCTGCAAAGGCCTCTCACAACATTCTTCTATCATGCCGAGGAGATCACACAAGGTTGCATTTCCAACGTGTTCCTGGTTCTCTTAGATGTTAGGAATATTTATATTGAATTTATGCTTATGGGGTCATAGAAAGAAGGGTTATGCCTCTTATTTAAAGACTACTAAATGGTATCATTGGTATCTGTATCTATATCTGTACCTTGTATCTTATAAAAATCCTTAGGATTTCAAATAAAATGAAGCAATGGATTGCTAAAACATCTTCCAAAGCAATGGAAAGAACTGATTAGATTTAATCAGAGGTGTACAGTGCTTTACAGACAGTTTTGTCACGCAAAAGCTGCTATGCTGTGAATACATCTGAATATGCTGGGCACTTGGCAGTGAGCTTAATCATGATAAATTGTGGGAGACGTAAAAATATGACTAATCACTCTGTGAGCATGAAGTATTACTCACCAGAAATCAATGCGTATTCTGGGAAGTAAATGAATTCCTGCTGTCCTTTCTGAAATACATATTATTGTACTTATTAATTTTGAAAGTGACTTTTCCAAGGTACAACATTAAAACACACAAAGTATTTGCTAGTTTTCTCTCATAAAAACAGACGAAGCATTTAAATATGGCACAAATTGTACCACTGAAATAATCTCATTTTTAAAACTGAAACAGCGTGCTTTGTAGATCGCAATTATTTTTGTGGAGCTAAGAAATCACAATCTAAATTTTAAACAGCTATTCTACAGTCATATGCAATACTATTTTTACATCAATCATCACTCCCAACTGTGCTCTTCCAGGATAGCACTTGCTGTGGAAGCTTCATTGGCTCTTCACACACATCTAGCAGCCCTTCGTATGTGCCTGCAAGAGAGAATGCAGGACAAGAGCATAGATGTTGCCTTGGTTTTTTAAATGCTTCAGAGGTCCTCTACTTCTGTATTTCCTAGTTCCCTGAGAGAGCTGAAGCGCCACCACCAAACCCCTGAGCAGTCCACAGCACTTAGGTTGTCAACAGCACAAATTCATTACCAAGTATGCAACAGGGTATAAAACCTGTCTTTGCACCTGCAAACACACAAACACACTCATGGGCAGAACAGAGCAGTTGCACAAGATGCTCACTCGCAGTGGGGGAAAATCTTTAGCTGCCACAGCAGCTACCAGAGTCCACTTTGTGACTACAATGAAGTGGCTTATCCTTCAGAGATCCTGCAGGAGCCATGAAGAATGAGCATTTTAAGAGTCATGAAGAACAGCACCACTGGAGCCAGAAGTAAACTAATAGTGAGAACAGTTCAACCTAAAACAAGCCCTTTAAATTTGTTGTGCTGTGGGTAATGCAGTATCTATATATTTGGGGGAATCTCTATTAACAAAAGTATTTAAACAGTTCCAACTAAGTCCCATGAAAAGGGCAATGACTCATCAGAGCAAAAGCAGTACAGTGCTAAAAAGGTTAACATTTTACATAATTAGCAGAATATCTTTCAAAGAAGATTGAGAAAACAAATTCAAGAAATTCAAAGAGCGAATTCTAGGGTAAAGAAATTCAAGTGTATCTTGTAAATATCTTTAAAAGGCTTAAGAGTTTCTAAGACACATTCTTTTACTCTGACACAATTCCTTTCAGTTCAATACTTTGAAAATTAAAACAAATATACTCGAACAAATGCCAATAGGAACCTGCTCTTTAAAATTGTCAGTCAAAAAGAATACATGGCACTCCGGTTGCCAAAGTTGCAGTTTTTGGCAACTCTTTTCTTCTTTTCTCTCTTTTCTTTACTATTTTACCCTCTCAGATGCTTATTATGGGACAATTCATAAAAAAAAAATAAAAATCTTCAGCTTTATGTCAATAACAATAAAGACATTGTGGTACTGCTCTCTGTCTACTTTGGAAAACCTGAATAGACTTACATGACAAGTATGTTTTAAGAACTACTCCTCCCTGCTAACTTAGACTGAATGATCAGATCCATGTACATGCTCTTCTTTCATTACAGTTGGGACTACACAACTAGTATACAAGCACAGCAATTTGTGTGCTTCTACATGCATGAATGGTGAAAAAAATATTTATACTTGAAAGTGAAAATAAAGTAGGATGTCAATGCCTTGGGAGCAAGAAAGAGCTGGATGATTGCAATATAATCTTATAACACAAGGATGTCAAAATTCTCCAAGTCCGCAAAATCTAACTCCTTAATAATGAAATATTCTTGCCACTACATTGGGGTCACTGATATCAAGAAAATGAAAGTTTCTAACTGTATCCACAGGGATGCTTTGTGTGACAAGAACAAAGAAGACATTGCAAAGAAGACAAGGAGACATTACAAAGAAGACAAGAGCAAATAGCTGTCAGACTTTCATGAAAAGCTCTTTACTGTAAAAAAAAATATAGATGTTTCTGATAGATTTTTACCCTTGCTCATCCACCACATCCATTTGAGGCTAATCACTTCCTGCGATCAAATGTTACAGCTTGTTAGGTTTTTAATAGGTAGACACAATAGATAACTTTGACATACACATTTGAGCTGCCACTTAATGAGACAAGACTTTTCCCTTTGTAATCAGGGCTTGTTTAAAAACATATTTCTGTTATTGCTTATAAAATATGCATAATGTGACAGTTCTACTGAAGTTGCTTTCATAACTCTATCACCACCTGTATCCTGTGTTTTCTTCCAGATGTTGCAAAGTTAAAGGCTACTCACTAACCACCACCACCCCCACCCCCAAACCCCCCCCCCCCCCCCCCCACAACCGGTGACAAAACAAAAAAAAAACTCTAAAAGNGCGGAAAAAAAAAAAAAAAAGGTTAGTAAAGCAGAAAATTGCATTTCTAAAACCTTGGAAGGGAAAGGAAAAGGTCTGCAATGTCCAAAGGAATGCAAAGCACTGAATGGGAGTATCATTCTCTTCTGAAAGAAATCTACCCTTGCACTCCTGAGAAGTGAAAGACTATCTGAAAGAAATAGGAAGATGTTTCTCCTCACTTTTCAGAACCTGAAGACTGTCTGATCAGTTCAAAACCAAAGCTGCTGTAACATCATCATAGCTCTTCAGATGCAAGCAGGTTTTATACTGCTTATCTTTATGGTCAATATAAAATTGCAGTAAAGGCCTACAGACCACCCAAATGCAGCAGCTCCAATTACTTTCTCTGACTCAAATCCTCTCCAAATTTGTGGATTCAGGATGTACAGATTCAAAAGACATCTCAGCAAAAATTATTATTGCTCTAGGAGTTAGGTCTGAATACTCCGTCCTTGTTTTGCGAGATAGTTCCTGCTTATGTCCTCAGATTCCTCCAGGTAATTTATCTTGATCTGCTCTCCCAAAAATAAAAACACAGCTCTGGCTCACTCATTCTGCTCTCTTCTCCTTTTAAACACCAATAAGCATTTACTAAGTTCATTCAAGAACTGACCCCATTTTACATCACAGATGCTGTGCTTCACCGTGCTGCAGCACTCAGAAGCTGCACTGACTTGCAATATGAGACTTGGGTACTGAGCTTCACAGAAAATAAAGCAAGGTAGAGTCCATCACTCCACAACAAGCAGTCTCATTTTCAGCAGTACGGTCTGTAGCAAGTTCCTGACTGGAACTGTTAGTCTTTTCATAAATTTTTGAGCAAAACGTCTGTAGAGAGTTGAGATGACTGGATACAGGTCTAAGATGCCAGCTGAAGCCAATGAGATTTGAAATGTTTTATCTCAATGCAGAGTAAGGGTGGTACAGTGGCTGTAAATTGAATTCCTTTTGAGCTGGCCTTATGTTTTGAAAGTGGTGCTGTTAATAAATAGATGTAGATATCACTAATCCAAAGCTTTCAAAGTGTCTAATTTAAGTGAAAAGTGTGACTTCAAGCCCCTAGAACCACCTCCTTTGTTTGTCTGAGATTAACTTGGAGGTGGATGAGAGAGCTGACTTTGGACCTTCCCTGTTCTCAAGTGGTATGAGTACACTTGTGTGTTGTTTTAACTGGGTTAGCCATTGCGGGACACTCGATCTGCTGGATGAAGATGGATGACGCAGTGTGTATCTACAAGACTCTTGAAAATAAAGGTCTGTATGTCCATAATGGTACCTTTATCTCCTGTATACCGGTGCATGCATAGTATCCAGCTTATGGTGATAGGGTGAAAAGTTTTACAGTCCTTACCCTCTCTCCTCTGTACATTCACATTTGCTCTCTCCTTGCTTTGCCAAGGGCAAAAGTGACCCAAACACTGATGGAAGACAATACTGTCAGTAATGATAATCAGAAGAGCTCCTACTAACTTGAATCAATTTTTCAGGATTGTTAGTTCTGTCAATACCTGCTCATGTCAAATTGCTTGCAAAATGGCCCTACATTAGCTTCCTGGAAGATAATCTCCAATAAGACTTTTTAGAACTATCTTGATTTCTCAGTCCCCTTTCTTTACAGTAAGGTTGTAAATGTGGGCAATTACTAGTAAGAAGTTCAATAAATGATGGGAATATAATAGCAGGTTGTGATCTTTTGTGTCATTCCAGCAAAAACAATTATTTTAATATTAAAAACAACCCATGTTCTTTTCTTTATTAAGATGTACAAAGACCTCCTGACTCATACTAGAAGAGTGAAGCAGCATCATTGTACATCACTCACCCCAGGCACTTCTCTAACTAGAAATCACAAGTGAAATGCTATTACTGAGAAATGACTGAGGTTTTTTATTGTAACAGAAATAAAACTCTTTGAGCAAATTTTGCAATAATTTAACTATTTAAAGTAGGAATCTCATTTTATTTTAAATTTCATTCAAAGACTTTTCACTTCAAACTCGAAATATGAATATGCCATGACTTTAGGAAGTTGCTTGGCAAATCATTGTTCAAAAGTTGATACACACATTACTATTTGTGCAATTTACAACAAACAAACCAAAACAAACAAAAAACCAACCAACCCCTCCCCCCAAAAAAGTATCATGCTCAGCAAAGTAGCAGATTGTGACACCTAAGCCTCCTGCAAGACTCACTAAACTGATGTGAGAGATCAGAGAATCCCATCTCTTAGTTGTGAGGAAATGTGATCAGTTAAAGAGTTGATATTGCTATCAGGGCAGAGCAATTTTTAGGGAAACAGAGGCCTATGGCCATGCTGTGAAAACGAAAAACAGAAACAAGAAAACCAACAAAACTGTTTAACATGTATTGTGTGTCCATTTCTACATGTTTTGGGCCACATCCTCTGTGTGCAGGAGCTCAGGGAAAAAATAAAGGAAAGGGTGAATATACAGTGGTACCTCTGCTAAATCACAGAATCACAGAATGGTAGAGGTTGGAAGGGAACTCTAGATAATCTAGTACAACTCCCTGCTAAAGCAGGTTCCCCTCCATCAGGTTGCTCAGGAATGAGCTCAGATGGGTTTTGAAAACTTCCAGAGAAAGAGATTCCACAACCTCCCTGTGCAGCCAGTGCCAGGGCTCCTTCACCCTTATGGTAAAGTAGTTTTGCCTTATGTTTAAATAGAACGTTTTGTGTTCTANAGAACCTCCCTCAACCTTCTGACCACACTCTTCTTGATGTCATTGGCCTTCTTGGCCACGAGGACACATTGCTGGCTCATGGTTAGTTTATTGTCAACCAGAACTCCCAGGTCTCTCTCTGCAGAGCTGCTCTCCAGCAGGTCAACCCCCAGCCTGTACTGGTGCATGGGGTTGTTCCAAGATGCAGGACTCTGCACTTGTCCTTGTTGAACTTCATGAGGTTCCTCTCTGCCCAACTCTCAAGCTGGTTGAGATCCCGCTGAAAGGCAGCACAGCCTCTGGGGAATCAGTCAGTCCTCCCAGTTTGGTGTCATCAGGGAACTTGCTGAGGGTACAGTCTGTCCCCTCATCCAGGTCATTGAGGAAGATGTTGAACAAGACTGGCCCCATAACGATCCCTATGGAACTCCACTGGCCACTGGGCTCCAACTCGATTCTGTGCCATTGATCACCACCCTCTGGGCACTGTAATTCAGCCAGCTCTTGATTCACCTCACCATCCACTCATCCAATCCACACTGCCTGAGCTTTCTGATGAGGATATTACGGGAAAGTGTCAAAAACCTTGCCTGAGAGCTCTAAATTTGTAAAATTTTCTGTTAAATATAGAAGCACAGAATATCTCAAGGTGGAAGGGACCCATAAGGATCATTGATATCAACTCCCTGCTCCTTACAGGACTGTTTAAAATATATGAGCATCGCTCAGACAATGGGCTTATATCACATATTTACATCATTTCAAGACAGGTGTCTGAATTCTATTGTCACTACAAGAAGTACTTTTTACTTGGGAACAGTTCAAGCTGTTCATGCAACTCTTCTGTTCTCGTGTGGAAAAAAAAAAAAACTGAGATCCACTGAATTATCATTAGTAAACCTCATATACTTTTGATTTTCATTATTCCATTTTCTGTTACTGCTAACAAGGAATGCTCCAGGTAAGAAGCACTCCAGTGGAATCCCAGGTACAAGGCTTGGGTTTCACCTAAATGCAAGAGTTATGCAAGACTAGAATGGTCACACAGCTGTAGCCACAAGGTACTGTGTCTCCCCACCAGCCCAGACACTACACCCACCTGGCCTTGTGTGTATTCGCCACCCATTCCAGCTGGAAGACAAAATGCATTAGCTCAGACCTCAGTGAAACTGCTTTAATGTGCATTTGTGCACATGGTAGTTATTGCAGCTCAGTTATTAACACTGATTCGTTAAGCCACAATAATTTTCTTCTCTTGTTGCCCAGCCCCTAACATACCTGCTAGCCCAGACCAGGAAAAAACAGAATTCACCCTTTTGTACTGACAATCTTTTCTGTTTTTTTTCCAGGCATTCTAATTCTTTGAGAACTTCCAATTCCTTACATTTCACTTATAATTTAGAAAACCTTGTAAAGTAAGTCTACTAATATCATCTTTTGAGTTTTATTATTTAATAACCACATGTGTCCTTGTAGAGGCTGCAGATTGAAACAGATGCCATGTAAAACTCTTAGCTGCTTAAATGGTATCAAAAAGTAAATTGAATCTATTGTCTCCAAAACTGTTCTTAAACTGATGTCTGCTGCAATTAGCATATAGACATATTAATTTAACTTGGTGGTTCACATCATCAATAGGAAAACTAGGCAGTTGCCAACAGCATAAAGAGCAAATAACAGGAATATTTCCCTAGTTCATCTGATAAGAAAAAAAAACTTAGTAAACAAATATTATTGTTCTATTCTCAGTATGATACTCTCAAAGATGCTCTTAACTCTTGGTATACAAGAGATAACATGATTCACTTCACTAAGGATTTCCTAGTTAAATATTTTGGTAAACACAAATAAATTTCTCCAGGCTTCATTTTCACACACTTGGAAATAGTAAAATATTTTTTAAAAACAGGACTACAGTCTTTGTCTGTATTTTTAGTTCTACTGCTGTCACATTTCAAAGTAGTTTAAGAAAAAAGCCTGCAAGTATTCAGTTACGAATTGCTCCTAAACCCATACTCTCCTTATAACCTGGAGTTCATCCAAGCCTTCTCAGTATATGTCACTGATCTGACATCTGACAAACAAATCATGTTCTAGGCACTGAAGCCCTGATCATGAAAATAAAAAGAACAGAGAAGATGCTTATATACCAGGTTGGTACCACTACCACCTTCAAAACTGCTGCTTCATTGTCACAGGATCTTTTGCTGAGCATGAAGTGTCCTCAGGTCTAGTGCCACCTGAGAGGAAATTAGCTGCTCAGAGATTCATCGTAAGGTGAAACCCAAAAGCAAGGCTTGTCCTGTGAAGTAATCTCTCTCCAGCCTTGCCAGTGAGCCAGAATTTTGTAGGTCCCTATACAAGATGAAGAACTCAACAGATTATGCAGGATGCGTGTTTCTCAGTCTAAGGGGAAAAAAAAACCTCTCTGTTTCTCCACTTTATAAAACTACTAAAATGCTTATGGGAAGAGGATTTGACCTTGTTTCTGAAAAAAGTGGCCATAACTCCGGAAAATCAGAGTCTTTTTCTCTGACTGAATGGTCTAGTTATCTATACAGCATAAAATAGCTTCAAGAGGAAAGACAGCTTTCTCCCGTAAGCTGGAACAAATATAAGCATATCTAAATAACATCTTCTTTTCCAGCACAATACGAATATATCAAAAGGGTCAGTTCTCCCTGGCAGTTTAAGTCAGGAAAAGGCCCAGTGTGAGGATGCAGCTTCCCAACACCCAAGATTATTTCTTGAGACAAGTATCGCCATTGTTTTCCATCTGTGAGACATTCTTGGGATGCTGGTGGCTTTGCATGTGGACACGGAGAGACATTTTGACACCTACAGGTTCTGTCTGTGGGACTAGCCATAGCTGAGAAATGGCTCTAATGGTCTCAAAGGGTCCCTATACTGTGGTCTCTGACAGAAGCTTGGTTAAGCAGTGCACTGGATTTTGAAGGTCTCAGTAGCTCTTTGTATAATATCTTTTTCCAGATTAGGAAATCTCATCCAAACCAGTGATGTTTTAAAAGACAGCAGTGAAAACCAGATGAACCCACGCCTTCTGGATAAATGGTCAGCCTTCAAAATTCTTGGTAGAGTACTATACAACATTTCTATACAGGCTTTTATTTGAAAATCATATAAAACTTGACTGATAAAATTACCTAACACAGACTTATTTACACGTTTTTTTAACCATTGACTAAAAGTAAGAGGAAAGTCTTTAGCTTAGGTTAGTACTCTGATCTTTCTCAGCACTAACTGGAAGGTGTTATTCCCTGGCAGGTATTGACACCACAGGACAAGGCACATTGCCTTTAGCCATTCTGTCAATATCAGTGTAGTGTGATACCATGACTGGTAGGCAGTGCAGAAAGTGGTGGGCCTAAAACACTCTGGAGAATTGAAGTATCCTCTAATTATCTGAAAGCAATCACTCATAGCTAAAGCATCTTGTTAAAAAGATACAGAGAAACTCATAGCTCCACGCTTTCGTGCCATGGCAGTTGTGTGAATAAAATCTTGAATGCACTTCCAACAGTTATTATTTCATCACATATTTTCTTCCACTAAAGTTCCAGCTCTTGGAACTACGTTCATAGATCATAACACTGTGGAAAAAAGGCTTGAAACTACCATCTAAGCATAACTTTCTGTCCTTAGAAATCAGTTTCAAAAAAAACATAGTAACATTTAGACTCAGGACTGTAAGAAGAAATAAGCATTTTGTATATAGTGAGATAATGCCTTGACTGTGATGGGCAACTCTGAGTGCTTGGGCTGCTGATGGAATTCCAAGTTATATCAATCAGAGCCGTATTCATTAAACCCTTGAGAAAAAATACTGGACACCCTCCCCACTCCAAATGCTGCATGTGCATGGTACATTTTATGTCATCCAATACAGAAAACAGTTATCAGATGTGTTTTTATAAGCATCACATAACACTGCAGTGAAAGAATGAGAAGCTCTTCAGAAAATCAGCTGCAAAGTCAATAAACATCTTGTTTCACTGCATTTCTAAACAAAGAGATCTGAAATCACCAGACTCGAGTTGGCAATAAAGTATGTTTGTCCTCAACTTCTAAATTTTTTAATGGCTATCATGGTCTTACAAATATATTCTCCATGAGATAAACTTGTTGAGACCGGAAATAATTAAAAGCGTGGTATTTTAGTTGCAACTGGTATCTATTTTAACAGCTGCTAGAAGTCCTACCATATACTGGATAGCCCTGTGAGGAACTACACAAAATAGAATGAAAATAATGCCACTGGCCCAATGATCTCACACTTTATGTTCAGGGCAAAGGAAAACAAGAGAGGAACAGGAAATATATAAGAAAGACTATGAAAACAAGTACATTGTGGAAAGTCAGTAAGTCAGTCAATGACCTGGATGCTCCTCAGTCTATATTTTTAGGTTTTTTAAACACCAGAGAGCCCTCACAGTGGGTAAAGAGCTAGTAATTGCACTGTGTTTGTTCAAATTTTTCAGAGTAAAAACTCCAAAGTCTGTGATCAGCTAAGCCCTGCTGCTGAGATTGATTGAGGTTGATTTTACAGTAAATGTGCCCATACCACTTCCTGAAAACATAGATGGGAAAGCAGAAATTCTCTCTGCATGCCTATTAAGAGCCCCACAAAGCACATTAACTCAGAAAATGAATTAAGCAGTAGAACATTACTTGCTGCAGTGCCATCTTGTGTTCAGAAACAATTCCTAATCCTAACCCTTCAACCTTTCTACGTGCTAATGAAGCCTTCCAGCCCTGGAAACTGATTCACTAGTTTAGACCAGTTTAGCAACTAGGTATCTCCTCAGACATATCAGAAACTGCTCGTCACACGTTTTAGCATAAACTTCTTTTCTGGAGCTTCCTCGGGTCCCTGGGATTTCAGTTCAGAGGCCAGATTCCTCCAGAGCTGGGAAACATCTCAAGCTGCAGCAGTACCTGTCAGTCAGAACACCCCATGACAAACTGAGTAATGTGAAAAGTCCCTCAATAATGGACAAACTTGCTGGATTTCTGAATTTTCAAGAAAACGATGATGCAAGGAAGATTCGAGAAAATTACATTAATCTGAGAACAAAAGGTCACAGTGACCACAAAGACCTATATGCAAGTATAAATCCAGATTTAATCTTTCTCCACACAGAGGAATGTTGGAATTTATAAGCAACTCATTTCTACCTGCAAAAACTCTAGGCAAACAATCACTTTCTATGCAGTACAACTCTGAAGTAGATCACTTTTATTCTATAAAAGAAAACTTGCAGAATTCCAGGGCAGCCCAGTGGGGAAAGTTTAGGGAATACATATCCAAAAAACCCTGAAAAATTCCCCTAAACTAGCAGCAAGTGAGAGAATTCCACTGAAGCTGAATGGTCATTTCATCAACATCACAAGTAACTAGATGCCATTCTCAAACCCAGAAAGCAGCAGATTTATTTATTTGTAAATTTATGTTATTTACATTCAGATATATTTTTAAAGAAGTTTAATTAATCACCACAGCTCAGAGACTCCCTGACCATATGTGGTTTCCACAGCGTGGACATCAATGGTGGATCTAAATAGAGCTTATGCTCAGGAGATGCATCTACAAGACACTCTGCACCCGTTGGAAGTTGGGGCGGGGGAAGTTCATGGACATAGGGCTCCATTTCATAACTTTCAGTATGAATGCCAAACACAGGTACTCAACTAGGACTGGAGAGGTTTAAATGGTTCAGTTAACTGCTCTGCTGTGCTCTTCTTGAGTAGTGTCAGTAGACAGTGCTCATTCCTGCAGTGTTCCATGAGGCTGCTCCAGAGAAAGGACCTAAAAAGAGTATCCCTTCCAGGGTGTTGAAGTCATATGTTTGTCCTGGGGAATAACTAAGGCAACATGAGGCAGAGATTTCTAAAACTTCTATTTTACCCAACTCATGAGCACCTTCCCTGCCAAAATAGTACACAGAGGAACACCTGCCATGGCCTGTTAGCATCCCTACTGACATTGCTGATCTCACTGTGACATGCTGTGATTTAGTGAGGATAGGGAACAAGAGACTGAGCAAGAAGTTCCAGGTATCTTAAGGCAGGAGAAGTCATGGAGTTCCTATCCCAGGAGATGACAGCATGATGGAGGATGCCCAGTTCTGGGCTCCCCAGCTCAAGGTGGAGAGTCCAGTGGAGGACTACCAAGATGATCAGGGGACTAGAGTATCCTTCTTAAGAGGAAAGGCTGCAGCAACTGAGGCTGTTTGGTGTGGAAAGAGGAGACTGCAGGGGGATCTCATTAATATTTACAAATATTTAAATGGTGGATGTCAGGAGGTTGGGGCATCCCTTTTTTCTGTTGTATCTAATGAAAGGACAAGGGGTAATGGAAAGAAGCTGAGATGCAAGAAGTTTCATTTAAACATAAGGAAAAACTTCCACTGTGTGGGTGAGGGAGCCCTGGCACAGGCTGCCCAGGGAGAGTGTGGAGTCTCCTTCTCCAGAGGTTTCCAAACCCACATGGACACATTCCTGTATGACCTGATGGAATTGGTCCCACTTTAGCAGGGGGATTGGACTAGATATCCCTAAAGGTCCTTTCCAACCCCTATCATTCTGTGATTCAGTGATCATGATTAGCACTAACAGTAGCCTGCCTGTTACCAGGTGAATGAACACTGCTAAGCACTGACCTGCTGTGTCTCAGCACTTCTGGGCCCACTTAATGCCCTTACTCCAGTGACAGTCTGTTGGATGCCATATCCAGCCACTAAGACTTGAGTAGGTCACTAACTCCAAGGTGTGAAAGGCTACTTTCATCAAAAACTTCACAGAAGGGTTGAAACAGGATGGGACATCTAGAGATCATCCAGTCCAAGCCCAGGCAGGGTCAGCTAATGTAACTTGTGCAGGACTGTATCCAATTATCTTTTGAATATCTCCAAGGTTCAAGGCTCTCTCTGGGCAATCTGTGCCAGTGTTCAAACACTCTTACCACAAGGCCTCAGTATGTCTCTCCAGGGTCTTTGCCACCTCTGCCAGCGGGGTGGCAGCATTCGCAGCTCAAGCAGCTGAGATAACACACTTAGCAGTCTTTGCTCCCCTTCCCTCTAGAGTGCAACTTACTTTCTTAAGTTTTAGGAGGACTTCAAGTATTTGAAGTGTGAAAGTGTGAGCCCTATCTTCACTAAACACCTCAGCTATTTTAAAGAGCTGTGAGATAAAAAAGATAAAGGCAGTTCAGAAAGCAAGATGGGAAACAGATCGGATGCAAGATAAAAGATTCAGAGTCTTCAGCTACTTTGAGCTTGTGTTCTGCAGAATCCTGTCACAATTGCTGGAATTCCAGTAATATTTGCCTGCCTGGATATGTTGAACTAAACACCCATTCATGAACATAAACATCCACCATTCCTTTGGCAGTTCAATCCAAACGCCAGCAAATGCTTTGCAAGAGCGCTGCCGTCTTCTCTCTCTCTAACCTCAGACCGTGGTTAAAAAAAAAAAAAAGTCTCTTGCCGTATGAACCCCCTGAACAGTCAGTCACGCCAAAAATTCTGCTATCCTGGGCTTTGGGATCATGTTTTGGCTAGTCGTTGCCTGGCCATGACCGGAAGAGGGAGCACAAAAACCTTTGCTTTTTTTTTTTCCTCAGGTCTCCATCACCAGCAGAGATGCAGTTTGTTTGCTTTTATAACATGACGTGTTCAGTTCTAAATAATTTATGGAAGCTGGATACTTAGAATATTCCTTGTCACACAATGTATGAAATTTGAAGATAAATGGATAATGATTTAGGACCTGAGAAATAAGATATCAAAATCGAGTAGGATTTAGGTTACTTTGGAAACAAACAAACAAAAAAAAAGCCCCAAACCTGGAGTTATAACTTTCAATTCTTCAGCAAAATAAATCCCAGAGTACTAGAAACTTTGTGTTGTAAATATATGTATCTATGTACATATTTTATGTATGAATCCATATCTCTGTTTTCCCACATCTAAAAGGGGAGTGAACATTTTCACTTCTTGACAAAGAAGGAAGAAAGTCACCCTTTTGTAGGTGAGGACACTCAGACACCAAAGATACTGCAGTAACCTTGGACCAGGCAGCAAAATCTTGGAGCTTGTGTTCAAGGCTGGATGCAGACTGCTGTGCAACCACTGAAGGGCTCAGCTTCAATGTGGTTACAGTCTACAGACTGAACCATCTTCCACTTGCTAGGCTCTCAGCCCAGGCAGAGCAGCTACACGACTAAATTGCTCTGGGCTGATACAATCTGGAAAGCTTTCCTCTTACTCTGTTTTCATAGCTTCAAAACCATATTGTCTCAGTGATAAGAAGGTGCTAAACTGTCTTGTCTGGTTAGAAAGCAGACATGCAGGGTATATTGCAGGAAGAAGAGTAGCCTGTGGGGATGCTCTCATATATATATATGGAGGTCTGTGAGTTGTACCTTTGGAAATCTCAAATTTTTAAGACAAAATTAAAAGAAAACAACTACCAACTAACTATCTTAAAAAGGAGAGGGAAGTATCGACACATCTAAGAGTATTGCAACACAGTACCAAAAAAGAAGCAAGTGCTTTTGGCTGAAAAAAAAATCCCCATGTAACAATAAACACAATGAAACCCTTCTGCAAGAATCTTATCAGTTTCATTAAGTGCAGACTTTGAGAAAAATCTATAGTATTGTCATTTCTCCCAATTTCATGGTGATTCTCAAGACACCTGCTATTCTACTTCCACCACAACTGCAGATGAGACCTTGTAAAGATTTCAAATACCTTTAAAAACAGTCCTAGTACTGTTGGTTAGAGCAGAAGGGTTGCAAACTTGATGCATGTGCACTCTGGGATTCAGCCATAAGATGATAAAATTAATAGATAAAATAAAAAAGCAATAAAATGTTTTCTTATTATATCTACTGATTTTCAAGTTCTCACTCTTATTAGATTTCTGACTGGCAGTTATGGAAAGCTTAGTGATTAAAACACTGAACAACCAAGAAAGTAGTAGATACAGGTACTGAATTCACTAGGCCAGTATAAAGTGAAATGGAGGCATTGACATATAGTCCCAAAAATCTGGGCCTGGAGAAACTGATGGCTAGAAAAGCTACTGCCCTCCAACAGAGAGAAGGAGTAAAGGAAAGAAAAATCTACACCTTTTCTTTCACCATGAGACCAAAAAGTCTCATGTTCCCCAGAGAATCATTTAGCCAGAAATGGAAACGAAGGTCAGATTCTCCAAGCAGCGTGTAGGTCTTTTCATTAGTGGCATTCCTAGCATTCATATTAGTAAGCACCAAGGAAATAGTAACACGGGATTACCAGGGTTTCTCACTTAGTCTCAGAATTCAAGTTGATGCTAACAATTCTCATTCCTTCTCACTTCTTCATTAATCACAGAATCATTTTGATTGGAATAGACCTTTAAGATCATCAAGTCCAACCACTCACCTAACACTGCCTGGCCCACCATTAAACCATGTACCTCAGCACCTCATCATGTGTCTTTAAATATCTTCAGGGATGGTGACTCTAGTACCTCCCTAGGCAGTTTGTGCCAGTGACTACCAGCCCTCTCAGTGAAGTTCTTCCTAATATCCAACCTAAACCTCCCCTGGTGCAACTTGAGGCCATTTCCTCTTGTCCTGTTGCTTGTAGCTAGTGAGAAGAGACCAACAACCACCTTTCCACAGCCTTCTGTGGAAGTAGTTGTAGAGACCGATAAAGTGTCCCTTCATCCTCCCTTTCTCCAGACTGACCATCTCCAGCTCCCTCAGCTGCTCCTCATAAGACTTGCTCTCCAGACCCTTCACCAGCTTCATTGCTCATCTCTTGACATGTTCCAGCACCTGTCTTTCTTGTAGTGAGGGGCCCAAAATTGAACACAGTCCTCAAGGTGTGGCCTCACCAGCCCTGAGTATAGGAGCATAATCTTTCATCTCTTACTCTAGTCAAATCATTCAGTTGTAGAGATAAGAGTTACCTGGAAAATAACAGCAATTTCTGAATCATCATCTGCATAAGTCTCACAACATATAGTCCACTTCTTCACTTTCTTAACCTGGGAGAGTAATTAATAACTGAAACCATGCACAATCCCCACTGCTGGGTGTATTCGGGACTTAGTGTGCTGTCACAGAGCAGCACCAACAGATAGTTTTCTCAGAATGAAAGAAAGGATTTGGGGTTTGAAAGGGTATATTTTGCTCACGTATTGCATGGTATTCAGAAGAAAGGAAAGGAAATAAGAAAGGGAAGGAAAAGTCTTTTTTCCCCAGCTGGTGTCCAGGAACAGAAATATGTACCTACACAGTCAATGTCAGGTTAAACATGACCCATTTGGCTGCTAGCTTTAAGTACGGAGAAATATCCTGGATCCTGAGTCACACTGAGTTTGTTTCCAAGTGCACTAGTAGGATGAAAAAGTGTAACAATGAACAACAAGAATGCTTCTATCAATTTTAAGGAATTTTTGAACCTGCTAGGATGTTGTAAAGCCATCTCAGCACGGATCTCAAGGGGCTATATCAAATTTTTCTTCCTCGGACTGCTAAGTGTTAGGTTTACCCATGATTCAGTGTTCAAGAAACAAACTCAATACTAATAGAAATGTGATTAAAAAGAAACGCCCAAACCCACTATTTCCTCTTAAGTAGTCTTTAAGCCTCCTGTTCACTTCTCCCACTTATCTCCTTACTGCTGTCCTTCCTGCCACTGCCTCTCACAACTTCACCCCAGCAGTTTGGCATGCTGGTTTGCAGCAGTGGCCTCCTTCCAGCCTCTGCTGCTGCATTATCAGCTTTCAAAGTCCTTACAAGAAACGTGATTAGAAGGCTTGAAAATAAGGTTTACGTCAAAGCTGCTGTTGCCACCTCTTTAGAGCACACAGCTTGAGCTCTCAACTTATCTTTAGGATAGGAGATCTAATAAATTGGTACTAGTGCTCTACAGTGTTTTACAAAGCCTTCTGCTCATAAGAGCTTGAACCATTTCTCCTTTGAAAGTCCTAATTACATTCACACCAGCTTCCTTCACTTGTTTATATTTCTCTGGGTATAAACTACACATAAAAATATCTTCCAATGTTTCTTCATATTGCTAGAATTACAGAAAGAGGTTTTAATACAAATTAGAACACCGCTCAGACTGCCTGAAATATGTCCTATGTGCTCTGAATTCTTATTTTTCATACCACCATCACATACCAACACCTCCACTCATGTGGAGAACAACACTGTGAGATTATGTAGCAAAACGTAAATTAAAGATCAAAGAGATGTGAGACAAATCCTGTGAATTTCACCATATTCTTTGAAGTGCTGTAACCCTATACTCTTGTCACCTGCTCCCAGCTCATCTTCCAAGTTATCTGCTAGTACATTGTGTGTGAATGCTGCATAGAAAATCAAAGGTCAGTCTTTGGTGAACTTAATGTGGGACACCACACATGATAACAAACCACCCACTAACCACCCACTAAGCATTGCTTTGCTGTGTAGGTGGTCCTGCTCTGTCAGGGAAGTTGGGCTAGATTATCTTTTGAGGTACCTTCCAGCCCTTGAGATTCTGTGATTCTGTGATCTCAAAAAAGTGGTGAGTACTGTTTTGAGAATGCTCATTTTAGCCAGTAACTCTACACAAATAGAAGCCTGGTGAGACCAAAGAGGACCATATCAACAGGCTGATTATCGGCTCCATGCCTCAATGGGGTCACGTAGGCTGAGCTTGGCACTGTGTTGAAATTCTTTCAGAGTTCCTGAATCTGGAGCAGACTCATTCAGGGCTATACCTCTGCATGGTATTGGATTGCCCTGCACTGGCTTAATTTGTGTAGGTTCAAGGCATGAAGTACACCTTCATAAACTTTTATTCTTTTGCTCTCTTGTTGATCAAGCACATACCATCAAGATCAAGCTATATTAAAGCTGTTTTCTCTTTCAGATTGGATATAATATTCCTAAACTGAAGACCAGGCCCAGCCACCTCTGTAAGTGTCAAATGGTGAAAGAAAAAGGGAAGAAAATTAGAAAAAGACTTCTAGGAAAGCTCCGAATGTGAGAGATTTCTGTTAAGGCAGTAGGAGAAGCAAGTCAGAATTGTGTCATGGTGGAAGATTTGTTACCATTATCTGATATCAAAAGCCAGGTTTGAGAGATTTAATATAGTATGAAAATCCCTGAGTAAATGTCATTAATAGAACTCCTAGGAGAGAAAGTAACGCTTTTCACCTGTGGAACAGTTGCACTTAGCAGGAAAGTCTCTACCATTTCTCGAGAGTTCTCAGGAAGTACAGAATGTTCCTCTCCAGATTAAAGGACTATTCTTGAGAGAGAACACTATTTCTTTTCAGGCCCATCAAATGTGTTACCTCCCATGTGTTGTGGCTAGGAATATGTGCCTACGAGGAGAATATGGGACTCCACCATGAGCGAATACTTCAGAAACATTGACCCTGCTACTCTGTATCTGCAATTAAAATCTCCAGTCAAGCAGGGGCAGTGGTAATTAAACGTAACACACAACCTGTTGGCCTCAGAAAGCAGCAGTTATTAACAAATCCGAACAACTTCCCTCTCATGCAAGTGCCATTATAAATCCATTAGCTGCCAGGAAGGAACACAAAAGTCAAAACCATCTAATACTCATGAAGAAAGGGAAAAATATGAACAAATCCACATTACTTAGTAATTCACATGATACTTCATCACAACAGAAACCTTTCAACTCAGAAGTACTGGTTGGCTTTCAGATGTATGCTAGCATGAAACGACAAGAATAAAAAAAAATCCTAGACTATCTTAATGAAACATACTAAGTGTACAGTTCTGTCTCACAAAACTCCTATAAAAGTCGACAGAATTTCAACTCCACATGATGGAGTTTAGTGGACACATAAGAACTAATTCTTCATTAGCTAAACTGAGCCCTAGGCACTTCAATATATCACCTAAACCAAACAGCGTGTCTGAGAGGCAGGGTAAATTAGCCTAGACAGGGCACTCTGCAAACATAGCTGCAGGGCTTCCAGAGCCTACACTAAACTGGGCACATATACACAATTTGTTTGAAACTGGGTAGATATAATCTGACTCATGGACATCGGGAAATCTGATGTGCCAGTGTGCCAACAGCAGTGACCTGAGACCCTGGAAAACAAATATGTCACCTGATGACAGGATAAAATTTAGTCAGATAATCCCTTTGCTTTAAAGAGGTGAAAGCACAGCTAAAAGTTGTAATTGTTGTAGTTCACTAAGTGTTCCCTGGGGCACTGTATTCTGAAACCTGGAATAAAAGCTATCAGCATCCTGAATGGAGCTGTCAAGCCACACTTGTTAGCAAAATTGGTTGAGAAGATGAAAAATCCCTTTTCACTTGCAACTGATAGAGCCAACAATTCAGGCTTTCCAGAAGAAGCTTCTAACAGTGATGACATTTGAGACAAGTTGAAATAATCTAGAACTACTTGATGGGTTTCTGGGAATTTGGCTCCCAAGGGAGGCTCAGAGATAAGCAGAGCCCTGTAGAAAAATCTTGCCATACATGTTTATATAGCACAGAACATGGAATTATCTTCATGACAGGTATTCTGTAGAAATGCAAAGAAGCTGGATGTGGAAGACCCTGAAGGTCAACAATCATCTGTTTGCCCAAAGTCATAAGTTTATACACATATATATAGGGATTTTTCAATGTGTGTTGGGATGATTCTCAAAAAAAAAAATTGAGAAGGTCTCCAACAGCTTGGACAAAACTGGGGAATTCAGGGTGTACACCAGTAAAGAAAGCTTCTTGCCAGCCAATGCAAGGCAGCAAGGACTAAAATCCCTAAGGCTTTGCTCTGTTAGGAAGAGGTTTTCCTGCTGTTGTTTCTGACTAGATGTTAAAAGGTCTCAGCAGATGCATTTACAGCCACTGGATGCACAGGAATGTTAAATGTATTTCTGTAGACAGAGAAAAGTATTTTTACCTGTTCACGTTACAAGTACGAAAGTCCCTAAGAAACCTCTTAAAGGAGCATGTGGAACTTGCAGTAAGCCACAGATAATTTCTCATCTGATCTCTAAACCACCAAGAATCTCTCTTCTTGATGGCAGACTCCTCACAGTGTATATCACCATCACAGGATGCAGATGCCACTTGCAAAGATTTACACATTTTCTGATGGCATTACTGCTTTTCTTGTGGAAGGTAACAGTTCTTCTTGCAAGCTAGCACGGCTTTAGAACCCAGTTCCACACCACTTAGTCTACAGACAGGACTTGAAGACCAGGAAACATTCAAAGTACATAAATACTGTTCTCAGTTGAAAAATTTATAGCTTTTCTCAAGTGATGGAGACTCAAGATATTCTTAAGATAACCCAAAGTACCTGAAATGCTTAAGGACAGAAGAATTCTAGGATATTTCATGTTATGCATTTATTTTTGTCAAAGGTTGTTGATCCAAGTATTATACACAATCTATCTCAAGGCTGATAGTGGCTGCAAGGCTTACTCACACATAGTTCTCTTTTATCACAAACTCTGAGACAATTTTTATTAGAAATGTTTCAAGAAACACAGAAAAATGATGAAACATACCAAGAAAGTGAACAACTACAAACAACATTGCTGGAAATATCTCCTGAAGTCAGCCCAAAAATAATTCATAGAATCAGAAATTCGACCTGATTCCTCACTTACCAGTAATGTATCTAGTCAACAGTTATCTTCACTGTCTGGGAATAACAAAAACTTCACTGGGTTCAGTCCAGATAAAGATTAACATATAAGGCAAGAAGTAACAGAAGGTTATGGACAAAGCTGTCAGTGTGCACAATGTAACTTAGTGTTCAGACAGGCAGGAGTTACACAAACTAGCCACAGATAACTTTTGTAGACATGACCAAAAAAAGAGCATAAAGGATAATGAGAATGAAAACAATGAGGCAGTTTGCACCTCTCAAGCATGAGAATAATGATGTACTTGTGTGAAAAATGCAGGCAGTGAGTGGAGGGCTGACATCTGCAGATGACTGGGGGCAGGAACGGCCACTCAATACTGCAAAGCACTTGGGAGTCTGTTTCACTACCATCACCATTCTTCCTCAATATATAACCATATGCCTCATTGTCAAGAGAGTCTGGCTGATATTTTGATGTTACTTTAAATGCATCTGTATTTTTTCTTGCATGCAGTAACAGTTTTTATTATTTCACAATGAAAAAAGAAAGAAAATATGGTGAAGTAATAACTAGCTCATATCTGTGTTTATGAGCTAAGAAAATTTCCCACAAGCCTGGGGCTGAAACTGGGAAGCTCTGCAGTAAGTGGTTTTGCAGGAATTCTTGGGAGAGGCATTTGCTAAACATTGCCAATTTAGATACCAGCCTTTTTTTCCTTTAAGGAAAACTGGCATCTGGAAGTGTCATATTTTAAGGAAGGCAGCCTAAGGCAATTCATTTTCTTAAAAGATGCCCAATCCAATACAAGAAGCTGCTGAGTTTTGGTGCAAAATTAGATCTTAAATGTCACGATTCAGCCCTTCAAGCACAAAAAGTTATGTACTGTACTCAGAGAACTCCTCTGTCTACAGAAGCCCTTGACCTCACTAAGACCCTTGAAATTTGCTAAGCTGAGAGATAATATATCTTTTTAAGACTCTCCTCTTGGATAAGCCTCAACATCACAAGGTTACCCAAGAGGTTTCTAAATCTTGATGAACGTTTTTCTTTACCGATTGACAATCTGAGATGTGACTTAACCTCTAGAGAAGCTGTTCTGAAATCTGTCTGATAAACTTGCAGGTATCATGACCAACTCTGCCTATGAATTGAAGATAAATTTCTTTTCCCAATAGACTTTTCATATAATAAAATTTAGCAGAGATTCTCCTTTCTAATCATGAGAAATTAACCTTCATCTTTCAGAATGATAAACTCTTTAGTTTAGAGATCAAGAATTTACACAAACCTGGCAATTTTCTCCAGCACCACTTCCACCTGGGAGTTGAGTGCAATGTGTGTAAAGTGCAGACTAGTAAGGAAATTCTGAGGGTAAAAACCGTCCATTTACTGGCCTGAAACATTGAATGTAAATCGTAATGGTTTTTGCCTTAGGGAGACTCCTTCAGTCTCAAAAGCATCTCCACCTAATCTGAAAAGACAGATTCTAGCAAGTCAAACCAGCTTAATTTTAAGTTTACAACAGCAAATTTTCTCAGTGGAATCCTACTAAAATCAAGACCATGTACAATTAGCTTGCTCCTTGTAGTTTAAGTTATAGCCTTAAAAAGTAAACATGTATAATTCAGCCTGGATGTTTACACCTCCTGCTTTGCAAACCCATAGCCATTTGACTTCTATTCTGTTGGTCTACTATGATGGCATTTTACCAGCTTTCACTACCCTAATTAATTTGCCTGATCTGAAATCTAGCATATGATTTATAAGCTTTAAAAATCCCTTTCTGTACTCAAGAAGGGAACCCAAGAAGACATCTCATTTTAGCAGGTATTTGATCTGCTCAGGTGCCTGTAACACATAACCCAAACAAGGAAAAAGTGCTCTTACTTCCCCCTTAGTCTTCTTCTTGAATGCTTCTACTTGTGGCAGTGGCAGAATCCAGTTCTAATATGTCATTCAATTGTCTGGAACAATCATGCCAAGGACATGGTGACAGAAGTTCCCATCATTGGAGGTTTTCGAGATGCCACTGGAGATGGTGCTAGATAACCTCATCTAGGCTCCCTTTCCCATGAAAGGTTGGTGATCTTTCGAGGTCACTTCCAATCTGGACTGTTCTATGATTCTGCCTCATATCAGTGTTTTCATGAATCTGAAGAGCATAAAGTTTTTCAAATTTATTTGGCCACATCCTTTCTGTACTTTTTAGTCCATTTATTCTGGAGAATCTGGTACATGTGATGGATTATGCACAAGTTATGAGTGTAGAAGTGCAAACGCACACTGAAGTTCTTCAGCTAAGTATGTATGAACTACATGCACCAGGATACTCAGCAAACACAGATCACGTTAGTATATTGCCAACTTTTACATAATCATTTTTCATTGTTTGAGCACTCTGATACTAAAATAAAATAGAAAAAAATTCTTCGGTTTTCCACCTTGGAGGTTCCAGACAAAGACTGATATTTCTGCATGCTGCTTAACAGTACAATTTTCCAAACAGGGGCCTACAAGTCATGACAACTGCTGCTTTTACTACTTCCACAGCAGACTCAGGCTCTTCAAGGGTGCAGATCTTGTAATGGACTGTGATTTACAGAACCATGGTCTTTCGAGGAGGGCGAGGATGACATATTCAGGAGTTGATACATGAAAAACCAGTAAAGATATTGCAGGGCAACTTACAGAAGGACTGTCTTCAAACAGAGGTAGTGGTTTCTTTGCTTAAATGTTTTCAAATTTCAGTGGTGCTTCCCTGGCCCCAAATGGGTTTGAGTAGCTTTTGCAAATACAGACCAACTTTCACAAAATATTGAAAATGAAGGGCCTTCATGGTTAGTTAAAAAATGCTTTTGGCATTATCTAACAGAAATGGCCAGGATCCTTTATCTAGCAAACAGTTTTAGCAAACTACATGATATAAAAGCTCAGCACATATCAGAGAAAACCCTTGCATGGAGGTGTCACAGACCACATTCCTGGTTTGTGGCCACATCTCTGTTGTCTGGTCTTCTGCTTGTATGCAACCTGCTGTTCTGCTATAGCTTTGAAGCTGCCCAGTGCAGCTGCCCAGCTTTGGCAGTATTTTGCACTGCCAAAGTGTTGGTTTGTTGCTTACATCCAGGATGATATATATGTGATTAAAAATTATTGCATATTATGAAACATTTATTCTCATTATTTCAGACAGTCATCTGCAGATAGATGGAAAAGATAAATAAGATAATGCTATAAAATCAGATGAAGTAAACCCACAAATCAGGGTAATGCCAGGAAGAAAGCAAGCTATCATTATGACTTTTCTTTGAAAAGACCCAAAACAAACCAAACAATCCCTCAACCTAGTAATTTTTAATGTATCAGTTTGGACATCATTCTTTAAAATCAATTTATCATTCCCATTTTGCATCTTAATCTTCCCTGATTCAAGCCTGTATGAAAAATTCTGTAGCTCTGTGAGTAATTACTACTTGTGCTAGCTCTCCATCAATTGACATTTTGTTTCATCTTCTGAGCGATGACTGCTTTCCTGTTCCCTTCCCTTCTCTTCCACCTTTCTGTACTTCCTCCTGAATGCCCTTTATCATGTCACCAGAGCTGCTTTTTACCTTTAAAACTGCTGCCAGAGTGATCCTGTATGAAACACTGCTTTAAAGGTGTCCTGTGAATGTATTCAGCTGCTCTATGCTTCAGATACTGCAGAGATAAGCACTCGAAATATTAGGGGGAAAAAACCCCAATAAAATAATGTACTTCATAGGTGTGACATCATGAACATGATATAGTTGAGCTATAAGTCACAATATGCCAGATTTTTCAATCAAAAGAATGTAAGAAGAATGGTATCTGAAATGTTGATAACCAATGATTTGCCAGACCCTGATTAACAAGCAATTAATGCAAAATATAAGGGTTAGGATTGGAGGAATCTCTGAAGATAGAGATTAATAGAGATTAAGATAGACACTTAAGTGAATACAACATGGTCACATTTAGAAGAGGCTTTCTGATTTTAAAGATATTTCTGGTTTCAGCATTACACCCAGGAGACTCTCTCTCAATAATGAATCATCTTTATCTAAATGTATACTTGGATAATTGTTTCTGCTGTAATTTTCAAATTTCTAAATTCTAATTCTTGATGCCTTCATCTTTATATCACTGAAAGCAGTTCATACCCACCTTGAAAAATGAATGTAACATTCATGTCATATTCTCCATCTCCTTACACTCTTTCTGCACAACTATGTAAAGTACATGAGGTGCAGTTTCTTTCTATGTGTGGGTAGTCTAGAAAGATGGTACAACCTTTATGTTTAAGGCAGAAAGTAAGAAGAAAAACATTGTAGGATCTTCCTGTTCACATTCACTTCTAAACTCAAAATGTATTCTCCTATCAATTCAAGGAGCACAAACTGGACTTGAGACATGCAGTTGAAAAAAAAGAAAGCAAAATCAGTAGCTCTCAAGTATCTCACAGAATCAATAAAATGTTGCTGTTATTGTTTACATTGAAAAGACTGAAGCAAATCCTTCCCCCCTCACATCCTCCCTCTAGGGAAGGAAAAAGCCATCTATGAACTTGTCTACCCAGATGGGTCATTTTTGCAGTCAGTACAGATGCAGTAGCTAATGTAAGTTACACAA
Organism: Urocolius indicus; assembly: GCA_013401255.1. Classification (NCBI taxonomy): domain Eukaryota; kingdom Metazoa; phylum Chordata; class Aves; order Coliiformes; family Coliidae; genus Urocolius; species Urocolius indicus. Next base: position 111,363 of record WBNH01004695.1, on the reverse strand, counting down.
TAAAGCTGCAGCCATTTACAGACAGCAAGCTGTCTCTCACCCTGGTGTGACTCAGCTTCCTCAAAGTGTTTCACTAAGTTTCAGCAAATTTTGGGGACAAGTGTCCCACAATGCTCTGTCCCACTGCTGGGTCTTATATGATGAACTAAAGGTTAGCCATCTGGAGGCACTCAAAGTTCAAGGGATAGATAATAAAGCATGCAGGGTTCAGGATCCAAACCCTGAAAACAAAGGTGTGACATGTATGCCAATGATTTTTTAATTTTTTTAAAAATCTTTTTAGTTTTCCTAGAGTCTTGGAAAATACAATATGAGCATGAATCTTCACACCACTGTCAATAACCACAGCAGTGCTTGGGGCAGACAGACCATGCCTCACAGTGACTGACTAGGTTCAGTGACCTGCTGTCTCCTAACCCACATACATATGCATGTATCCTTGTAGGGCAGACTAGTTCAGTGACCAATTGTGTCCTAATATACACGTAAGCTTTCTTGTCAGGCAGATGCTCAGGCAGGAATTTGTGATGCACTTATTGTGCCCTTTAAAGGTCACAGAACATAAGGACACTCTATATCTGAAAAGGTCCCTGAGCCACAAACTGGGAGCTGGAGAGAATACTCTGGGAAGTTACAGTTGCATGCCTGCCCTATCTGCCACCCTGACCTCACAGTGTGTACTGACACTGTTTGAGATAAGATACTGGGCTGGACAGACCTCTGGTCTGAACTTGGGATGGCCATTATCATGCCTAATGTTGACAGGGTCATAATGTTCCATGCTCACTGATCTGTTTTGACAATAACTTGCTCTAACACTTCAAATTTTAAAATAGACATTTTTGTTAAACATGTTTTGAGCCAGGGAAATTGTCTTCCTCCCAGCTCTAACTGGTTTTAGCACTGCAGTTGTTGGAAAAGAGACCAATTTTAATTTTATTTTTTATTTTCAGCTGCTGACCACTGACCCAGTTTGATGCACTATATGGCCAGTTATAAACCAAAAATAGGTAGCAAAAAGCAGAAATGGGGTTTTGGAAGTTTAGACCTAAAGAATTACTATTTCAGAAAGTTCTGTATGAGATTTTATAGGGGCACTGCCTAGGTAAGCCAAATCATAAATACCAGTAATGCTCTGTCCACAGCAGAGCAGATCAAGATTAACTCAGCCCTCCCCTCCCTGGCTGAAGCTGGGACAATAGCCACAGACCTGTACACCACAAACCACTGTACTGCTGCTGCAAAGGCCAGATGCTCCTGTGCCACACAGCAATGAAAGAAACCTTTACTGTCAGGATGGTCAGGTATTTGCACAGGTTGCCTGGAGAAGCTGTGGCTGCCTCATCCCTGGAAGTGTTCAAGGCCAGGATGGATAGGGCTTTGAGCAACCTGATCTCGTGGAAGGTGTCCCTGCCCATGGCAGAGAGGTTGGAACTAGATGATCTTTAAGGTCTCTTTCAATGCAAAACATTCTACGATTCTATTATTTTCTCCTTCACTACCTCTGATTAAAAATTGCTTTCATTGTTATTGAACTTGAAATACTAGCAGACTGAAAAAAACATGATAAACTAGGACTGCTATATTGCTTATCTTCTACTAGTTCTCTTTATATTTTTTTTTTAAGAAATCACTGTAGGTAGGAAAATATTTTAGCCAGAAATATGGTTTTTAAGCTAAACTAATTTCTCCAAAATAGAGAGAGATTAAAGTAAAATTAATCATGAGAAGTCTTGCTTTGCTGGGTGGTTTTTTTTTAGTTTCACCTAGAACTGGTCAAATTTGATAGAAAGGTTTATAAAGTACCCAGACTCTCTAACTTTGAACTACTGTTTGTTTGTTTTTTTTTTTTTTTTAATTCACTATCATTTGAAAGACATTAACTTACATCCTATATTTCATTAGAAAATCTTGCTTTATATACTCCAGACATCTTGATGGGTTATTTTCTATACTTTAGGAAGTCTCTAAGAAACTTTAAGATAAGCAAGATCAAAAATTAACTTTCATCAATACAAAATTGTCTTGCAATGCAAATCGGAATAAGGACATAAACCTCCAAGTAAAATTACAAACCAATGTACTAGCAACTCTCATTAACAATTACAATAATCTCCAGCAAAACATTTTAGTATTTTCAAGCTAGTTTACAAATATAAAATAATTACATCATTACAAGTATTAACAGGCAATAGTGTATGTGCAAAGAAAATATTTTAGGAAAAGTTTCAAAACACAATGCTTATTTTTTTACAGTTTTGAGCAGCCTGAATGCTCTGATACTACATTTTTCACTCAGAGTAACTTTTCTCATGTCTTAAGAACAATTTAAATTACCAAATGAGGAGCATTTCCTGCAACTGTTGGTGTTTCGTTTTCCAACACAAGTTAGAAAAACAAGTTTAAAAACTACTTATTCTAAGAGATGTGATTTATACCCTGGGAAAGATATCCTCAAACTCCTCCATTTCATTCATCCTATGAGACACAAGCATGCTGGAGATGAGAAGCTCAGGTCACATCAGCATGCTATACCACAAGCCAGTCATTACTTTGTTATCTTCGAAGACCACACTGTATCGTCACCCCAGCTGGAAACAGCTTTGTGCAAAAACAAAAGATCCGTTCACTTTGCTGTATGTGCAGCTGACACGCTGCTTGTGTCAGTGCTGGGAAGGTCCACGTTAAGTACTGTTTTAAATTATAGACACACCTACTTTAGAGTAACAATACTCCTTCAAGAAAAGCAGTACAACAAAAACAGATAGTCAAGTGGGTGAGAAATGGATGCTTACTAAATTTTCTTCATGCAAAATGAAAAGGCTTCACCTTTATCTGTCTGGCTAAATATGAAATTCTTAGACCAAATTTACATTGGAAAGAAACTTCCCCTGACATTGTTCAGGTACAAAATGGAGACAGAATAAATATCATGGTCCCACCCTATCCATTAATGAAGATCTCCCTTTTCAATAATCTTGAAGTTGAAATAGAGTGAGCAGTAGTTGGAGCAAACTTCTTATCTCAAGAATCCACTCTTGGCTGGCAGAACTCTGGCAACTCAAGGAAATTATGGATGTTGCTGGCAGGAAGGCTCCAGAAAGTTCTAGCTTGCGGTTTGTGAGGTTTTTTTTTTTTAATCCCCACATCACTTTTCAAATTTACTAAAATTTCCAGCAATAACATGACAGTCAATACTGAGAAGATAAACAGGGTCAACATCAACCAGTACATAGCTGCTGCCTTTACTGCTGCAATTTAAAAGAAGATCACGCTCAAAAGGAAGATGTTTTCTGTGCTTCTCTGCAGCAATGCAGGGAAAACATACAGATGATAATCCAGTGAAGAACTTTCTCTACAAAAACAATCCTGAAACTAGCATAATCTAGCTAATTATTAGAGGCATGAAAATGAATGAACCTCTGTGCAGCTATTATAAGCAGCACGGAGTTAGGATCTTCTGAATTATAATGCCATGAGTGATTTGTTCTAAACAGGGAATGAGTCCATCAGAGTAAGATGTGTACCGAGATTTAACTTAGGCCATTAAGGAGAGATAGTTACCTCTTTGTTTTAAATCATAATTACCAAGGCGACTCTAATGAAATGTATTATTTTTAAAGGACTATTTTTAGTGATTAAAATCCATCTGTCTGTAGAAGAGTTTTCCACAGTTAAATGACATTGGCATTTTCAGAAATATATTATTATATCATTTTAGGGGAAAAGTGATGCTATTGCAGCCAAAACCTCTGGTTTTATAGTGTCCATAGCATACTGAATTAAGAGGATTATGCAGGTATCTGGCTGCAAACAATACAGCTTTGGCTGTACTTTCACACCTGAACTAAAATGATTTATGTATAACACCTAAAAGCAAATTTTAGAGACTCCTCAGTCACGAATCTAAAAAAACAAAGTAAATAAGATAGCCTCTGTGTGCACAGAACTCCTGTTTCAGGTTTACGGCACTATCAGAAGTGATGTTTCATGTTTTTTCACTGTTTTCTTTCACTGAGGATGACTGTCCAGGGAGATACAAGACAGACTGTTCTATAGACTTAGATGGAGGAAGCGATGGAGGCTTAGTAATAACTTTATTGTGTTGGCGAGGAAGGAGTACATTTATACAATATATAAAGTTTTATGTGGAACAGATTCTTGCTGATATTAGTCTGATGTAACCGTGTATTTTCTGTGGAAAAGACACTAAGATAATTTTGTATAGAAACTAAAGCAGCATCTCCCAGAGTCTTTACTTCCTTGGGAGGGAATTCTGTGGCTGGGCACAGAAGGCACTAAAGGGATCTGTAACTGCATACAACATGGCTTTCCCTGTTTTGACTAAACTCTCTAACCACCTATCTAAATACAACTTGTCTAGAATTTTTAAAAACATATGCTGCTTAGGATATGTAAAGCTACTTAGTTACAATCAGTCTTAATTTTCATTTTTTTTCACCTGTACTGAAACACCCTGCAGTGTGGTGCTGAGGATGCCTCAAATAAAATAGCTACCTAAGGGTTCCCTTTGAGGCTATGCTTCTGGAGACACAGGACAGCATATAACCCAGAAACCAGGACTAAATAGCTTAAGGGACCCTTTGGGGACTTATTGATGCTGCTAAAGGGGCACAAAGAACTGTTGCAATAATTGATAGGGATGGAAGGCTAGACTTTGAGCCAGGGATGTCATCATCAAGAACTCTCTATATATCCCTTATATCTCAATAGAGATTCCCTCTGCCTTGGGAAAGATATCCTCAAACTCCTCCATTTCATTCATCCTATGAGACACAAGCATGCTGAAGATGAGAAGCTCAGGTCACACCAGCATGCTATACCACAAGCCGGTCATGACTTTGTTACCTTTGATGACCACACTGTATCCTCAACCCAACTGGAAACAGCTTTGTGCAAAAACAAAAGATCCGTTCACTTTGCTGTATGTGCAGCTGACACACTGCTTGTGCCAGTGCTGGGAAGGTCCACATTAAATATTGTTTCAAACGATAAACATACCTACTTTAGAATAACAATACTGACAAAAAAAAGACAGTCAAGTGGATGAGAAATGCATGCTTACTAAATTTTCTTCATGCATAATGAAAAGGCTTCACCTTGTTTTTGATTCCTGGAAATTTGAATTAATGAGTTGTCTGACGCTTTTTTAGCTTTATTATCTAGAAGGATGAGACACATTCTGTACCAGCAGAATTCACATGTCAACCCTAAGAACTACAAAAAAATAAAACCAAACCACCACCTTATCAATCTACTGAATACAGATTATCCATTATTAGCTACTTGAATCATTCATGAGATACCATAAATTGACACAAATACTCTTACTTAACCACAGCCACGTAAGTCTGACATTACAAGGAGGCTTTAAAATGTCTTTAACTTGCATTTCTCTGTTTTCAGTGTTTAAAATGTAGCTAGGATTTGCTTCACGATACTAGATATGACAACACTCGGCTTTCAGAGTAGAATCTAGCCCATATCCATCAAGAGGGTGAGGAGTGACAGAACAGGATGCACAGGTTAGCATTTGGCCTGAAATTAGGTAGTTAAGCAACTGAAAGGGAGGAGAGGACACAGCAGGATTTGGTGTTGGCTTGCAGCAGCTCAGTCATTCCTGCATTTAGCACAACCAGAGTGAGACAGCGTCCCAGTATACAGCCTCACAAAGTGCCTCGACCTTGGCTTACAGACAGGTCTGGAATTGAGGTGAGGATTTTCCATTCCTACTTGTAAAAATGGTAGCATATTGTGGAAAGCAAAGCCATGAATCCTTGAGATGCAGAAAAGGGAGCATAGACTAAGGAAGCTAATACAATCATATAAGACGACAGATGTACTCATTCCAGAGACTACACAGATTCACCTTTTTGTCCTTCTTTCCAAATACATAAAAAATTTCAACCAAGGATGGACTATTTAAAAATAAGCAGTCCTGGAAGCAAAAGTGAGTAACTTAACTTTGATGATTAATTCTAAGGAAGTGACAGAGATGCAAGGGCATACTTATGTGCCTAGACACCTGGGCGTTAAGAGGAGTAATAGTCTCCAGTTTCCTGTTTCTTTTCAGTAGGAAGGGTTAATACATTTTCTTAATCTTTTTTGTTCATTTGTTTTAAGACAAACTTCATTATAAAAGACAACCCAGTTCTTCATCAAATAACACCAACAAGTGAGGGTTTTTTGTTGTTTGAATAGATGATATGCGTTGATATAACAAAAATAAAATAAGTATGGCAAATCTACATGCAGCTAATAAATGGAAATATCTGGGAGAGTCTGAAAGCTTGAAAATTACTTGCAGATGTAGCCAGGTACTTCACAGTAATGGACACTTGTATGTGTAGATACATCAAAACTAAGACTGAGAGAGGGAAACAGTATGCGCTAAAATATATTCAAAGGGGAAGAAGATTTTTATGCTTAATTTGTGAAACTTTTAAGGAGATATTCAACAAAAAGTGTATACACTAGAAAAATGAAAAGCAGTACTTCATTTTTTTTTCTTTTATGGTAATAGCAACTTCATTTAGAAATGACCTCAGATTGTGCTTAAGATTAGAATTATACTTTGTGCTTTTTGTTTTTCAGTCACAGATAAAATCATATTCTTTGTTTTTCTGTTTCGAATAAGGACTCTTGATTATCACACCAAAAGCATTTTTAACAATCAGAGTAGAAAATGGGCTTCAAATGATATTCATGCTTATTTTAGACCTTGATTATACTGGTTGAATGGTGCAACATGGATTTCTGAATAAATGAGAATTATAGTCAAAGGCTATTAAAAAAATATAAAAAGAAGTAGTTCTCAATTGAATCTGAACCTATTGCAATGAAACATCCATGGTACTCCACAGCAACCACTGGACCCTTATAAAAGATACTCAGACAAAAGATGTATCAAGGTGCAGACAAGTGACTCATAACAGGTCAATGTTAGCCTACTTGTTTTCCCCACAAGCAATGATCTGAGCTTGACCTTCTTCCTCCTGCAGATACAGATAAGTATCTTTTTTCCTAGCCAGCTGAGGCATGTATTTTGGAGAATCTCCAGTGGATCCTTCTTACTTAGCAAAAAGTATTCATTTTTCACTGTCCTAAGGAGATAGGTAAAAGGACACAAAATATATTAGCCAACTCCAAACTCATCTTCACTTATTTCAGTAGTCTAGACAAATCCACAGGATATCTGCAGGGTACTCCACATTCAACAGCTCATGTATATTCATGTACAGAAGTGATGCATATATCAAAAAACAATCCTAGCACCACACTAAAATGAAAGGCTCTATGCTGATTGTTATCAGAGAGAAGTGAGAACGTAAGGCCATGATAGATCAAGAAAACAGCTCAATGCTCAATAACAAGCAAAAAAGGCAAACCAATATTTAGAATTATTAGTAAGGGAGCAGATGAACACAGTGCTATGCCACTATGCAAATTTGTGGTTGCTGCACCTTGAATACTGCATGCAGTTTTCATCTCTTCATCTGAGAAAGGAAATGGTAGAGTTGGAAAAAGTTCAGAGAAGGGCAAAAGGGATATCCAAACTATGGAATGGCTTCTACTGAAGGAAAAAATGTCTAAGGTACATTTCTTCAGCCAGGAATAGACATTACTTTAAGAAATGTGAAAAGGTCACAAGTCACAACAAGACTGGACAGGGATTAGTGTTCTCTGTCTCTTTCCTGTACAAGAACTAGGAGGAATCAAACGAAGATAGTAGGAACCTAGTTCACAGCACACAAAAGGAAGAGGCTTGTCACACATTACGTAGCAAATTTGCGGAAATCCTTGCCAAACGATATTGTGGGATGTGCAAAGCTCAGGAGTATTCAAGAAGAAATTGGTCAAGCTCATAGAAAAATTTCCACTGAAGGTAATTAGGTATAATAAACAACATCTTGCTCAGGAAGTCTCAGATGCAGATACTGGATACCAGAAGAGTATTAGAAAGAGATAAGAGTACAGGCTTGTCTTGATCTTACTCCTCCTTAGGAAACTCTTTACAGTCATTGCTAAAGTGAAGATATTGAGGGACATGGATCTTTGATATGACCTAGCATAGATTTTCTTGTACAAAAGATACCTACTCAAACTGGATTATACTACACATTGCATCCACATGCTTTCACTCCCTCAGATCTGGGCTAAAAAAAAAAAAAAGAAAAAAAAAAAGTACAAGGCAAAGTGAGTCTTTCTCCAAGTGCACACATCCAATATAATGAAATAGTAAATGTTTTTATGCTTTTCTCTAAAGCTTAAGTTTTCGTTTACTTTGGTTTATTCTTTTGTATACATTTACTATCCAGCAGCATTTACATTTAATATCTACCAGCACTTGAGAGACTATATCCTGACAAGATGTAGCTAATTCTTCAGCTTCAATACTGACAGCAGCAATTATTTATTTTCAAAGTATCAGTTAGGCATTTGCCTTTTGCTAAAGATATGGAAGCTACAGCACATGAGAAGTATTCAAGATGAAAAGTTATGCAAGAAAGAGAACAAATTAATTTAAGAATATAATGTTCAAAAAAGAATGCATAGGTGCTTTTTTTTGGTGCTAAATTTGACCTATTTTAAAGATCACTACCTTGTTGGAAATGTATTCCCAAAAACAAGTACTTAATAAAGAGACATGAGACAAGAAATATTCACCACTCTGTTGCCAGGAAACAGTAAAATAAAATCTGAAGTAAACAGACGCCCTTGAAGTTATAGCTAAAATATGTGGACTTTCGTTTCTGAAAATCTTTTCAGTCAGAGAAAGAAGTATAAGTTAAACCACACTCTCAGAGCTGTGTGAACATTGTTGGCTGTATTAATTGTTATATTCAGGCTTTAGGAGGGAAAGAATTAAAAAATTGGCTGAAGTTTTTGCTCCACTGGAAGCATGGGAACAAATCAATGGCAAGAGAAATGTGACAGTGAAGAAAACCATGTGGAAGTTTCTAAGGAGACATTTCAAGTAACAGGGGAAAAAAAACCCAACCAACAAAACCCCACAAAATTATACATTAAAAAAAATACTGTCTATGTCATGTAGGTAGCACACTGCTTATCGTTAGAGAAAAGTAATTGTGTTTTATGTGTGGATAAGTCTATAAAGAAAACATCATCTGTTACTGTAAAATGTCTTAGTGCACTTGCAGTCTCTTGCATGGGCAGCAATGGGTCCCTGTTAATTTGTGTTCAAGTTGTCTTTGCCCTGTCAATACTTATGCTAGCACAGCTTCTGAACCTCATCTCTTAACCACCCCAAGCACAGGTGGCCTTCGAGAAGTGAAGAGCCACAGGACTCAATAGTCTGTGGGCCTGATCTGCACTCAAACTTGTTCTGCTACCATTATGTTTTACACATCAGCTGCTGCCAAGAGACATTTATTTCTTTTCACCGAGTCAGGCTGCTTCCTCTTCTCCCATTTATGTGCCATGAATTACTGGTGTATTTTTCACCACTGCAAAACCCGAAAAAATCATAAGCAAGTGACTTCCCAGAGCAGGCAAGTAATTCCCTGCCAAGAAATCCCAATTTCATATGTGTCCTGTTCTTACCTTGTTCTCAAAGTATCTGACAATCGTCACTCTGAGAAACAACACACTTGGTTAGATGGATCTGTGACCTGGCCATTTCCTATAATGCTCATATGTCGAGTAAAAAAAAAAAAAAGACAAGTTTGCACAGACTACAACATTCTCCTCTGTTTCAGAGTTATGGTAAATGGCCGAACCAAGATTGCCAAAACATTGTGACGGGTCAGTTTTCAAAAGAAAGCACTCACAAGACATCATATACACATGATGACTCCAAAGGTTGAGGAGGATCAAAATATTAATAAAGGTACCTAAGAAACACTCTCGGGAAGAAGTCAGATTGAAAGACAGAGTTTGTTCTTGACATTTATTATTCATCTATGCTCATGTCTATACATATCTATTACTGCCAGGTCTTGAAACTCATTTACTTCGACATCAGAAAACTGACCAATTACACATAGTAAAAAGACTGAAGTCATCCATGATGCCATGCAAGAATTCTTCAGTATTTTTCATTCCAATATCTTAGGATTTCAGTGAAATGTTTAAATGAGGATACACATCAAAACCCCTAAATTCTAGAAATGCACTTCTTTCCTCCTGTTAAGCGGATAGCAGAGTAGAATTTATCTGCATAGAGAAGGTTGGTTTCCATTGCAGAGGTGTTCCCTAAGAACACATTAAAACAAATTCAGAGATTTCTGGCCCTTTTAAACTTCCTTTAAGTCACCCTAGAGTACCATAGCAGACCTCTCTGAAACATCAGTGAATTAATGGCCACCATATTATGGTAGCTATCACAAGTCAGTCTAACTGTAATCATAAATATAATAACAAATTGTGGGGTTTTTTTTTCTCCAGAATTTTATTGGAATATTAAAAAATACTTTCTAGATTGCATTCGGCCACCAGTCATAAATGCAGAAAGATGCCTAAGGTGAGAGATGTCTCCTTTCATTTAATTTTAACATAGAGTTTGTGTTTGCATACAAGATATACTTCTAACACATGAGGCTAGTTAGAACAGATATCACATTAAACTCAGTGGCAACTACCAGTTCAGTACCATACTGACATATTGCTCCTGACAGAAAGGTGTTACGTAGACCTCAGCTTTGCAGACACATTACTCACTGAGAAACATCTGTGGCATCTCATGGAGATGGAGGAGAAATAAGTGTTTAGAGAGGTATTGAGCTTAAAGATAATGCAAACATCAATCCAATATCAAGACATCTTACCCCATCTAGTAGAGAACTCCAAGCTCATTAAGGGTCACTCATGCAGGACTCAGACTTTGCTTCCTTGCCAATGTCTGTCTCTGCTCTCCATTACCAGGTGACTGCGTATTCCCGAGCACTGCAGTGGGATGCTCCTTAGTGGGGGTGCTTTGGTTGTGTGGTGTGCAGCTGCTACCGAACCAAACTGCAACACAGCAGCTATGGCACATAGGCTGCCTTTACACCACTCTCTTCACCAAAGCCAGGACATCCAGGCCTCGTGCCACTGGGAGGCCTTTAAGCACAGCAAGTCTATACTGCCTGCTTAAACAGTCGGGACAGCTTCTCTGTATGGGGACGCACGGATAAAGAGAGACAGCAAACCTATTCTACCTGTCTATCCACGTATTCAGCACTGCAGCAACCAGCAAAATTAGGTTGACTAACCCAACTTGATGGGTTAGTAACAGGTGATTGAACTTGAATGCTTAAAATCACTGATCTAATCACATTCCATGAATAAACTTTGATTCATCACTAACATGCTCTGTTTATGTTTTAACTCAATTCATTTCACTATCCCACAAGATCATTCTATAACAAGCACAGTAAACACACATGAAGATCCACCATATAGGAGCATGTCCTTTTTTTCCAGTATTTTGACAGTAAGATTCAGCAAGACTGATAAGTTTAGTGGACTAAATTGAAGAAGGAGGAAACACGAAGTTTTGGAAATACAGCTCTGAAGGGAAAAAGCATTTCAGGTAAGGACAATATTATGGCAAATACCGTCAAGGTCTCATTAAGGTCACTTGCTTTCAAGCTTCTAAAAAAAAAAAATCCCTTTTTTTTCCAAAGTCAGTTTAGAAAAAAATTATTATTTCTTCTATATGTAACATTTCATCATCCAAAATAATAATTTGCTTTTGCTGCCATATTTTTCCTCACCTAACTGATGCCCAGGAGAAGTCACAATGATATCTGCAACCATTCAAATTAGGCTTCCTTATATACTCCGGTTGTTGGGAAAAAATCAAGTTCAAAACACTTCAGAAAAGTGAAAGGCAAATGGACAACACCCAGACGGGACAAAGTTTTGAGGGGTTGTGTTTGAATTTGTTTTTTTAAAAAAACAATTCTATTTCCATCCACCATTCTCTCAGACTGCAAGTCAAGAGCTACAGTACTGAAGCCAATAAGGATTAAATGGGAAGTTCTTAATTTATTTTAAAGTTGATTTGTACAAAATATTTTGCCTTTCTGATTTTGGGACAAAATACACCCTTTGAAGAGAGAAAAAAAAAAATCTTACTTACTTATATGGATCCAAGTAGTCAGAATAAAATGGATTCCTTGCAAACATCTATAATGGCATTTAAAGATGACAGTCTGGTCAGTCACATTTGTCATTCTCATATAGGCTCCTATTCAAAGCTTTTAATGAAAATGATTTAGCAAACATGACAGATATATTTAAGATATGTTTTAACAGTTAAAGCTGATAAGTTGCTGACCTGAGCAGATAGAATACAGGCTACTTGGATTGCTAATGAAAAGTAATTAAGATGCTAGCATCTAAAGCTCTACCTGGACTAAACGTATTGGGCCTCTAATTCCATAAAGTATGTTTAGTGCCCTATTCTGAACTCCTGTGATAAAACTGAAATCTCTAATTCTCCTTTGAAGCTATGTTTGTAGCCTGGTTAGATGCATGGCATGGTTTGATCTGAGCCACAGATACCTATTCACAGTTGCACAGTGAGAGAAACAGGAACGCCAAGGTGTGCATGTGACCTCTTCTCACCCTAGCTTGGACGGATGGACTCTTGCATCCATGAGAGAGAGTGGCAGCAGAGAGCATCTTGTGCCTCTGCCTCCCTTCCAAGGTTCTGCTGGCAAAGTCTGAGCCACATCAAAACCATACAATCTCCTTGTCAAGACCTCATGTGGTTTGAAGGGGTTTGTTAGAAATCAGCTGGAGTTTGGAGTGAAGCTTCATAGAAGAAAAGGCCAACTACAATGGACAGAACTTCATAGAAGAAAAGGCCAACTACAATGGACAGAACTTCATAGAAGAAAAGGCCAACTACAATGGACAGAACTTCATGTAGATTCTGCAAGGCAAGCAGGAATAATTAAAATTAAGACCATGCTTTAACTTCTAAACAGCCATGGCCGTACCTATCTGAGCCACATACTCTCATTTTTCAGTGTAGGACTACACTGAAAGCCTTGGGTTTGGTTATTTTCCCAAGCATGAATGTAGCAAAAACTCAAATTCCTGAGCTGAAAAAAATTACATCTTTCAGAAGCTGTCAAAATTATCTGATGAACAAATACAAAGTATAAACGCATGGATTTCCAGGCTTTATTCTGTCCTTAGCTAGTCAGAGATGAGATGAACACCAAGGGCCAAATCCAAGTTCCACTCAAGTCAGTTGGAGCTTTGCCATTGACAGTAGCTGAGCTGCACTTCCTCTGAAGTCAGAATTCATCATCCTCTGCACAGGAAGAAGGCTGTCATACTTGCTTGATGTTTACATTAAATGGAAGTTTCACCGAAAGGTAAGTTGAGATGCATAACATTCATCTCTTTTAAAAAATATTTTGCTGCAGAATCTTGTAAACAGTGATGTTTATTAAAGCAAGTACAAAAGAAGAGTTAGATCAAATGTGGGTGGCTGCATAAATAGAGGTTTCACACTGGAACTATAACCCTCAGCTGCACAAAAAGAGGTTTCACGCCAGAACCATAACCACCAGCTCCTTCACAGTGCTGTCTGTGATGATCAAGAAGTGAATCCAAAGTCTGGTTTTGTTCTTGGAGCTTTCCACGGGTTGTCTGTAAACATAGCATAAATATAATGCAGTCCATACTGTCTTTGCAATATGCAGAGATGTTTAGGGAATGCTAACATGTGAGCACCAAACTCTATTCAGTTGTAATTTACCCCAGACTGAATCCCAGGCAAGAAAGAGAGAGAATCTGGAGTGTAAACTCTGCCATTCACATTAAGCCAATTTGTCTGCATTCATGTTACCACTCAAATCTATTTTTAAAAAATTGTGGTAATGATTTCCTCATAAAACATCGAAATACCTGTAATCTAGAAAGACAGTCTCAATACTTTCCTTGTCTAAGGAGATAATAAAAGCTTCAGGCATGTTCTGATTAATGCAACATATTTGCAGATTTGCTCATGAGAATATTCCTTAATCTCTTCCGATAAACTTGAGCTTCCACCTCACGTATTTTCAAATTCCTCATTGTATCAGCCTTCATTTTTCAAAGAGGATTTTGATTTTGTCACTCCTATCCACTTGCCTCTCCTTGTAATAACTGATAGCTCTAAATCACCTATAAGCTCCACAAACACAGTATTTACTCTCTACCAAGTCAGCAAGATATTAAAGTTTTACCTCTTAAAAAGGTCCTCGATTTCTGTATTATCTGTGTTTGATATTTCTTCTGTGACAAGAAAGCCTAAGAAATTTGTCAGCAAAGTGAAATAAGCAAGTTGAAAAAGAGTAACATGGTTCTCAGAATTTTTTTGTTCTTATTTATTCTATCTCCCTGAAAAAGTAATTATTCAGCATATGGGAAGTTAAGAAGTTCGTAGTTTTTTCCTTTAAATACAAAAACATATGCCATTGTGAATTCAGTTACTTTTTCACTGACAGCCTCAGACTTCAGAAACAGAAGATTGTTCCAAATATTACTCAACTATTACACTTCTAGAATACTTACTACTCTGGCAATCATAGGGCAAGAAGAAACTTCATTTTAGAAAGCCTTCTGAAGAACTGCTTCTTCAAGTCTGCAGATGGGACTGTCAACACACACTTCTTGATTTCAATACAATGGCTCATTACTTTTCTCTTCCTGATGGGGTCATATGGAATATCAGAAAGAGTTTTGAATTTCAACTGTGTTCTTAAAGTTGCATTTGAAGTCATCCGTAGCCACAAAATAACTTCTTATGACTTGTGTCAAACCTAGCCAGACCTAAGGAACCCAGGCAAAAGACAATGAAGCAACATAGAAAGTTCTAAAATTGCCTGTCAAAGGAGCAGCAAAAATCTGAATGATCAACATTTGATTCATATTCATGATACAAATATTATTATGAACACACTAGATTACATCAAGCTGCAAAATGGCTTTACACAACAAGCTATGTAAGTAAGAAAACATGTTCTTCTGTGCAAGTACATGTATTTATAAAGCTAGCTTGTAACCATGGATTAAAAAAAAACAACATAACACTCAGTGCTGAGATGTAAGTAAGCTGCAAGGCATGCCACAAGAAATTCTGAGACATTGTTTTTTTCTTTTTCATTGTTTTCATACTGCTGCAGTTAGGCCCACACTTCTCTAGCAGCACGTGCTTAGCCTTCCATTGAACCTGATGGCAGGACTCAGTCAGTAATATCCAGCCCAGCATGTGCCTTTTAAAACAAATTCTCCGTTTAGTTTACCAGATTGAAACTCCATTTTGCTACAATGACTCTGCAGCAACAGCTCTATCTGTACCATACAAACAGCAGAAGCATGTAAAACAGAAGGTGGAAGGATGCTGCTGGAAGCCTGCAGTATCAGTTCCTCCCAGAGCTCACTGTTCTAGTAGCACCTTGGGACAGAGATGGGAATCTGCATCCATTGCTGTATAAATGTCCTGAGCCACTTTCATCTGTATACAGACATGTAAGTACTCCAGAGCTGCTCAGCTTTCTATCCTGCAGGTAGCTGAGTAGGTGGTGAGAAAATCTATCTTCAACACGTACAATATTGTTGTCATTGCCTCTTGAAGCTGCAGTTTATTCCTCTCGAGTTTATTCCTCTCATGGAGCAGTGGACAGGTGTAGCAAATGCATATTAGATGCAGGGCTCAGAAATCTATGAGAGAACTACAACGCTTTTGTGGATGGCTGCCATTTGTTCACATCATATTTACGTTGCCCTCATAAGTTCTCTGAGTCATCTGATAGTTTTCTTCTTGTCAAGTCTAACACGGTTCTCTCCCATTTCCTCTGAGAGTGGTTACAGACAAAAACATGTCTATAGCTGGGTATAGAATGGGCATTCCCAGCAACACTTGAGTCTTTCCTGTGCCTGATTGATGTGTCGTCTCACACTGGGTCCAGAACATGAAGACCATTTTCCCTCCCCTCTGTGGTTTTGGTCTAGAGGAAATATAACTTAACATATTTTCAGCAACTGCAGGACCTAAACCATGAACAGCTTCCTCCAGCTCTTATGCTGTGCTCTCCTGGCACATTTTCTGGTCCTTTTAAACAGGTTTAAAGTTTCTTGAAGGGTAATTACAGGATCAAAAGTATTTTATAAGTGATGAGTAAATGCATGTGGAGAAGACAGAAGGTGCACTTCTGTGACCTAACCAGCTACAGACTGACTACCTGAGGCTGCAGTGGCCTGGATTCAGTGACCCTGATGACTCTACCTACACATACTTGGTCACATGCAGGTTGTACACACAGCTTGAATTCTGGCATTTGGAAATTACTCCACTTTTCTGTCTTAGTGATTTCAATTTAAATAAGCATTTCTTTATACTGTATTACTTTTAAGAGAAAGCTAAGTGAGAAAAAGTGAGTCCCACAGCATCCTACTCACAACCTACCCCTCGAGCCAGGTAAAATCTTTCTGGATGCACTATCTTTCTGATACTTGAACTAGTGAAAGAACTGACAACAGATGCGTGATTAGCACAGGCTAATTGTCATGAGGCACAAACAGGTTTTCATAGTTGTTTGCTAACTTTGAGGAATGCTGAGATTCATAAATCCTGGACTACGTTTCCATCTATAAAAGGGAGAATATTTTACCAGAACCAGACCTTTCTGCTATTGGCTTGTTTTTTTAATCCCCCTCTCAAGGACCACCTTCATGTCTGTCTCTCTGTAGACCAGGTCGTTCATAATTGTCTCTGGATCCCAGACTCATTCTTGACTGTGCTATCTCACAGTTCTGCTAGCTCATTTTCTGAACTCTAGTCTTTCCTTTTTCAAGTCTACTTCCAATCAGAATCATACAAATAGTATGAACCATGAAATTTTCTTCTTTCCAGACTATTTAAAAGAGAAATTCAGGCAAACATTTATCAGCACATCCAATTTTAAACATTTAGTTCCTGAGAACAGATAAGATTTTTTAACAATAAAAAACAGAAGTTAGTAAAACATTTCAGACAACCTTTCTCAAAACTGATGTAGATCAGGCCAGCTACTCTGAGAGTGAACACTCTGTCACCGATTCATCCTAGCAAATCCTGAAGCAGTCACGAGACAGACCAGGAGTTCAAATTGACCCAGCTAAATTCAGACCTGTTATTTGTCACAATCCATATGGACAGTTATCCTTGGGTTGTTCTAATTATGTTGCCAACAATTTTTCTTTACTAAAGTTTACAATGGATCACAGAGACACAATGTTCCCGAGTCACTTTTTCCCCCCCAAATAGGTTACTAAATTACCCAGATATTTTTATTGCTATTAACATTAATCATACTTTTCCTTTGTCTCAAGAGGAACAAAACATTGTATTAGGCACTCTGCACACAGTGAATAGACGTAGTTTCTTTGTCCATAGGTGATGCCTCCAATACCCTTTACTGATGAAAACACCTTTAGTTGTTTGCATTAGCAAGTGATCTCATCTACTGAAAATAATTAGGATCATCTATTAAAAAGCCAATCCTACTGAAGCAACTGGTTCTATCCTTTTTCCAGACCTACACATTCAGGAGCAGCACAACAATGCATTCTACAGAGGTACAGCCTAAATACCAACAAATTGTTCTTTTTAAAAGCTGTGAAATATTTTGTTGTTCCCAAAGTTTTCTCCTTGAACAATAAGAGGAAAACAGAAGGATCTTTCAAGGTGCTTGGGTTATGAATTCTCAGCTCACACATCCATTTCTCCCTCTGCAAATGGTATTGGAAACAGTTTCTAAATAAACACACTCTAACAAGACTTAAGATTTATGGCCCCTTGTGAGCATAGCAGGCAAATTATAAAGGAAGACTTTGGTTTTAAGCAAAATTATTCAGTATTATCCTTGAGCTTGGCATTATGCCTCTACCTGAAGATCAGGATTACTTTTTTGTTGTTGTTTGGTCACATGCAGTTTCTTACTTATTTCCCCATTACCAACCCACCTCAGCTTTTCAGTAAGTGTTGTCACATAGCAATTTAAGAGGATAGGGTTCACTTTGGATAAAAGAATTAGCTACTGCAAACTGTTGTTCATTTTCTGCTTTGGCATATGTTCTGCAAGCTTTCACAGAGGCTTTAAGCTTAAATCTCTTCTATAAGCTCTGTAAAACTTTAATTGGCTTTTTGACCATAAAATCTCCACCAGTTTTTTTCACCTGGCTTGCTGGATTTGCTGGCTTTTAAGTCTAATTCAAACTGCATTCTGCACTTTGTATGATTGCTGCTTTTATGCACGTGGGGCTAGTCTACCTTTGCATTCAAATATATGAATCAGTGCAGCTTTTCTGTACCAACCAAAGAATTGCAAAAACTTCCTTATATTAGTTCTCGCAAGGTGGCTACCACTGCAAAGCACCCCCAATCCCCTCTGAACAAACAGCCATTGATATTTCCCAAAGCGAAGGTGAGGTCTGCAGGAATCATCAAGCCACACTGGCTGGAGACAAATCAGATGGCAGACCTGCTCAACTTAGCCTGCCATTAAAACTGCCTGACCAATGCCGACAAACAAAAAGCATTCAGCCACCAGAACTGTGAGCATCCCTCATTGTTGACAGCTTCAGTATTACTGCCATTATTAATGCTAAATCTGAAAGCAAAGATACAGCAAGGAGCTAACCTGAATAAATATCTGTCTTCGGGATGCTAGAAAATTATTTTCACTTCATCTCACAGTGCCTCCTGAGGGCTCATGTCCTAGGGAGAGACTCTCAGACCTCTTGGCAGAAAGACAAGTAGGCACCAAACAGCACAGATTGCCCCACACAGCTCATTGTGCCCTTGCAGATGAGCTCCCCAGCTGCAGGGCTTTGCCCAGCCTTCCTCCTCTTCACACATGCACAGAACCACTCTGCCTACAGGTAGTGACAGGCCCCAGGCAACATTTGGAGTCCGACTTGTTAACAGATTACCCTGATTGATGTCACCTGCTTCCTCTCAGAGGCAAGGCAAAGGGCTCTGCTGGGAGACTGCTCAGCTCAGGTCTGCCTCTTCTTGAATTCTTGGGGAGCTTTCTGGCAATGTTATTAAAATTGCCAGGGAAAATGCTCAGACCGAAAATTAGCAGCAGCACTCCAGGCATGTCTGCATTTGTGTGGATATGAAGTGATCACCTTTGCTGCTGGAATACTTCCTCCATTGGGAAAAGCACAATTAATTACATCTGCTACTCAGCATACAAGATCACCTATTAAAACCACCTATGAATAATATCATTAACCAACAACGATTTTGCTTATCCCTAAATTACCTTCCTGAAGGCAGATGTCAGACACTTTATACAGGCTTTATGATCCTACAGATTTAAGTCTAGAGGGAAAATCCTGCTGACCAGTCATAAGAGATAACACACCACAGATGCTGAGCAGCATGTGCTTAAAATATTTGCCACCGCTTGATAATGAAGGACAACACGGCCTCTGTCAGGTCCCATACTTTCAAGGAAAAACTGCAGCAGACAGGTACCACTTTTGCAGTGCAGCTTGTTTGAGCAAAATGGAGCTGGCAATGCTGCATCAGTCAGAAACTGAATAGTAAAACAAAGATACGAAAGAATACAGCAAATGAGGAGTGGGTGGACAAGGAATAAGACAGACATCAGGAATCCAAACAGCTAACAAAGCAAAGGTGGTAGAGGAGTGAAATGACTGAAAAAAAAAACCTAAAGATCATTGATTTCATCTAATCAGTGTTATTTTTTAAAAAATTACTTCACTTTTCAAGGAATAATTTCTCTAAGTTTTTTCAGGCCTTCCATTATCTGAACAATTGTACTGCTCCAAATCTAGATAAACCTCTGTAATGAAGGAAATTAAAAAGGCTGTGTTTCTTAAATGTTGTTATTGCTGGATAAAGTTACCTCAATTTACACAAAAAAACATCCCATACCCTATGGGCAAAACAGACACTACTAAAATGTTTCTCGCATAGTTATTCCCAAAATCTCCCACAAAGTGCTTCTGTACTTAAAATTAAGCATATGAATAATTGCTACAGCATCAGGAGCTAAGACCTTCTATTTTTTAATTTTACAAATTTAGTTTCATCACAACAAAACAGCATAACCTTAAGACAGGAAAGTAATCTTGACTTTCAGCCTTTTAGCAGAGTTGTGCTGAACTTCTGAAACAGGCAGATTTGTTTAAGAGCCTTTTGAGTGGCTCCTGAATTCATACTCAAACATATCCATGAAAAATTCCAAAAGCACTTAAGTGACATAGAAGCACGAGCCCCAAAGCCCTCACCTACAGATCTTGCTGGAGACCTGTACATCATCCATTTCCTTCACTTGCAGAAGCACAGGATACTGCACAGCAGTAGTGGCTACAAATACTGTTCACTTTTTACTTCTTAGCTTTGTCTGTTCTGTTTCTATGATACAGATACTAATGAAGCCCTGGAACTGTATTTTGTAGCTTAGACAAGTATTTTAAATCAAAAGTTAGTAGGAAAAAGTCCTTTACACAATTTGAAGTTCTATACGATCTGAGTCTTTCACAACTAGAAAAGTTAATATAAACACATTATATATTACAGTTTATAAAACACAGAAAATAGTATGCCTGTAAGAGTCTCTTTTTTAACCACAGTTTTATCCAGGCTTTGAAAGTGTGTGGAAGGAATTCAGTTGGAAAGTATAACAGCCAATTTTGACTTACAAGATTGACTGCATTGTGGGGCCAGGAAAATATTCATCTGAGAAGCTGGTTAGTAAGTACCAGCCAGTATATTATGAAAGTTATACTGTATATTTCTCCTTACCAGCAAAATAACTCTCTCAAATTGAAAAAAACAATGGTATGGTTTTTGTCTTGCTCTACTCTAAAAAAGTAAATGTCTTTTTTTTTTTTCTGTAGCACCCAGTGACAGGACAAGGTCTCTGGAGGTTTTCCAAACCCACCCGGATGCATTCCTGTGTGACTTGATCTAGGTGAATCTGCTTGAGCAAGGGAGTTGGACTAGATGATCTCTAGAGGTTCCTTCCAACCCCTAGCATTCTGTAATTAGTCAATCAAAGCCTTTCTTCACATATTACAGACCAACATGACACAACTACGGCAAGATGTGCTGAGCATTAAGCTGGCAAAAATTATATTTTCGATAATGACTTTTCCCTACATACTGAAAATTTCTTTTTCACTTATTTAGTGAGGGAATAATTTTTTTAAATATCTTTTTTTCTTTTATTATTTTTCACCACTACAAAACTCAAACTGATCCTTGGGATTAAAGCCAGAGCAGAGAAATCTGGCTGAATCACTCTGAATCACTGGGAAACTGTTACAGTTCTCTCGCTCCTTTTATGCAACGGTCTATTTTCCCTGGGTGATTATATTCTTCTTTTTCCTGGCTCATTTGGTACCCAATATACAGAGAAGGCAGAAACAGCTGTGCAAACACCAACTTAATTTGTGCCATCTCACCAACCCCTTCATGGGAAGCCTGGATGCTGTTCAACCAGCAAGTGCAAGGTCCTGAGTGCTGGTGGTGAAGCCAAATAACACTAATACAGAATAAGCAGTACATCTACAGAAATGTAAGCTGCTGTGGATCATAAGGTGAACAGAAGTCATCAAGATCATGGTGTTGTCTGGGATATATAAAGAGAAGGACAGTGAAGTAGAGACCTGGAGACATATTGGGTACATCTAACACTGGTATGCTCCAAGCGCTTTCCTCAACAGTGAGGCTGTGGCTGGGAGGGTGCTCCCAGGGATAGGCAGTGAACCACCCGCAGTGTCATCCAGCAACTGGAGCTCTGCATGAGGTGTAAGCCTCGGCACAGCAGCCAGCATGCTCTTCACTGCTGGTTGAAGTGCCATGTGGGGATGCAGTCTTGCAACCCAAACAGACTGCAGCAGGTCCCTCTTCTACTGCAGCCATTGGGAAAGGATCTGCACACATTCAACACAGGTTAGCTCACAGCTGTAGTGGCTGTCAACAACAATGCAGACCATCTGGACAGGATCCAGAAGAAAGCACTGAGAATTATCAGAGGTCTAGCCATGGTCAGGCTACAAAGGGAAGTGCAAAAAACACAGAGAGGAGATGGGTGAAGATGTTAACAAAAAAACCATGAAATGCTTCTGGAGGGTGGAAAGAAATAATGGTCTACAGTCCACGCGGGATATAAACATTCAGGTATGATGTCTGTGATAAACAATTCAACACCCTGACTGGTGGCTACACAGCAACAGCAAACATGAGAATAGTCCAGTTAAACACTTAGAGGCACCGACAGTCAAAGTCCAATGATCTTTCTAAAGAAATAACTCCCTTTCCATGAATTCTTCTTAGAAAGGCTGGCTACACAACTAACAATTTGTGCAAGTGCTTCTACAGCCAATTGATCTTTCAGCTAATGATCTTCTGCAAAGTCAGCAAGCCCAGAAGGAGATGGATGTGTTCACCTGAGCAGAAACCTAGGTTAGTAGAGGTGGTATTCTATTTCGGACTCCTGGCAGAGATAATGAAACACCACTATCCCCACTACTAGTAAAGAGTAGCATTCTGTTTGCTTTTTCTCCCCTGGTTGCTGGGCAACCACATTATCTTTTATATCTGTAAATGCAGCAAATAATTTGAGCCATTTTAATATTCAGCCTTGTGAAGAGCTGATTCATCATCACTTTGCTTCAGATGGGTATAATTAAGCTGTGCACTGTAGTTAATATAAGCCTCTGGAGTTGGTAGTAGGTTGAAATTACAGTAGATGAAAGAAGAGTAGGAACAAACCCACAGCTTAACGATCATTTGAAAAGGGACTGACATATTGCTTATTCTTCATCCTCACGTGGACCAGGCCTGCATCACAATGGCACTTCACAGAATGAAATTCCTTAGACATGTGATTTTTTTTTTGCATACTTAGGTTATTCTATCTCTATCTGCAAAACATGTACAAGAGATGAAGAAACATAAAAGTACATGACTGGTAGGGTGTGCATAATTTCAATCCTCTTCAGTATTTCAACATCTCTTGAAAAATAAAAACAACAGACAAGCCCAACTAATAACCACGTGGACATATACTTCTACCACATGGCATCAATTATATGATCAGTTGCAGTGTTACGCACTATCAATAATCTCACCTACAATAATAATCCAGCTCCTGCACAATTTGTCCTAAAAGTACTAACATATGTGTTGTGTGTGGCAATCTTGCTGCACTGGTGTAAGATTTTACTAGTTCCAGTCCTTTTTTCCACTGTGCTGCTGGCCCTACCACACAGCAGCAGAAGAGAACACATGTTCATGTCTCAGTCCCATGTAGTTTTGATTTTAAGCATCTGAGCTAAAACTGCCAATGATACTAAGTTTATGCAAAGAAAGTGCTCTGCAAATGGGACTGTGCTGAGGGGGCTTACATACTAACAATGCCTGCCCATGTCTGCTGTGAGATAGGAGCCCATGGGTGACAACTTAAAACGTCTGCACAAACACCCAAGATATGCCCTAAACCTCTCGCAACTGCTCAGTCGCTGGTTTGAAAAGGCGAATGGAAGTGTCATGGTTTAGCAAGGAGTTGCTTTTGCTTAGTAACAGGGGGAGCGAGTTGCAGTGAAGACCCGGTAAAAGTTTTTTGAACTCTCCCCCGGCTCCTGGGTTCAGACCCACCCCCCAGCCCGGCTGGGCCAATCTGGCGCTTCTGTGATCACTATTTAGGGACAGGAATTTGAGGTGCTTGGCAGGAGGTGGTACAAGATGAAGGTGACCATGCGGACCCCACAGTCGGAGAAGGAGGAAGGAAGGAGGAGCACCAGACCAGAGACCCCTGCAACCTATGGATGGCAACGGCAGAACCGAGAGCCAGCAGCAGTAGCAGCTCTGTGTGAGTGTGCCTGGACAGGCCAGAGACTGNCGGAGGTATAAAACACCGGGATCAGGGCTCTGAGCCCGGGAAGAGGAGAGGGGTGGGGAGCAGGTGGTCTTAAAGGGCTGGTCGGACTCTTCATCTCTGTACCATTCTGTGTTGTTTTGTTTTGGTTCTGGTTTTTGGGGTTTTATGCTTTAGTTGGTATTAAATTATTGTCTGTTTTCTTCCCCAAGCCCAGCAGCCTGGTCTGTTTTGTCCTGCACCTTAAGCGGCAATTAAGCTCTCCCTGCCCTTTGGCAATCCTCAAGTCTTCGGTACTTGAGGCTAATCGTGGTCTTTTGTTCCCTGATGGGCCAAAACCACGACAGGAAGATGGTGAAGTCCTGGTTTTGTTTGTCTAAAAAACCTTAAAGCCATCACCACTTCCTCAGGGGTACTGGATATTTAGCTGATAAATTTGTGCTCTTCTAGTGCTTTGAAAATACCTTTCCTCACACTCATAGTTCTTGGTGTTGCCTACTCTGCAAACCATAGGAATTCTACCATTGACATTTGTGGGAACAAAACTAGATCAAGGCAAGAAGCTGTAAGAAACATTATTTTCCCTTTAATTATTAAGTCTTCCAAGATGATGCAGGATACTGAAGTTTCTTCTCCTATGGTGTTGTGTAGGATGCACTAGACCTTCTTCATACAAGCCTGCTTTAATGAATGATTAAGTCAGATTCAGACAATCCACATAAAACCCAAGAAAAAGAAAATTCTACAAAATATCTCATATAAAGAAAAAGAGAAAAAAGCTATTTATTAAAGATTTCAGGTTGTGACCTGGTGGACTTGCATGAAACATTAGTATACCAAAACCTTACCAAAGGAAGATTTATGCTGCTGATTGCAGGATGAAGAGAAACAAATGGAATAAGATTCAAGCAAAATATTCCTTCACATTATTTCCTCAGTAGATTTTTAATATAAGAAATCTAACATCCTCAATAATTAGCAAGATAAAAAATAGGCATGTGTAATGATTGTATTAATTAAGACTTTTATATGGGATCTGAGTTGATGGATCTAAAAACTTTTAGGTATTGTATTTCATTCTGACAGCTACCTAGAACAAATTATCCTGTGAAATAAAGTTGACATTTTAGAACGTAACTACAAATTCAGCTTCGAAATTCTGTTAAAATCTAAAGCCATTGAGTAGAAATACATTTCAGGTAAAACCTGAGCATTTCATAGAATCACTGAATGGTAGGGTTGGAAGGGACATTTAGAGATCATCTAGTCCAACCTCCCTGCAGAAGCAGGTCGACCTAGATCAGGATGCACAGGAACGTGTCCAGGCGGGTCTTGAAGACATCCATTTCATTTTAAACATTCTTCAGAATGGGAGAATCTACTAGAACCAGATATGGTCTCAAAAAACCTCAATCATAAATGTTTTTGCTATCTCCCTCGTTTTTCTACATGATGATTTCTGATGAAATGCACAAGCTCAGAGGTTAAGACCTTTTCCTTAGAAAACTTGAATATCTGAGAATAACTGGCCTGCCTGGTAAATACAGCAATATCCTTCTCTTTGACCTTTTTTGTATCAATTTCTATAGTAAAATATCAATAACATTATAGAATGATGGTATAAGCAACCCATGTCAATAGTTGTAAAAAGAAAAAAAAAGAAAATGAAGATAAGCATTCAGGCACATGAGCTCTTCATGTCTCAAACAAAAGCAACAACATGAAGCTAAATGCAGATTAACTGTTAAGAGTTACTAGTCTAGGTTAACCAGATATATAAATATTGGTTGGTGCCAGTGGAGCAGAGGACAGTGTTCGTAGATAATCCTGCTGTGGAAGTCAGTCCTTCTAGGGGACACAGGAGACAGAGAGACTCACTCTTCCTTTAATGTATAGTGTACTAAGAGACTAGTTGAGGCAGTTTGAAGTGAAGCCCAGTGAAAAGACAAGCATTTGTTTGAGTCCAATGAAAAGAGAAAGATTTATGTCCCAGGCATCTTCTGAAGGTATTTCAATGTCTCCAGTCCACTCTCCTCCTGTCTTTGATCTTTTGCACCATTTTGTAATTGGCAAAGAGGCAGATTTAAAATACAAGCAACATCAGACAAAACCTGACTACTTGAAACTTTTGTCTTTTCATGTCCTTAGCTACAGAAGGAGACGAAAGCAACAGAAAGAACAGCTCCTACTCTGGAATAGAATCACATTTTTCAAGTTTCATGACTACATCATGATTTTCCAAGCTCTCACCGTGCTAGATAGGAAACAGCCTTTTGGTGTATGGGGCTCAACTGTCAGACACAACTGGCTGAAGAGAGGTCTTCAGGTTTTTATAAAGGTGGCTACCCAGTTCCTACTCCACACGACAGAAATCAGGGAATATACTATGTCACTCTTCTTCCCTGATAGCTGAAAGAAGGGTCATTGAAATTAAATACAAGTCAGCTATGCCATCTCTAGATCTACTGCTGTTTCTTTTACACATTTTCCATAGCACTGAAACTGGGTCTTTGCACAGCAGAGGCTCTAGCATATTTTACTGCAATAGTTACAGACCTCATATACTGCAAAAATCACTATTAGTTAGAAAGAAAACTAAAGAATTAGGTTATCTCTGCAAGGTAGCATTAAGAATAACATCTTCTGGCCTTCCTGCTCAGGAAAAAGAGGTATGCCATCAGTCATTATTATAGGTAAAAAGTCATCATTCAGTAAATTAAATGGTCTGGAAAACAAAGCAAGAGGTTATTTGCAGCAAATGTTTAGGGAGGCTCACTCTTTCCTTGAGTTGCTCAGACTTTCAGTGGCCTCGATCCATTTGCTTTGTGTCAGCCTATGCCACCTGGATATAAATCTCTTCTAGCTTCTACTCCTTACACTGCCTTTTAATAAGTTGTAAGAGCCTGCAGAAAGGCACAACTTATTTATATCCCTTGAAACAGTGCAGGATCTATTTTTTTAACATTCGTAGTACACATCAATCCTTCAAGGTAGTTTCCTGCACAATGCATATCTCAGTAGTTGCATTACAAATGATGTGGTGGCTACCAGCAGACCAAAGATATATAACTGCAGCAAGATCTTCTCAAGCATTTCCTTCCAACAGATGCCTTGCTTCACAGGCAGAAAAGCACATCAAATACGCTCCTGAATGTGTTTCTGTCAGGCAACACTGATTCTGATCATCTATGTGGAAAAGAACTGAATCACGGTTCTTTTACTATTTTCAGACACATGAATGCTGAACTAAGAGAGCATCAGTTTTGGGGTTTTGTCCTTTCTTTTATTTCTTAATCAAGCTAAATAATATCAATTTCTGCTAGTCTTCACTCACAAGATAGTCCCTTCCAGTTCCCTAACACAAGTTTATTTTTTCCCTTGGTCTCACTCAAGTTTGACAATATACCAAAGAAACAGTGCCAGAATCAAACTAAGTCTATATTCAGTTCAATTCCATCATTGCATCGACTGACTTTTTCCTAGGATGGGTTGATGATGCGTGAATAGTCACTTTTTTAACCATCAGTATATCCCTTTGGAAATCTATGTCAACAGTAATTTTCCTATTCTCAAGACCACTCTCAGTACTGCTGTGTCTCAGACTTTTCCCCTTTCTAAGAAATGTTTATGTTGAAGATAACTTTTATCAAGCAGAAGTCCCACAGGTGTGGATGTAACCTAGCACTTCTCTAAATTCGGGGGCCGGGGGAAGAAGTTGTGTGTTTCTGCCTGTATTAATTCCTCCAATGATTCTTCTCCCCATTCAATCAGAGATCCTATGCTAATTTTATTTTGATGAAAATATTTCATTCCTTTTCAGTCAGGATTTCCTATATTTTGATAACATGTCAACCAGAGAACAACTAAAACACTTTTGTAGACAGCTCTCAAAATCTTGTCTGTTACAGCATTAATTATTTTCTGATCCTAATTAAGAGACCACCTTCACAGGTACCAACATCTGTATTGTAAGATTTAACAAACAACTAACCAAACAGACAAAAAAAACATGACACAAATTCCAGGAAAGCCTAATTTGGTGACAACACAATTTGACTACACCACAAAACTACATCTTCCACAGACCCTTGGCCTGCTCAGCATGAAAAAAATATGTTATGAACAACAAATAATTCCTTTACACATTTAGCAAGTAGATGATTGAATTAGTTCTAAAACTTGATTACAGATGCTCTACACAATATTCTGGGTTGGCAACTTGTAAATATTCAATTAAGCAATGATATTAAAACCTGAAATTACTTGTAAACAATAGCACTGCTGGGAAAGCATAATGGTTCCAACAGTGCTACGCAGCAAAGAAGACACTTAGAATCCAGCACTTGACATGCAGGTCAGACCTTCTGGTTGCATTAATAGCACAGACATATTAAGATTAAAGTTTAACAATATCATCCCCAAATCAGATGCAGTTTCTGAAGCCTGTAAGACAGAAGCAGGAAGACTACAATAGACGAGTGGCCGTAATGCATCAGATTCACTCAGATCAAAAGGATAATTACATATGTGTTTTTCTGAAAATGGACAGATTTAGGTGCATTCTGGCTTCCACAAGAAACCTGCTCTATGAATACAACATTGGCTGCAGAATAAAAAAGGATAATTAAACAAAAAAAACACCAAAAAAAGTCCAACTCTGCAGTAAGTTTTAAGACATTAAAGGAAACAAGGAAGAAGAAAGGTTTGAGAGAAAAAGGAGGAAAGCAATAGCTAGGAACTTCTAAGTGAAAGCCTAAATGAAAGTTTATTTTATTTTTGTTTCAGTAATTCAACAGATGACCTAAAAAATCTGTTAGAGATAATCCTGCCTTTCCCTGTTAATTTAGAAGACACCTTACCAGGTCCTTCATGTGCCTAATGAAAATGAAATTAATGATGCTTTACAGAATACAGAAACATGCAGAGGCAGACAAACAGAATTTGCTAGGAAAAATACAAAGATATAGCAACAGAGCAGAACTATTTAGAAAGGAAAAAAGAACAAACTCAATGTCAGATAAACCTATACTCATAGTTAATTTATTATAGTAAGCAAGGGAACAAAAGGTAAAGGATTTAATGAGAAACTGTAGTACTTTAATAAATGCAATGTTCTATTGCATTTTCTTCTTTTCTTATTAAATCAAATAATGTCTGAGTTTATATTGAGCAGTATGGAAAAACTGAAGATGAGCCATCAGAAACGTTGCTAATTTTATCCAAACTGGAATACTCCTTTCAACAGAAACCAAACTTTTCTCACTGTTCACAAGCCATTGCAGTCATGTGTCCAAATAATGGTCACCTTCGAGTTTGTTGCTTTAGCCAACTAGCAAAATCAGTAGGGTCTCACAATCCCAAAAAAATCAAAATGAAAGAAAGTACTTGACCTACAAATCAGCACTGAAATCTATATGCATTTACTTACAGAAGTCCTCTCACCAGAGGGTAAAAAAAAGAAAAAAAAATACAAAAGAAATCACCCACACAACTTAGCCAAAAAGGGAAATATTTTCAGGTACTGACAAAAAGAACTTGTAAAAAGATGCTGGTGTCTTTTATTCCTACTTTTCAAAGCATGAAGGACACTTAGAAGGAGGTGTTAAATTAAAGATCATGAAGGGTTTTTCTCCTCATATTAAATATAGCTCTAGACTCCTCATGTTTTGCCAGATAACTGAAAAATAATGAGAGCATGAAATCATGTAGAATAAAGCCCAGTGGCTTCTGACTTGTGCAACTTCTCATTAAAGAGAAAGGATGTTAAGTCAGGTTATTTACAATTCTTTGTTTACTTTTCATTTCTGCTTAAGCCTGTTTAATATAAACTTGTGACAACAGATGGGATAATCTCTCACTGTGAACAGATTCTTGCAGTACTTCAGTGGGTCCTTCAACAAAAACAACCAGCCTTGGTCTTTCTGACCATTCTTACACAGGCAGTAAAAAAAACCACTAAGCAACAGAAAGGAGGAGTAGAAGATAAAAGAAATCCTATCTGATTTCTTTTTGAGATGGAGAAGCTATGAAGCTTGGAAAATATATAAGCAAAACTTGTTTTTCCTTGGAATTCAATGTTAAATCTCAAATCTAGTAATTTTCACCTATGGAAGATGAGGCACTATTGCTGCATAAGGATCAGTAATCAAGAGAAGGGAAAACGCTTTAAGCCATTTAACTCCAGTTTAGCCAGGAGACAGAAGACTTCAGTTTAAATGATGAAAGCTGCCACAGGGGGTGAGTCCAGAGGCTGACAGGGCAACCTGCCTGCAGCATTACTTCTGCTGGCTCCAGGAGGTGAATGATGCCCTGGATTTGGCAACCATTTTCTCCATCTCAAGAACTTCACAGACAGGCAAAGTCTCCTCAAACATTGTCATACCTAGACCTAATAGCAACATTTACCTCTGCCCTGCAAGTCTGCCCGGACAACTCACACTTCTCCTCAGTGGGCTTCATGAACTCCAGGCAGCTCTGTCCAAAGAGCTCTGTGGAAACACATCTGCATGGCTGTCTTCTGCTTACACCATTTCCTTCCTTTTCTGTCCCACCCAGACATGAACTGATGTCTCAGCACTGGGAAGCTGCCCAAGTGCCACAGCAGTGAACCAGCACATACCTTGAGCTACCCCTACAGCCATGGGGGACAAGAACTAGAGTTCCTCCATGGGGCAGTCACCCCGGTATGTTCACAGCACTGGTTCTCTGAGAAAAAACCCTTTGGTGGGAAAAGAGAGCCCTTGGTGCATGGGTACCTCAAATGTACCAGGCTGCAGCCTCTGCCAGCTCCTCCACACCCTCTCAACATACTGACTGTGCTTTTCCCCTTATATTTTTGTAAGTCTCCTCCTCATCCAAGGTCCTATCACACTATGGGACTATCTAGGAGTACTGCTGGAGTAAGGTGCAGCGATGAGCAATTAAGTTGGCAAAGTGTCTGGAGCGCAAGTCTTATGAGGAGTGGCTGAGGGAACTGAGATTGTTTAACCTGGAGAAAGGGATGTTCAGAGGAGGTCTGATCACTCTCCAGACCTACCCGAAAGGAAGTTGCAAGCACAGGGTGCTTATTCTCCTCACGTCTGTTTTAGAAACGAGACATCCGATGGACTTGACAAGTTAGAGGCTGCATCTAAACTGACACTAGCAACACAGCCATTGTCCATCAATGTTTTGTTCCTTCTTCAATATGCTCTCTTCCTTTTTGTTTTCCATATATCCTAGGTTAGTAAGGTCCATAATTTTATGACAAGGGTGAAGAAAGAAGCAAACTAAAAACTCCAATCAATCTTTTCATGGCTGATTGAAAATTGTTGCCTGGTCATTTAATTGAGTATCTAATGAATAATTCTTTCTCTATGAGAAAGATCAGATAATGTCTTTATAGGCTTCTAACATTGCTCAGGTTTTCTCACGTTGTACTATCTTAATCTAATCAGTGTTTCCTCAGATGAAAGTGAATTATAATTTAAGGAAAAAAGTGTGATCAGAACTACCTTAAAAAATCCCAAATGCATACAAACAAGTTATAGAGTATAAGGATATACAATCATTTAAATAGTGATGTACTTAGATTCTTAACTGGTAGTAGAGTTGCTGCTTAATGATGAAAAATTATAATGGTGTTGCAAAAAATAATGGTGTTGCAAAACCAGCATAACATTTTGTTGTTACTTTTAACTAAAGTGGATTCTCTGGGGCAAAAAGCTAGTTTAGTAACATATATTGAAGTTTAAAATAGTTTACTCTTTTACAAGACATTAATTTCTGTGTAAACTGAGCTATGATAATGGTCTGAATCCAGTCACTGCCTCATTCAAGAGTCCAGAGCTAGTACATTCTTTCAAAAAGAAAGAAAAACGAAAATCACACATCTTAATTCACAGATTAGAAAAGAAACTTGGTTTTGCAGTCTGATCTTCCACCTCTAAGCTTACTCATTTGATGTATTCAATCAAGAGAAAATTCTTTCTACTTCCCCATAAAAGACTACAAATACCAAAAGCTGGCACAGCTGCAGTCCCGGTTAAACAGCCAAGGACCTCCATCGCCTTCATGACTAACATTTCTTCAAACTTCAGCAACAAACAAAGCTGTTACATTGATATGTTTGGAAAACTAACTTGGAATTACCTCAATAGATTATAATGTATTTAGGCATCATTAAAGTGCCATAAATTTTCATGAGATTTAAGAGATTTTTTTCATAGCAGTGTAAATAATGATGGTCATTAATTATCTACCTATATAAAGAAAAACACAAAGAGAAAGACCGGACTGCTTCAGGCTTTTGCCAATCTCATCCTTGTTGTAAAAGGAGCAAAATGCCACGCAGTGCTGCTAATTGAACAAGTCTATTTGCTTTGTTCAGACACCTGGAATCTTCCACCCTCTGTTCTTATGTTTGAACACTTCTGAACCGAAGCATAATTTCATCACTGCAAAACTTTTTATAAATTGCCTCAGCAGGCACATCCCTACCCTAAAATGATCAAAATCTTCAAACATGTAGTGAAAAGTATCTGTTTCAACTGTATCATACAGTGGATAGTTAAGCCTGACACAGAACACAAGAGACAACTTCCTTACAGTAGCATAAACCAACGAAAGAAATCCTCCCAGAAGTTCATTCCTGGCACAGTGTGCTCCCCTCCCACACAATGCATAAAAGAATTAAATCATAAGAAAAGTCATACAGGAGGGAGACATCAGCAGCAATAACCAGAGATGGAAGAAGCCATCACTCAAGTTGTTTACTTTCCTCATTGGATTGTTGCTCTTTCCTGCACATACCTGTTCACAGGCCAACTGACCACTTGTTAAGAAAAAACACTGCCAAGAACAGCACTGACTGTAGTTCCCTTCCTCTTGAACTTACATTCATGGAAAATGCAGAAGTGGCTTTAGTTTGCTTCTTAAAAAAAAAAAAAAAAAAAAAAAAAGACTAAGAATCTTGTCTATGCTGTCACTTGTCACTTCATATCCTGCAGTCTGTTCAGCACAAGGCTTGACATTATTGATTTATGTTCCTGCCCTTCATAATTCCACCTTGGGAAATAAAACATCTTGTCAAATACTTCTTGGTAATTAATAGGATAAGATCTTTGTGAATACACTAGCCACCTTCGGTTCAGTGAAAAAAAAAACAACAAAAAATCTGTAAAAGATCCAATTTGCAGAGCAGCATGTAGATCCAGGCTGCATCCTGGTTTAAGGTCACTCATGTCACTATGCAACTATCACATCTCTCCCAAACTTGCATGTAAAGGTCCAAAACTACCTCATAGGACACAGATGAAAAGAAAACAGCATGATTCTGCTAGTCATTATCTAACAAACTTCTACAGCAAATCCAAACACCCCACCTCATATTTATAGATGTTATAAACAGGAAAGTTCTCCCCATTACTTTTTTCTGTTATAGAAAAGAGAAACATTTATGCAACTACTGCAGATGTCTTTTTTCCAGTAAGTCAGGAGAATCCAAATGCTTTGTATGACTAGATAATGCCTATTAAATATTAAACCACACACAGTCCCTCTTTCCCGTGCCATTTAACTGGTTTGCAGGTGTGCAGCCTCCTCATGTCAGGTAAGAACCACACTAACCAGTACAGTGAGTGGGCATAATTTCCTAACATTTATATTGTGGTAACATTCAGAATCCAGCTAAACTGGGATTGTCAGTATTACACACAGTAAAAGTATTATTATTTAGAGTACTTTCCACTGACAGCATACAATCTAAACAAGATAAAAAATGACACAGAGAATAGGACCGAGGAGGAAAAACAGTGGCGAAAGACCACAGAATATACACAATTCCTGTCCCAGATGGGCGCAATATTCCAAAACTGATTCCTGTTGTGAGGTTATAAGGGTTTGTTTATAGATAGCATAGAAGAGAAATTTTGACAAGGTGTTTCCAGTATATAAAAAAAACCTAGCATGGGAGAAAGGGTATAGGTAAAATATGCTGCAAATACATTTGAAAACATAACAGGTGTTTAAGATATATACTTTCATTTAAAAAGAAAATTCATAAACGCATGAACACACTTAAAACCAATGCAATTCTAGATTGAATACATTGAAAACCCTAAATAAGAGAAATGCTAGAGAACTCCATGGATGCAGGAATAATTATACTCTTCTTGTCATTTCATCACACATCTCTGCCTGTAGTAGGAAACTTACTGAGGTAAAAGCTTTTTAGACTACCTCATTTAATCTGCTTTAAGAAATCTTTACATTGCATAGTTGACATATGTCTGATCTGGTAGTGTCCCTTGTAGTTTATTGACAACTTCTGTCTTCCATAGGCACTAAATTTCTACATGTTAGAATCAGTAGAGTTGAAACCTTTTTTCCTTTTTTTTTTTTTAACTTTTTACTAAGACATATTTAGTGACTACTACTTATTTTTTGTGCATTATTTTTCATAGGATCATAGAGTGGTAGGGTTGGAAGGGACCTTTAGAGATCAAGTCCAACCCCCAATTATTTTATGTCAATAAAATTAATAATATTAACATGCAACAAAAGCCATCTACACGCCTAACTACATTATCACACTTTCACTTTCTTCACAATATCCCAAAGCAATTTTTTTCCCAGGACAAAGGAAAATGTGGATAATACACAGTGCTAAATCTTAGGATAGGAAGGCATGGCTGGGAACATGTGTCTCAGGACAAGACAAAACCCATCTTACTGCACATTGTTGGGTGTTTAATATTGTATTACAAACTCCTACAAAGATGCAGAACATTGGCATTATCTGGGTCATTCAAAGCAGTACACTGTCACTTGGGCCTTGCAGGTGCTCTAATGTTGGGGAAAAAAGTATTTCCAGTACACAGTAATAATATTCTTTTCTTCATGCTTCCTTCTTAATTGTTATGATCTTGTCTATAAAAAACCCCTTGAATTTTATCAGAATAAAATTTTTATTACAATTTTTATTCCCTCTTTATCAGAATTGATGAATTTTGAACTACTAACATATTACAGGCATTATAAATGCAAGTGTCCTCCCTCTACCAACTGCACTTGCTATTTACATGTAATTATCTGCTGATACTTTTATTCCACTGAGAAACAACATGTGCACATAGCTTCACGTCAGTCGCAATTAATAGTCTGTCAGAAGTTAGTTCTTATTCATTTCCTTATTCAGCTGCTACAGTCTTGAAGCATGTCATAAGTCTATTAAACTTGTTAGATATGTCTAAACAATTTATTCCATTCCTACGTTAAAAATATCAGCAAGACTAAAGTGAGACAGTTCACTTTTGACTCCATCATCAGATGTGGAAACCTTGTTTTTAAGCAGCCGCCATATTTCACTTTTTCAAAACCCTGAAAGACTGTGTGTCTTAGGTTAGGAAGAATCCTATAAGACAATGAAGTCCTGAAAATCTGAAAGTCATTAACGATAAAGTCAAACTTGTAAGAGGATGATATTGTGAAACAAAATAAGTAACTTTCTACTTACATTTTACATTCAAAGATTTATCTGCACTTTTCAACAGTTTAAGTATGTGACCAGTTTGGTTTTTTTAATTAATGAGGATGAATATCCACACAATTGGACTAACACTTTTGTACAGGTCTCTCAGTTTCAGAAAAAAGCGCACATGTATTTTAATTTGAGACATAGACCAAGACCAAAATAAGTCTATCTTCTGCAGATACTTTTGAAAACTAAAAATTTCCTTCTTCATCAAAACTAGATATGGGATATAGGTAAATTATAGTTAATTATTCCATTTTCAAGATACAGAAATACTTTTACGTTAAATTCCTTTACCTGGACCACCTGCTTGTATTCTTATTTACTAAAATATAAGGCGTAAGGGGAGATGACATCATATTCTAATAGTTATTCATTGTTACTTTGGTAGCCCCTCACCTGCTCAACATTATGCATCATGAACATCACAAAAACTTCTGCAGTACTTGGAAATCATTTTCCAATTTCTGCACTAAAAAAACCAAAAAAACCCCTACTTTTAAATTCTACCAAGTACCCAAGGCAGTGATCTTAAATACACTGTGGGTGTTTACAGACTTCTTAGAACAGCAGCTAAAATCGACTAAGGTTTAGTCATGGGAAAATAGCACAAATTTCTTTTCTAATGCCTTCACAGTATTTTTCCCTAGACAGGTTTACCTTATTTCTTCTGCCCAAGTAGAAAGCATAGTATATAGACTCTTATACCAAACTCCCTTACTCCTTTTTCCATTTCTCTATGAGCACCATGCAGAGTGCTGTACGTAGTTTGAAATAACTGGTTGTCAAACTACAACATTCATTGCTGCAACTGTAGAAAAGGCTAAGTTAAGACTTCTGCAAAATGCCTGACATAGCTGTGATACAGATGATAAATTCAGTCCAAACTAATGGGCTTTATACAAGCAAATTAATCAACTGATTAGAAAGGGAGGGGGGAAATAAGCTGCAAGAACAATCAATCAATGTAAAGAAATCCAAATGTGTGACTGTGGATCATTACATAATGTTCTCTCAGGGTATTTATTATGAGAAAACTTAACTGTTTCTGTCCAGGAACATAGTTTTCATCGAGGCAACACTTAAATCCTAACAATGCTGGATCCAATCCTGGATCCAATCCTAATCCAATTAGGATTTAACAATGTTAAATCCTAACACTGCACACATACGCATTTGGTTTGCATGTGTTTGACTTGTGTCAATGAAAAAGTATAATGAAATGAAAAAGTACAGATCATTGTAACATCAGGATTACAACCTTGCTTTGGATATGTGTGATTTTGCACATGTATGGGCTCAGACACCAGGCACAGAAAAGAGAGGACTGTGGATTCCAGTGTTAGCTTGTCAAGAACAGTTTATCTGGAAAGAAGGGTGAGGAAAAAACAGTACCTTTCTCAGCCAAATTCCCTGTACGTAGCACATCTGGAGATGGCACAGACCACAGGGATATATTACTCCAATGCTTTCCATTCCTGTGACCCTGGACTGACACAAGACTGGTGTGGTTTAGGCCCATCCAGGGACAAAAGATCATGATTAGGCTTTAGTACAATAGACCCTGGAACTCCCAAAAGAGGAGGGTTTAATTGCCACTTATTGTCCCAGACAAAACAGACAAGGCTACTCAGCTTGGGAAAGAAAACAAAGCTTAATCTGCCTCAACTAAAATGTAACAAACAGAACTATCCAATGGAAAAATAATACAGAGAAGGGTGAATGATGGAAGTGCAACCAGCTCTTTAAGGTCACCTTTTCCCCAGCCCTTCTCTCTTCCCAGTCTCAGAGCCCCGAGCCCTGTCTTTATCTCCTCCCTCCATAAGCTATGTCAGGGACAGGGAATGCAGTCAGTCCTTTCCTAATGGCTCTTGCCACTTCTCGCCCTCAGAACAGTTCTCAGAACTGCTCCTCGCCAGCCCTCCCTTGCTCCAGCTCAGGGTCTCCCACACACCAGGCAGCCCTGCACAGGCCACTCAACCAGGCCGCTGCAACCACAGTTCATCTTCTCTGGGTTGGGGTCTAAACTGCTCATTCCCTCTGACTCAAAGTCTCCAGCTCCCACCCCCTCTGTCATGGGGTCTCTGCTTCTCATCATGGGCTACAATGATGTCTCTGGTCCAGCATCGCTCCTCCTGTCCTGGCTGCAGGGTCTGTACCATCGCCTCCACCTTGTCCTTCCCTTCCACCTCCTTCCACACACTTCAAATTCTCATCCTTAAATTTTGATTCACTTCTGTAGTGAAGTGAATCGCTGCCCCTGGTCCGGGGTCAGNTCAAACCATGACATGGCAGAGTCGCCAGATTGGCCCAGCTGGGCTGGAAGCGAGTCCAAACCTCAGAGCCAGGGGAAAGTCCGAGAACTCTTTACTGGGCCTGCACTGCAACCTCCTCCCTCTGTTACAAGCAAAAGCAGATCCTTGCAAAACCATGACAACTGGTCAAGCCTAAACAATGCCAGTAGAAAATAATATATAGAAACCAATTGTATTACATATTCCTGCCCTTAAAATTTACTTTCTGTGGAAGAGCTTACCAGGAACAGCTGAGTAGATCCTGAGAAGGAATCTTGAAGACATTTTTCTTTAGCATTTTCTTTAGCATTTCTATGGCAAAGGTATTTTCTGGCTTGTATTAGGCTGTCTGGGTTTTGGTTTCATTATTTCAGATAAATTTGGTTTCTGCTGTTGCTTTTTCCCATGACAAAACAACAGTACAACAAAAATACAACAATTGCAATGTAGCCCAGCTAGCAGTCAACTCTTAGCAACACATGTTAGGGGAACAGTCAGTTCACATGTTAATGTTTGTCATAATCTACTTCAATAAGAGTTTGAGAAATGCAGAAAGATACTATAAACCTTGACATTTCTTAGATTTTCAACAGAAGAAAAGCCTAGTTTTCTTCATACTTCTAGTTTCTCAGACCTGTTTGAAGCTTTCATGACCTCTCCTATGCCTTTCTTGTCCTTTAATGTCTTTCTTATATTATTTATTTCTTTACAAGTTTTCACAGAACTCTCATCAGATGTAAATTTAGCTGCCTGCAATCCAATGGTCCATGTGGCACTCTCATCCACATACCCTTAACTTCCTTAATGTCCTCTACTTTGTGTTTTATTTTGCTTTGTATTTTTTATTTACTAAATTGATTCAGAATGTTTCCATTTCCAGATTTTATCCCTATTGTTCTGTTACTGTTGAAATCTTTTTCTTTAATTGCTCTTTTATATATGCATATGGACAGTCCAGAACATCATAACTATCAAAACCAGAACTCAGGTGAATTATGTGATATTTGCTTTGTGAACTGACATTTCTCATTTCACCTGCAGAAACTCTGAGGGAAGGCCAAACAGCCTACTCAGGCTCTTCAGAAAAGTCTGGCTTAAAGGAGGCAGAGAGCTTCAATATGAATTTACTAGCATTTCATTCTTAGAGACAACTGACTGCACACAAACAGATTGGGAAATACATTTGCAAGACAGATACTACTTTATATTCATAATATTTGTTCTGGTTCCCAGGAGCTGTACAGATCCTGTTGTAAAGCATAAAACCAAATCTGACTTCCAGCTTGACACCAACTCGAAACTCCCTTTTGTCATTTACAAACATGTCTTCACTCATTTTAGATGGTAAAATTAATTGGTATAACTTAGGATTTCCCAGCCTCCTCCCCTTGCCATCTTCCCCAAACTTGTTTAAGTTTTAGCACTGGCTACCTCGCCTCTCTGAGCTTCACACAGAAAATTCAGGACGTGTTCTCAGTTTTTCTTTTTAGTGTATCAGTGCCCTGGGTGTTGTTAGTCTTTCTGCGTCTTTTTCTTTCAGGTCCGATCTTTATCTATCCATGACTAGTACTGCAGCTAGTAATGCAGCTGGCTGTTAGAAGAAAGAGACTTATTGGTGACAGATGAGAAACTCACCAGCAGTTGAGAGAGAAGGCAGGTGAAGTGGCTAACGGGGTAGAGACAACAGAAATGAAGCAGAAGTTGAGAGTCTGTGGTGAAAGAGCAATCTACAAGCTAGGAATTGAACATGGTGCGAAAACAGACAACAAAATCTGTCTCAGAGAAGAATTGACATTCAAGTAGTCACAGATCCCTGGCTACACGTTATAGAAACTAATTACCAAGAAAATGAAGACCAAGGCAGCAGAATGAATCTAAGGCACAGACATCTAACTCTCACTGAAGTTAATTGAACTTAAACTCACTAAACTTTTTAGGATCTCCATCTGCTGCCCAACCACACAGAGAACTTGAAAATTCATCTAGATAATCAAAGTTTAACTATTTCTAGCTTTCCAGGCTGCTGCTGGCTGGCACTTAGTATCTGAAACTGTTAAACTGCTGCATTTGATCTAAGAATAAAAACGGGTACCCTTCCTTTTCCTGCCTTTGCCAATTTGCTCTCTTTGCCAAAGCCAAGCTACCCAAGCTACACTGCAGCATATTTCAATTAGGAAGGCTGATTCATATTTGATTGCAGTTGTATATGACAATCTGCTAACATAGCCACAGAGGATTTGCAACTCTACATCACATCAATGCAGTGACTTGTCTTTTAGGGAGGAAAATGAAAAATAAAGTTGTAGAGTCTATTTTATCCTGATGTTCATGGGAGTCTTTGTCCAGTCTTTCATTTTCACTACAGAACCCGTCCTTGCTCTTCACTTCCCACGCAAAGAGGATACAAAGAGGATTCAAGCAAAAAGGGCAATGGTTGAAAGACAGAAAGCAACAGTACAACTTCCCACAACTCACTTTCCAGTAGCTATGATGAATTTATCTTCCTTCATTCCATTTTTTTAAAAAATAGACACTCACTTGCAAATAAAGTGTGGTTAATATGAGGATCTGGGACTGTTCAACCTGGAGAAGAGGAGGGGGGATCTCATACATA
The DNA here is from genome assembly GCA_013401255.1 of Urocolius indicus. Classification (NCBI taxonomy): domain Eukaryota; kingdom Metazoa; phylum Chordata; class Aves; order Coliiformes; family Coliidae; genus Urocolius; species Urocolius indicus. Next base: position 71,076 of record WBNH01004695.1, on the reverse strand, counting down.
CTTACAAGTATTTGAAAGCTGTATGTCAAGAGGATGGGGTGACACTTTCTTTCTGTAGCGTCCAGTGATAGTGCAAGGAGTAATGGACAAAAGCTGGAACACAGAAGGTTCCACTTAAATATAAGGAAAAATTTCTTTCCTGTGAGGGTAAGGGAGTCCTGGCACAGGCTGCACAGGGAGGATGTGGAGTCTCCTTCTCTGGAGGTTTTCAAAACCTACCTGGACACATTCCTTTGTGACCTGATCTAGGTGGACCTGCTTTAGCAGGAGGTTGGACTAGATGATCTCTACAGGTCCCATCAAACCCCTACCATTCTGTGATTCTGTGTAATAGCAGCTCCTTAAGGATGAAAGTTCCTTAGGTGAGGATTATATAGAACACGAAGACTGTAGAAGATTTATATGTGACAAAGTTTTTCCTTATTTTCCAAAAACCCATCCCAGAGTTAAATTTGATCACAAAAATCTGGCAACTACAGTTTCTTGTCACACGCTACATGAGGAAGTCAGGTCATTTGAATCATAAGTTTTTTTCAGCTAAATATTTGAAAGGTTAAGGCTCTTTCCCCCAAACTCTACAACTGATTATTTTCTTTATTCATCTTTCTCATGCTACTTATTATAAACTGGATTTTACAAGCTGTGCTGGCTAAGCAGTACTTCACTGAAATCAACAGAGAACCAATTTGAATAAAATGAATGGTGTACTTGGCTTGAAAATTATTTTATACTTAAGGAAATGGTGCTTCTTCCAAGCAAGATATCAAAGACTTTATTTCACAATATGATGCTATAATGTTTAATTGCTCACTCCTAAAAATTACCAGGACAAATTTTTTTTCCCAAATAAATATCCATCAAAACACTGATTTATACAGTTTTTAATTTACATTAAATAAACTGCAAAAAAAAAAAAAAAATCCCAGTCATGAGGACTTTTCCTTATAGACAGACCATTGTGTCAATCTTAATTGCTCAGCACACCTGAATTAGTTTGGATTATGCTGCATTCTGGAAAAAATTACAAGATCAGATTAATGAAAAAAAATTAAAGCATATATCAATGATTATGTTGGAAAGGACAAAATGATTAAGGGAAATGAAACATTTTTACTCGGAAATGGTATTATTTCTGTTTGCACAGAAAAATTATTTGGTTTATTCACACAAACTTATATCAATGATGAAATCTTCTAGACTGCTATAATTAGCATAGACAAACAAAAATATTTTATATTATGAAGAATATTAAATTATTGTTTTTTAAAAATTTACATTTATGCTCAGTAGAAACCAGCTATTTGAAGCAATAAAAATAATTAACATCCTAAGAGTTAATATACACAAACTAATAATTTTAGTCATGCAGCTGCTTCACAGCTTGAGTTACTCATACATGGAGGCTTAAAACGTATGTTTTATCCTGCCAATCTGCACAGCTTTCAAAGACCTGCTACAACTAGTTTGACCAGAACCCTTGTCCTGCTTCAGGACCACAGTATTGCCTCATACCTTTAGTTGTTGGTTTTAGTCAGGCAAAATTCCTCCAAGCTTCTATCAGAGATTTACCAAGATGAAGACTGAATGGTTTGGGTCTTTGAAGAGAAGGAGATAAGAGGTTAATACAGTAACCCAGTCAACCAGCTTCATTAAATGGATTTTAAACTTTACCAACCTGTATGCTGTACTTCACTCATATGGATTTATGGTGGGATAGCTTAATAATAACAAAAAATCTAAGATGCCTGGGCAGCATTTCAGATTTCTCCAGAACACTGTAATCCATCCCACTGCACATCATCCTTTGCCTACATTTGCAAAGAAGTCTGGGTCTATATGTTCCTTCTCCTCAACTGACCAGCTTCCAAGTTACAGCTTATACAAACAAACTAGAATGGCTTTTTGGTATTGCTTTAAAAGGCTCCTGTGCGAGACTCACTCAGCAAAATAGTGGAGTTTGGACTTAGGGAAACAGGAATTTTCTGTTCGTAACAGACCTGTTCGAGAACCTTCTCCTCCAGTCCTAGTGCTCCTATTGCATGTTAGAAGCTAGGTGTTAGAGATCTCAATCCTTAACTCCCAACCTTAAACTGCAAATGATTGTATATCTGTTCTTTCTCCATCTGTTCTTTAGCCAGCTTTCCACGCAATGGGAAGAAAGAGTGACCTCTTCGCAATTGCTGCAGATGCTTTCTCTCCTTGTTGGGACAAGCTATTAAGTACTAACTAAATACAAACTTAAAGATGAAAGAAGATTAAAACTGCACATCTATTAAAAGAAATAATTATTCTAAAATTTAAATAGAGCTCCTCAATAGTGCTCAGGAACATATAATAAAGACTGTGTACAGGTAGGTGTAATTGGATGCAGTTGCCTTAGGAACAGATGCTCAGCACACAGAGCAAGAAGTCTGCTTAAAAGGCAAACTTGAAGACTTAAGCCTGGCGAGTGAAACCAGGCTAGACTGCAGATCCCGACAACAGCACCATGGGCTTGGTTGGAGTAAGTGATTCATCTCAACAGCTCCTCTAATTCTCTCATATTTGCAATGTTACCATGAGTGCAGAGCTGCATAATATATTATTTGGATCCAAATGTGCTTTATTTGAGATGCATTTCCCAGTTTCCATTGTGCAGTAACTTCATCACAAAATGAAAAGTACCAAGGGAGTCTTAAGAGAGTCTAGGTTTACAGCCTAGAGATTCTGATATTACCACTTCCAATGTATTTTTATTATGTAGACAAGACATACTGTGCTTTTAGAGAAGTGTTATTGTAGGATGTAAAAGAATCTGACATGCAGAAAGAAAACTCTGTCTTCTATATGAATGTAATTTTAAAGTAATATAGGAATCTTTGTTATTAATAAATGCAAAAATATTTTCTATCATAAATATAGAATGCTCAATATTGTCATGATTCCACTGAGTTTTAGTTTCTACTATGCACAAGCCAGAAACAGAAGGTTAAAAGTATTGCTCACAGAATAACATTCAAGACATGTTTCTTGTCCATGCATTTCTCTACAAACAATATACTTGCTCATGCTTCTTTTTTTTGTTTCTATTTGGAGAAATACTATAAACCAGAAAACTACTTCTCACCCTGTATGAAGTCAGAATGCATATACAGCTCAATGTCTCCTGACATCACTATTTGCAAAAGAGGGTTTTCTACACATACTGAACTACTCATTGCCAAGGTGTAAGTTTGAAATGTCAAAGGCTACTATCTTCTCTTTCTGTCTTTGAAACAAGAAATGCAAATACGTAAGTTTTTTATTAAATAATACTTCCCAATTTCTACATCTCACTGTCATAAGCCAACTGTGGGAATGCAGTGATTTAAGATGTGCTTGTGCACTCTTCATGTACTCTCCCAGGACAGCCTGGCAAGCTGATGAAATCATCCAGCAGTCAGATAGTTTCCTGAAATACCAGTAGCTCTATTCCTCCATGTTTATGTAGTTTTCATTCCAATTCATGTATTTTCCCAGACTGAAAATCTTCTGAAAAAGGGCTTTACTTCCTACATATTGGGAGGAAATTCATGTGTCTGAATCTAGGAGTCCCACAATATACCTATAATACCAATTTAAAGTGGGCATACGTTCATTTTCAAGTCAATTCACCTGTCATTCCCATGACTATAGAGACCGTTGAAATCGGCTTTGATCTCCTGAATGCACCATAATTTGCCTTGTTTAGGCATAATCTCTGGCTTGCATGAAACCTGAGCTCCTAAATTCAGGCCCACAGAATACACTTGTAGTGTATGCAAGAAAGAGCTGAAATATGAGTCCTAAACAACAGAGCCCTCTAGACACAACAGATGATGTAGAAGTGACAGGAAGTTCTTCTCTCACTCTTCTTGCTCAACTTGAAGGTGATTCAAACTCCTAACTTTGATTACAACTCTCCATGGCTCTATTGACTTCCAGCATTTTGTCTCTTGCCCGACTTTTTCTACATTTACAGTATTTTGTAATTTCTTCTCTTTAACTAGTCTCTGAAAATCAAACCTCAACATATCTGTTTATCTTATGAATGTGTTGTTTCTGAAAGGAAGAAAGATCCAAAACTAAGAAGTTACCAGGCCAGTAGGACACTGTAAAACTAAATGCTCTGCAGCAAAAAATATTTTCAGCAAAAGTACAAGGAACAATATGTTTGCTGTTATTAATTTATTTTCCACAGAAAGGGCTACCAAAAAGCATAACCAGTAGTTAGTGTCTAGGCTGAAAAATGAAACGTGATTACCATACGATTACTACCATGTTAGTTTGCCCAAACACTACTATAAATGGCTGCATATATTATTAAATCAGTCTCAAAGCTTTCAAAAGACAAAATGAGCAGGAGAGCCAACAGAACCAATAAGCTATGAAAATATATTTCCTGTTTCATGGTGCAAACACTGCAAGGTTGATGTTAACCTTGCCACAGAATACTTCAGCTAGGGCAAAAGTTTGCAAGCAGATAAACACTAGACAAACCACATTCATACAATTTACTGTTTGGAAAAGGAAAGCCAGGTCCAGACTTTCAGACCATGAGCACAGCATGGTAATTCTCACACAGGCACAACATCTCTGATGGGGCAAATCGTTGGTTCACAGTCTACCTGAGCACAAGCCTGTGTGCTCCATTCACACAACTGCATAGATCTGGCAACACCAAAACATGATACCCTGGATGAGGTAGACTCCCCAGACTGTCACAGGGTACACAAACCATATAACTGCCAGCAAGTTTAACAGTCAAATGCACTTTGATCTGCACTTTTGTCAACTGCACTTAGGCGCACCAAATGGCCAGCATTGCCATACATAGACAGTGGACAACAAGCTCAACTGCCAGGCTACTTTGATACCTTAGCTAGTATGAAGAGAGATTGTGAGGAAAAGCATCAAATTTATGTTATTTCCAATGTAAAAGTCTAAAAGGCTAAAACCCTTTGGTTGTCACTATTGGAACCGCTCTAGTGCCTATTGTTTATATTACAGAGAGATTGACAGGACTTTGCAACACTGTTCAAAACTGAAAATTTGGTTTCTCCCTTTAGACATATAAGGCCCCTTTTCACAATTACACTATTGCTCAGTTATGACAAAGCAAAAAGCTTTTTTAATTGCAAGGTCAAGGCTATGTGATGTTATGCCTACTTTTCTAAATGTAGATAAATTCCTATACTACTCGAATAGCTTTTCTCAGAAAAAAAAAAAGCCCAGTTTTTACGTTGCCAAGGTAAACCCATGGAAACAAAATATCAGGAAGCAAAATATTTGGTATAAAAATGATCCTCTGGATACCCTCAAGTTCAAGAGAAAAACAGAGGTGTTTAAAACCACTCAGATGCACTTTTTAATAAGGGGAGCTGGCTGGGTGAAACACAATCTTGCCAAGGTTAATAGAAAATGAAATCAGGGAATACCACCTCTGCAATCTCTCCCATCTATGGCATGTTTCATGGGGTGGTTCATAAAGCAAGTACTTCTCTACGGCCTTCCCTGAAACCACAGCATCTTTTTCCTTCCACAGATGTGCTGAGTGAAGATAATCACAGAATCAAAAATGCTCAGGGAAGCAGGGTCTGCAACAAGATATACTGCATGAAAGCTAGTTACTCCCTAGGCAGGAACAATGATCTGCAAATTAATTTCTCCAAACATAAATGCTCATTGTATTTCTGTTCTCAGAGAAGTCATTATTCACTAGCAATAGTGGAAAGTCTATGGCTTCAGCTTCCAAAACGAAGAGGACAGAACTACATCAGCAGATGCTTCAGAGAAGGGCATTTTTCTAAAGGCCTGAAGTTGATTTTATGTAACTTTTCCATCCTTCTCTCTGTTCTGAGGCTTATTCAACCTCAAGTAAATGGCAGCAATTACCAGCAGCTTCTGATTTACACCAAGAATATGAAATAGAAACACCTGATTACATTAAAGAGAGATTAGGGCACAAAATCTCACTTTGAAAACAGTCCTGACATGAGCCAGAAACTGATAAAATTAGCTATTAGGCTAATGAGCATCACTAGTAGTGCACTAAGTAATTTCAAGAGGGACAAACATCTGGGACCAAGAGTTTTGGTGGTTTTGTGTTTTGGCGGTTTTGTGTTTTGGCAATACCCCAGTTACACAGCAGTACCTGATATCAGAGTAGACCAGTACAGACTTTTCAGCCAGGTTCCAATGCCACTACTTTATGCAATTAATTGCTTTTGCTAAACAAATAATTGATTTACGTTGCAAATACATAGTTTGCTACAGAACTATTTACATAAAGTTACCCTTATGAAGGAAGGAGCTCTGATGTAGTTCAAAAAATACGCATTTGTTCTTAATGCCTGATAGCCTCCACATTCTTTTTTAACAAATTAGCTTGTTACCTCATTATTCCACACCAATACTGAGTAGTTTGTTTTTTAGCAACAATCCATTATCATAGATTCACCACATTGATTAGGGAATACGTTCACATTTCTATTTAAAAAAAACAAACAAACAAAAAACAACAGTTCACCAGTGAAAGGAGTCTCAAATGCCAGGTAACACTCTTTTAAAAATGCTCACATGGGCCCTGACTTCACAAACATGTACAACTAGCTTTAGTAGTAGGTTTTCACAGTGGAGACTTCAGTGATATATTCTACCGAAGTGACATGAAATGGTAACATTTCTTGAGGTTATAAAACAAATGCTGGAAGCTTACAGATCTCTAATTGCTGTCCCATGGCCCGTTGTGCATAAATGGCATGCTGCAGATAACAGGTAAGTAAAGCTGCATTGAAAAAAAAAGTTGAAAACAACTAATTTATTTGTTTAAACAGCAAACAAACAAAAAAAGAGGGGCCATTTTGTAGGCAGCAATATTTAGTGGCTTGACAGCAAGCAATTTAAAACTTAAAAACTGTGATTAATGAAGCTCTACATTGTAGAAGGAACCAGTTTTCTGCTTAGCGTGGGCCAAAAAATACTTTTCTTACCATCTGCCAAAAGCCAAAGAACCCTCCTGTCTCTTCTCCATTGGAGTCATCTTGAAAAAGACACTTTTGGAAGGCTGGCTATATTTCAATCTCCCTTTTTCTTTAAATATTCCTGTGCTATCTTTGCAGCTGCTCAGCATTCTTCACCCATACCCCTCTGCCTTCTCTCCTATGGCCAGTTTGTGCTATTCCATACTCATTCTCAGTTGCAAGACCACCCAAAAAGTTAAAGCTCGCAGGGGCCAACGAGTTCCCTTTCCAATGAGAAATATCTCATGTAATACTCTGGGACATCCACTGCAGGCTTGCAACAAGGTCTCTGAAATATTTTAAGAGACCATCTCTGAGGACAGTTCTCAGTTACAATGAGTACTATACATGTGGGGAAATGGCTTTAGGAGGTTCTGTGTGAGCTGACATGTGGATATAAATCAGTAACATCCCTGGTTTGTGTATAACCACAGGTAGGTTCAGCTTGCAGCAGACAACTATAGCTGATATTTGAAACAACAATGCTACGGTATTTTAAAATCTGCAATGCAATTATTTACCATTGCTTTCTCTCACCTATAGGAGTAACCATGTTTTCTTAGCTGTTCTTGCTGTTGTCATAACAATTTGTTAGGCTAATATTGCCAATGAAGAACATTTAAAAAAAAATAAAAATCAGGCCTCAGACACCATAAGCCTGTCTTAAACAAAAAAAAAAAACCTCCACAAAATAAAACAAAAAACAAACCACAAAAGGAGGTAAGAGATAAAGCATATAGTTTTACTTGTCTTCTAAGCTTTGAGGACCGGGAGGGATTATAGATTGACTCTGTGCAGCTATTCAAGTTTTTCTCCCAGAGCAAGACATCTAGAGGTTGCTTCACATTTTCAGCTGAAAAGCAAGATTCTCACATAATTATTTGACCTCAGGAACAGCAACATGAACTTTACCACTAACTCCTGCATTAGTGGTAGGAGCTTACATGCAGTATTTATGTGTTGGAAAGCAAGTAATCAGTTTTAAATTAATTGCTTCCAGCTGGCCTGAAAAAGGCTTTTCCTAGAGAAAACAATGCTCTTCAACTTCTGTCTTGGAACTTCTAGAGATTCGTGTGCATCACCTCAAAAGATAAGTTAAATCCTCTCCCAGATGCAAATGTGCAAAAACAGTATTTGCACAAATTTCAAGCATTAATATTTCTATCCTGATTGATATCCTCCCTGGATTTGCTTTTAGCAAGTGCGAAAGTTACAGCATTCAATGGCACATGAAAAGCACATCCAAGGAGGAACACTGAAGATCATCTGGGAACACTGATCTTTTAGCTGTGTAACTGATACTCCAATATTTATAAGGGTACAATGCTCATATTTTTAATTAGCTAAACACAAAATTAAACTACTATCTTGAAAGGCTATCAAAGTTCAGTAGTGAGGGCATTTTCATACTCGGTTATGTTTTCTAAGCAACGCTCAGGGTATTTGTAAACCAATGTGTTCCATGTAAACCAATGTGTTCCAATATGTTACTTACATTGATGACAGAATTTCAATGTCCAGGATTCAGATCTACTGTACCACAGGCTGTATGAGTAACTACATTGAAAGGCTAGGGATTAAAACTGTGGTTTATTTTGTTATTGGTGAAATAATTATGAAGAAACATTAAAAATACGAAACTAATATTTAAAGTGGCTAGGAGGAGCAGAGACGGAGAACTTCTGTTACTGAACACAATCTTTCACCTCAACAACAGCATGCCATTTAAAAGTTGCGGAATAACTTGGAGTTATTCACAAGGTTAAAGTCGCATGGAAATGTATATTCACAAGCCATGAACCATAGACTGTGGTCAATTCCTACCAAACTGAACTGAGAGGATTTAAAAGTAAATAATGTTCTCTTAATATTGTTTCTGCAGATAGAGTAATGTCTATAAAAACACCAAAAAGATGAGTGAATAAAAGTGGGAGATCAAGTGGTCTCTTGGGCATCTAAAAGGAGGGAGGGACCCTTATAATCCTGATTTTTCCGTAACAAGGCTGTGTTTAGGAACATACGCTAAATATATTTGGAAGTTCCTGCTTTAGAAGAAGAACCTTTATATTAAACAAGAAGTGAATGATCTGTAGCAAGAGGCAAGGAATGCAAAACAGGGATAGCTGGCTTTAGCCCACATGAATGCATTAAAAATACTAATCACATAATGACGGACTGATATCGAATCACCACAAAATAGACCTAGTCAATGTAAAGAAAAATGAATGTTTGGCAAAGCTACTAGCTGTGCACATTTCAGGTGGAAACAGTCCCTCTGCCAATTGCTACAATAATTAAAACAGACAAGTCTTCCATACAGATCAGCAAGACAGTTCAAGAGTTTAGTGACACTTGTATTTCTCAAGTACAAAATATCTCCTAGGGACTGTACCTCTAAAAATCTTTAGAAACCTACCTCCTGATAATGGCGTGAAATGGAAACTTAAAATATGGTTGTTCAACTCCAAATTTGTGTCTGCTATTAAACTGAAGTCACAGGCTTTTAGAGGCAGAAATCATGGTCATTTGCTTGCCCTTCATGGAGAGAACAGTGCTGCTAATACAGCCCTAACAATGGTTTGATTTCCACAGAACACAAAGGCTGTTACTAAGATCTACATTTTTTTCTGGTGCTTTGTTTTGGGTGTTTTTTTTAATTAAAGTCTTTGATTCCCTCATGTTAATTTTAAAAAATAATAATCTAAAAGCCAATTAGCATACCTCTTGTTAATAACTAAGATTTGACAAATGCTGAGCTCTGTTATTGACATAGCTGCATCAGAGTGTGACTCTCGACTCTGACTGCATCTTACGTGTGTTGCCTCCTCTCTGCCTGTGCATTTGAGAAATCTAATCAGAAGCTGCAAAATAATCCCCATGGGACAAATATGAATATTTGATTTAGACTGGAGAGCAGGTATTTGCATAATTAGTTACCCTAAAAAATCAATCGAATTTCAGAAAAATATGAACTGAGAGATTGGATCAAGACGGGAGGGATTTCTCTTCCTGCAGGTGGGCAGATACTACAGAGGAAAGCACAAGAAAACCTCAAAACAAAGCCCCCTCCCAGCCTAAGAGGACCTAATTTGAATTCTGAATAACAAAGTGTAATATTCTCTCCAGGATTTTTCCCAGCTTATTACAGTTCTAGATCATGTCACTGCTATCAATTACAAGCCCTTCAATTCTTTATCTCAAGAACAAACAACATTTTCATAAAGGTTATTTTTTAATATCAAATTGATGGCTTTTCAGAGTTATTGACTGTCTACCTTATTTTCTTTTATGACACAATAAGAAGAAAAATTCTCTATCTGCCTGAGCAATATGTGCCAGTATTTCCCATACTTTAGTTTCAACTTCTTTAAGGTAAACATACAAACCTCTTGAGACTCATTATAGATCATCTGTACTCCTTATACTTATTCATCTCAGAACCTTCTGTAATGTTTTTTGAGAAGACATAGCCAACATTATTACATAGTATTTCACTAGACTGTACCACTAAATGTTCTGAGAGCATCATAACACAGAAGTATGTTACGTTATTCTAGTTCCTAAAAATCTGGTTTGCAAGAGCAGTCAAACAGCAGAGGTCTTCCCTGAGCTGTGTACAATCCCCAACTATTCCTTCTCAGCAGCTGATGTAATTGTGTGAAATTCTGCAGCTCATTTTAGCATTTTCAGGAAACATGAGGCTTGTATTGGTGATTAACTGAATGTCATTTGGTGACATTTTGGCTATTCACCTGGCTAGGTCAGCTCTCCCTAGAGTCCTGACCTCATTCTGTCCAATCCATATCAGTTTGTGTCTTCAGCAGATTTTCACTTCTTCCTCCCCGCTTTCCATCTAATTTACAGTTGTATTAAATATTGGAGTTGGTACATAACCTTGAGGTATATTTTAAATGGTTGGGGTTTTACCATAAAACAACTAGACTCCACACGAGTTTTTGAGGTCATGGCAACAATATCTCTGACTATCTGTGGTACTTTCTCTTGTGAAGTTTTGTTAAAAAAATTTTTTAAAACCCAACAAACTAGCAAAAGCTTTCTAAATGTCTCAATCAGTTTTGTACATATATACATAAACAGTCTCACTGGAGTATGAGACGAATACACTCCAGTGTGAAAAAAACCAGATCTGGCCCTACATGTGATTTAGTTACAGTAAAAAGAATGTCACAGAGACCAAATCTAGATCAGATTATATTACAGGCAGATAGCAGGTCCATTATTAAGGGATTCCGTAATTATAAAATTGTAGAATCATTATGGCTGGAAAGGACCTTCAAGATCATCAAGCCCAACCACTAACCTAACACTGTCAAGCCCATCACTAAACTAAACCAGATCACTCAGCATCTCATCTATCTGACTTTTAAATATCTCCAGGGATGGTGACTACGCACATAAATGTCTACAAACGTGCACAAAAGACAACAAAAAGTATGCAGAGTGCAATTCAAACTTAATAAAAGTAATTTGTGCACAATTCTTGGGGCAATTAAATCTTCTAACTCGAAAGTCACAGAGAAAATCCACATCTGAAAACTAGGCATAAGCCCATATTGAATGAGTATTCAATCAGGTTTCAAAATAGCTGTGGCAAAGTTAACATTCCACTTGTGATAATCTACCCCATTTTCATTCATTCATTCAGACAGCTATTCAGCTCATGTAGATCAACATAGCTCTGCTTCAGCCACGCCTGTTATAACAGCTAGAGATGAGTCTTTTCTTCTGTGTGTTTTTCTACATTCCTAGCAACTCAGATTTCGAATTGGCAACAACATAACCTATTATTTTTAGACATACATTTATGAAACTCATACACTTTGTATATTTATCCCCCACCATTACAACTCAAGTATGTAATTTTGTTATTTAGAAGGAGTTACGAGAGAAAATGTAACTAGAATAGCAGGCTTAGGCTTGCAATTAAGTTTTTCAGACACAGTTATAAATTCCAATACATAGGTTATAACTGAGGAGTCAGCATGACCTTTATTATTTCTGAAGGTTCAGCCATAGCAGCTCACTGTGACTTCAGCTGGACTATTAGTTACCCTCTCAGGTAGAAGTACTAACATCCAACTCAGTTTGGCACCAGCATGTGATCTGATCCCCAAAACTGACCTGAATAAGCTTTACTCTCACAAATGGTCCCAATTTAGGCAACGGAATTACTCTTAAGAGAAATCCCATACTCCCTGTGAGTTAAGTGGCAAACATCAGATATTTGTGCCATGCAAGAAAAAAGTAAAAATTCTTACAGAAGTCATCTTAGAATTATTTATTAGTAAAGTCCTCGTATCTGGCAATCAGGAACAGCTCTTGCTCACAGAAAAACTGAACTGGTACCGAGTACTACGCTTTCTTGTGTAGTTCTCTTCAGCGCACTGACAAACAGATACTCCATGAGTAAACACTTCAGACTGTTTACAGTTAATACTTTGGAAGGTACACCATAAAAACAACCACTTTATCAGAGCCAGTCTTCCCAGCAAGACAATGGTTTCTGTCACAGCACCATCCTTTTTACAACAAAAACCCCTTAAATGCTCTGAATGACATTTAAGACAACCAAAATACATTTATGACTTCGGCTAACTGGTAAGTCATCCTTAGAACTTGTTAATTCACTGGCAATTGTCATCATAGTGATGAAAGATGGACAAGAAATAGGATGTCACATATAAAAATACTAGCTGATATATTACAACCACACAAAGTATCTCTTTCTTTGTAAATCACTCATGTGGAGGAATACGGCTATGTCTCTCTTCATACTGATACCACTGTAAGTTTCTTTCTCAAGTACAGGCACATGGAAGAAACGGTTCCACCTGACATAAGAAAAGCCATAACATTCAGATCAAGTGCTGCGAAAACCTGACAGATCCCCAAAACAACAGAATGATACAGTGATAACGTATTACATGTGAAAAGAGAGGTACACGAATGTGCTGAGTCTTTTACACAGCTGCCACAAACCTAGTAATCAGCATCACTAAATGTGTTTGCAATATTAAGACAAATACTTGACCTACTTTCTTAGGAGAATTTAGCTGTTGTGATTCTTAGAACTATGCTCCTGTGAGCTAGCAACTGCCTAAGGACTAATACAACGCGGGCACAGAATTCTTCACAGAGAGTGACAGCACTTCCACAGCACTGTTTTTTTTCCATTGATAAAGTGATCCTCGAACCCACAGCGAGCAGTCAGCTCCATGCCGTGGTGGCCCCCCCATGCAAAGGCCCGGTACTCGTCCCCCTCCTGGCAACCCCCCACACCCGACCATGCCGGGGACTCACGTTTGTAGCTGGCAGCCCAAGGCTGGTAGCCGTAGTAGCCGGTGATGCGGAGAATCCTCTCTTCGATGGAGGTGAGCCCCACGGAAGCGCTGGTGAGGTCCTCCACGGAGCGAGACCACTTCAAGTCCTCTTTGATAGCCTCGTCCACCACCAGGTACTTCAGCTGCCGCAGCTGCGGGCTGATGTCGGACAGCCGCCGGGGGCTGACATCGGGGGAGCGCCGCATGCCGCTGGGGGCCGGGAGAGGGGCGTCAGCGGGGCGGGGGGGCGGGGGGCGGGGGGCGCACCGCCGTCGCGGGGCCGCTGCCCTCCGCCGGCCCGAGGCGAAGTTGGCAGCGGTCAGCGGGATCTCCGCGGGCGGACGAGCGACCCCGGCGCCCGCAGCAGCGCCGCGGACAACTTTCCTCGCCGCCCTTTGCCGGAGCGACCCCCGGGGGCGGGCGGGACCGCCGGCTGAAGGGAGGGGAGGCGAGGCGAGGCGAGATGGGGTTGGGATGGGGTGTCCGCCCGTCCCTCCCAGCCCTCCCGCCCGGCTCGGCCCCGCAGCGCTACTCACAGGGTGGCGGCTTTGCCCCGCGCGGAGCCGTTGGGGAACTCCCGGATCCCCATGGGGAGCAGCAGCGATGGCTGGGGGGCGCCCAGACTTCACGGCGGGGCGAGCCGGCGGCGCACACCGGCCGGGTAAGAGGCGGAAAGGAAGGAGGGGAGGGAGCGGAGAGGCGGCGGCCCCCGAAGCGGAGGTTCGGCGGGCTGGCGCTGGCCTCCGGCGGGAGCCGCACACAGGGAGCCGGGCGGACCTGCGAAGCTGCCACCTGCGAAGCGCTGCCGCCTGCGGAGCGCCGGCGGCGGGGGCCGGGCAGGGCAGTGCAGGGCGCGCTCCGCGCCCCCCACCCCGCGCGATGCCGCCGGCCGCCAGCAGGGGGAGCGCCGCCGCGGCCAGGCGCCCGTACTTGCTCGCCCCCTGGCGGGCGGCCGTGAGTCGGGGCGCCCCTGGGGAGGCAACACCCGCTGCTGCCGGCGAGGGGACAAGCGGCGGCTGGCGGGCGCGCGCTCCGTCACCGTTCCCCTGCCCTTGCTCGCCGCCGGTGCGGGCCCGGGGGATGGGGCTCCGGCCGGGTCCCCGGGGAGCGGCCTCGGCGCTGACGGAGCCGAATCGTGGGGTGCCGGGGTGCGACGGGGCTGCGTGCTTCGGGGTTTTGTCTCCTCGCCCGGCGTCCCTGGGGAAGGAGCGAAGGCACAGCGACGTGGGGCAGCCGCGGCGGGGCGGGTTTTACAGGGGGCGGTGAGCCCGCAGGAAGGGGAGCGGAGAGGTTCCACTCTGCCTTCAGACCGAAGTGGGACTGGCCCGGGGTGGAAAACCCTATAACACTTTGACAAAATTCAGTCCCCCACAAGTAGACATACTTAAAGGGGTTTTGTGTGTGTGTGTGTGTGTATGCATGTGTCAATGAAGTCCCAGGAGAAATGGTTGTTCCCTTTTCCCACTGCACGGAATCAGTCTACCTGGAACGTTAAAACAGAAGGTATTAAATGTGGAAGCAAGCTCGTATCAGCTAAATTCAACTGTTCACTGCCACTGAAAGGTGTAACCTTCAGGAAGAGAAAGCAAAAACATCTCCAGTAGGTGAAATCCAAACTAATTGTCATCTTGAACGCATGTACTGAATTATGTTCCACCTTTATTTTATTTCCTTTGCAACCCATTATTTGGAGCCTGTTGGGGAGGAGGTCAATTCCAAAATCCAAGGCAGGTGAACAGCAGTGGTCTGGCAGTGCGAGCGGAGAGTAACTGTGTGGGTGTTTGACGCTGCCTACCTGCAAAGTGACAGAGCTCCTTGAAAAGTGCACAAACCGCTGCAGAGGGATGGTTTAAGTTCAGAAGATGAAAACACAGTGCTCACTATATCTACAGATACAGGCTTGATTTAAAGCTCTTTAGGACATCCAGGACAGGAGTAGTGGTAACAACAGGCGTGAATGCGATTAAACATTTCAGTCAGGCCTCTAAAGTCCAGCATCATTCTGTATGCAGAGCCCATGCTCTCTCTCTGGCTTTAAGTGATGGACAAGGATGGGATTTCATCTGAGAACTGACTGTAATACTGCATCTATCTAGTCTCAAACTCCTCCATTATTGTAGGTACAAGATTCTCAAAGTGTACTAAAAATAACACAGTACAGGTCCAGGAATGTAAAACTGTACTGGCTGTGTGTAATTCACCTTGGTATGGTACAACAGTATAAAGTTCTGAGTCTAAGAGCAAGCAAAGGTTCCAATAACCACAAAAGCAACACCCTTGACCAACAAAGTAGTGACAACTGCTGAGTACTCACCTATCTCTTGGCATGGGCTGGTGCAGACTAGCAGAGGCTTGGCCAGCCCCACTGGAAATTTTGCTGAAGTGTTTCACTGAAGTGTTTAGTTGCACATTTTTCTGTAACCTCAGAGAGGAGCCATGGAAATTGAAGGCCCTATTACACATATCTCCACTTCAACATACCAGAACCGTCTCATTCCTCTGTCCAATACAAATTGTTTTTCTGCTCTTTTATTCTTTCCCAGCTGCTCTAATTTCAAGGTGTAAATGAAATGACGGATGGGTGTTAATACTTTCTCTTGTCATGCAGGCAAGTGACTTTGGACAGCTTAGGTGGCAGCGCTGACAAATTTGAAGTAGCATGTATCTTGCAAGAGAGAAAAAAAATGAATGGGAGCGAACATTTTAAGAATCTCTGAAATGTTTAATAAAGACTACATTTCAAAACTGTAGTAAGAAGCAACCTCAATATTGCTACCTCTTAGGATCTTGCCAAGCCTTCCTGTAAATGAAGTTTCTTTAAAAATAGCAACGGTTGGAGCCACGCAGAAGTAAAAATTCTTTTATTTTTATATTATTAATTTAATTATGTGTAAGCATTGTAGCTAAAAATTGAAACATTACAATATGGTGTTGGACATTAAAAGATTAAATATGGAATCCCACATGGTTTGGAATTTGTAGATTTATGGAACTAGTTCAAACTTTTAAAACGAGGCAAGAAAATATCGTAGTGTACTAGGAATGCTACCTGGAATAAGAAACAAGTCAACAAGTCAAAAAGAAAACATTTGCTAAACAATATGCCTGTGTAAGGAATAGTGAGCAAAATGGAGCAGAATTTGACTCAGAGTTTAGGTTTCAGCCACCTAGCGTGGTACATGACACGAAGCTGAAACCACTATAAACAGCTTTTCTGAACCTCTTACTAGTGCATTACTTTTATAAAACACCTACAATCGTCCAAACACATAGTAGTTAGGAAGTAGTGTATTTTGTTACATGGCAGAGGAAGAGAACAATTAATGCTTATTCCAGAATGTGGTGACTTATTCTATCCTGTTACATACACTTTTTTTTTTCCCAGACAACATGAAATTGTATGCTTGACTGATAGCTCTTGAAAGGCACAGCCATTAAGATATGTTATGACCTTTACGTTATCTACAATGTGGTGCCACATCAGAGGAAAATATCATTTGAACTGTATTTAATTTCACATCCCAGCAATACTAGTTTGCCAAAAATTTCTCTGGGATGAAAGTTTACAATTAAAAAAATTGGTAAATTTTTGTATTTCTCACCCCACTCTCCCCCAAGATAAGAGTTATATGTTTAAAGGATACAGTGACAGTAGTAGGATAACTTCGCTAAGCTAATTGAGCAACAAAGCTGCAGAAACTATAGCATAAAGTTGATGCATTCTCTCTTCCCCAGCTCATAAAAATCATCCCAAGGAAACTGACTCTTTAGAAGACAATCCAACTCCCTCATTAAGAAAGTCTTTTAATTGAATATGTTGTAGCTGAAGTATGTTCTTCTTAGTATTTCATGCATAGCACTGAAGGTACCTGAGCTATTAATGAGATGTTCCCACCCCAAGGGTTTTTGGGTGTTAGACAGAAATACAATATACATGATAAACATATAATCTATGGAAATGCTGGTATGGGAAAACTATTAGTTTTATCTAGCTGGGGTCACATTTGACATCCACAGGCATATAATGGTGTCATATACCCAAAGTGGCTCCAGCTCAGTCAGTGGGACTAATTTCAGTATGCTTTTCAGACTGAACAGGAGTGCAACTTTGAACATAATCTATTTCACACACAAAATATTTTGAATCAGCAACAACTACAACAACAAAAGCATAGGTAGAAACTTTCTAGTTCATCCTGGATAATCTTTGCCTGTTTTATTTAGAACCACCTATAAATGGTTTAAATAAACCCAGAGAATCAAGATAAACTGATTGAATAGGCAGAGAATGGCCAAATGCAAGACTGAATAATGAGAAAAAATCAGCCCAACCACCTTGAACAGATTCACACTTGCTCCCTCAAGTAGAGAGACAGAAACTGTGCTTGAGAGAGCAGTCAGATGAATTTAAGACAAGTTGCAGCACATTTTTTCACGTGAGCTCTCACATTGTTCCGAGACTCCTGCAATGCACAGACAAAACTAAACAAGTGTTGGAATTTCTGACATGACTCCTTGCTAAAAGCAACTGGCAAGCTCTGAAAATTGTGATGTACTTGCCTATTGTAGTCAGGAAGAGACACAAGGAATTAGTGTCCCAGTTCCTGGGAGGTATGCTGCTTTATAGAAAGCTGATTTTAATCTGCTACTTTGAAGCAGTTGAATGTTACCTGTTCAGTTTCTTCCAAGGGACAGTGGAATATGGAAGATCCTTGTATTTGGAGTTGAAAATAGGCCTATATTTTGGTTTTCTATCCATTGTTTACTGAGACATGCAGAAAAAAATGTAGGATCTTATCATGCTTTGGTGATGTGTGAGCCCTGCTATTGCTTCCCTTCCCAGCTCAAATCGAAAACCGAAATGCAAAGAGCAGAAAAACAGTAACATTTCCTTCCTCCAGCAAGAGGCCACAAAGGGACTGTAGAAGGTGATGATGATAGCAGATCTCTTCAATATCCCATATTTTGAGAAACGCCAAGGGAATCTCCGAGTCAATCTGTGTTCTTCATAAACTTGGTATCCCTTCATGTTCTGCCATTGCAAGTAATTTGTATCAGAAATAATGGGCTACAAAACAGAGGTTAAGGAAAGACTAGATACTTGTCTTGAAAGTTTTGTGCATTTATCTGTGTATCATTCCTAGTTTCTCCTTTTCACACAAGTTTGAGAAGTGAGCCAAACAATCAGGGAACAAGGAAGAGGGGAAAGTCATAGCATCGGCTATCTACCCATTAAAACCCATAGTGGGAAGAAAAAAAAGGCAACAGCTATAAAGATATAGGAGACAGAATGAAGAAAACCTTTAATGGATTTATGCTCAGGGAAGGCAGTTGCTTTAGTGAATTGGAGCACAATGTTCATATAAAGTTTTAAGTTGCTTATCTGGAAGATGTGATAGCACCAAGAAAAATCTGATAATTCTCACCTTTCAGATAAACTTTTGTTTTTTCTAGTTTTGAAGGTGGTTTTTAAAGTTGACATTTTTTGCTGCAGAAAATGTGTCGCTAGCCTTGGACTGTGCAGCTTTCTCAGCAGGAGAGATTTCTGAAGAGAAAGGAACACTTGGAGACTGATTTGACAGGCAATTTTTACTGTATGAAATTAATGGCAGGTGTTTGAAGCTGCTCATGGGTCTGAAACATTAAAAATTCCACGGCTGAATTTTATATCTGGGAGCAAAGAAGATCAAGGAGCATTAACACTTCATCCATATGATTCTTGAGTGTGGGGCATAGCCACTCACTTCCATGTATGCATTCTGAGCCCTATTTGTAAGTTAACCACACTTACTATTCTAGATCTTCTGGAAATAATTTTGGAAGCTACTATGAATTTTCTGCTACACCAGCTCAGACCCCACTTCTCCTCACAATATACAAAATGTGTCCTCTCTTCACCTTTTGTCACCTACAGTGGATATATTTTGTCATATCATAGATATATTGTATATCATAGATAAAGATAGTATCTCACTACGCTTTTTTTCTCCCAGTAGTTTTTCTGAAATGAAATAACTTAATTAAAAAAAAAAATCTGTTAACAGTGTAAATTTGTAGTGAGAGTAACAGCACGAACCATGATCAGACTATTTGCAGAGGTGCTGTGCAGGTACCTCCTGGTAACAGCAACACCCTTATACTGTATACGGGTGTATATATGTATATAGGGCCAGGTGTTAGCAATATTGTGAGCCTCAAGGCTGCAATGCTTCTTGTTATAAAATGATATAGCATTAAAAAAATGAGTTCTTTCATCTTGTTTTTCCCTAGTAGATTCTTTTATTGTGGTGATAAATTTGGAGTAATGAGATTATTTGATTAAACTTTCTCAGTCACTGCTGAATGGACTACCCTGCTTGTAGAATTAATAAAAAGGCCAAGACATCTCATTAACATGCTTGGTATTGAGCTGGATTGGCAGCGGTGCAGTTAAATCCTGCCAAAGGGCATTTGCTGAGGAAAGTCAGAAAGCTTTTAAATCATGTTCTTCAAGGTTGAGTCAAGAGAAGATGACCTTGCAAAGGCTACAGTCCTGAACTGTCCAGACTAACCCCCGCCAGCCCATTCATACTAGAGCTGCTTACTGCACAGAACAATATGTTAAATAATATGGCTTCTCCTCGTGTAATTCTATGCATCAAATTTGATTTTGCTGTGCATGCTGATTGGAAAGCTAGATACAAAGGCTTAGTTTGCAAAAAGCCACATGCACTGGCATCTTCTAGCTTATTTTTCATAGCAGAAGGTACACTAGCATCACGTGATAATCTGAAGGTAAAATTTCATGTATAGTTCATTCATAGTTGATACAGACACCACTTTCACCAATGCCTCACACTCTGTATAAACAATTACAGTTCAGAAAGACATGCAGAAGGGGATGAAAAACACCAGTTGTGCATAATCATGCCTATCAAAACATCACAAAAATCAAGACTAAGTTCATCGTTGCTGTTTAAAATCATGCATCTATGGCACACACAACTACAGAAAGTAATATTGTCAAGTAAATTGCATTATAATTCTCATACACAATAGCCTATAAACCAGAAACTTCTGGTTTGGAAACGCTGTTTAGATTATTTACTTAGACATGTGGAGGGAGAATCCCAGGTAATTAAAACATTCTTTACAACTAGTTGTCCAGATGGAAATAGGTTTTTTTGTATGTAGACACAAGCAGCTGCATTTCTCAGCAGAAATGAGAAGTGCTCAAGTAAACTAGTTTCAAGTCATTAAAATGTAAGGCAAAGTGATACACCAACCTCCCTTAACCTAATTTATTTGATGTTTGTGAAGTTTCACCAGCGTAATGGAGTTGCCTCAATTGTATAGTTTCCCAATTCACATGTAGGCTCTCATTTTGAATACTGGCATGCTTTTTGTAATCAATGACTTTATCCAATTTTCAAAAGCAACATGACTACACGAAAATTTTATTTCAAGTATCATCTTAACTTCTTCTAATTTTTCTTAAGCTAAGTACATAAAAACTTCCAAAAAATCTATAGGTCCTTGTGTTGCTTTGTTGGCAATTCTTCTTCTGAAGTGCATTTTCATATTCCTTTTTCTAGACTACCTTTATTGGTTTTGAGCTAAAAGTTTTCTTTTATATTTAAGCTTTCCTTTGTTGGCCCATGCAAAATTCCCACTCAAGTAAAAATAGGGGATTGTGAGAAAATCCAGCAAATACAACTTAAGCCATATTAGCAATATGCTAAACATGAGGCAATGTGTGGAAAGCAAACTAAAATACATATATGAAGGCAAGAAAAGGTCATGTTATGCTTAGATACCTGCACTGGGGAAAGGATTCTCACCTTGACTGTCTTGAAATGCAATTATTGTTCTTGAAATAGTAACCCAGAGACAAAAATTACAAAAATATTTCTTAAGCTATAGAACTCCATGGCACTTTGGAAAATGACAATGCCTTGTGAGGCTGAGGACTTGTGAGAAAGTCCAGAGGAGTGAAACGTTCATCAGGCCACTGTGGGTTATTTAATTACTTGGCTCTAAATAGAAGTGAAAATGCTGGCCTTGGTACTCTTTTGTTAGAATCTGTAGTAAATAGAAAAAAATACCACAAACTTCCTTAATAGGATTTTGTTCATGCCTGCCAGAAATATAAATTTTAGTGGTATGAAATAGCTAAAGAGAGAAAAATTATAATAACTCCTCTGTATTTTATTTTTTTTCCTGCTACACAACATATGGATGAAGCAGTTGAGATTTTGCACATTAAAAAGTTGAAAGGCAGCATTATTTTGTGCTTTACCGTGCAGTAAGGAGGTAATTTGTGCCCTTTGTGTGTCACATGGGCTTTTTGTATTGCCTTCAATGTATTTTTTGTAAACATTGAAAGGGAATTAAAATAGCCACTATAAAACACAGCCGTTGTTACTGCCTGAACACTGAGCTGTAGATAGTGTTTTGTCATCGTCTCGTACTCACATACATATATACCAAGAGCTTTAGCTCTCAGCTTCTACTAAAATTAATGTTTTGTAAACTAAACACGGTGGTTTTCTACTAAAACAAAAAATCCTCATCACAACAGATTTTAGCCTGCCTTTTGGTTCTAATTATGGACAGAGATTGTGTTTCTTTCTTTTGCTGTCATAAATAAAAGGGCCTTTTTTGTGGCTTTTCCTCCCACCTGCTCTATTGTCAGTTACTATGATACCATTCAAAACAAAACCCACTCACACTGCACAGTTACTGAGATGGTCATATTTTTCCTCACCCCTCAAGTTCACTTTGTGTTGTGTTAGTCTGTAAAACACTACTTTGTCCCTCCTTTTTCTCTTTAAGTAGTTGTGGACATTCTCTTCTTTATCAGGTGTAACACCACTCAGTATTATACACAAGCAGAGATGTTGTAGTGTACAGAAGCCACTTTGTTGTTATGGTTATTTTTAAAACACCTAATCTTAACAGTCAAATTAAAGAAACCTCAACAGAAATATAAACCAAATAACATTTAACAGCTGTTTTTCTTGCATTGTAATGATCCATGGACTAGCAAGCTAATTCTTGTCTACAGTATACCTCTCACTAAAGATTAAATACCGATCTTTGTTCTGTGATCAGTAGTTTTGCAGCATATGCTTGTATCATTTTAGTATTGAGGTATTTTGTGATAGCAGGACAAGTAAAAGGAAAAAAATCTACAAAGCAACTGATGAAAAGTTTCCATTGATGGGACCAAGATCTTTAAATTAAGCTGATTAACAATATTTGTATTTTTAACAACTCTGACAGTAAATCTGAGTGGTGACTTCATTAGACCGTTGTACAATTAGTAATTAGACCTTGCAAAACAGAAAACAGAAACAATAACATCTACTCTAGAAGAAAATATACAAAAATCCTATCTGCCTCACAGTTCTCCCAGAGTTCACTCATACTGTACAGAGAAGATCTTCATGGCATTAATGGAATCTGCATCTGTCTTGAACACAAACCACCAGATGAAACGCAAAGGCATATGAAAAAGACCCATACACTCCCCATGAGGCAGCCTAGGGATAAAAGCTATTCTTCAGACTTGTGCATCAGCAGCAAAGATTCACCATTTAGGCGATACTTACTGCTTTAGGAACAAAGGAAAAGAGGGATTTGCTTTCACTTTCTATCTCCTTTCACTGTTTTATTCTCATGGAGCATAGGACATAGGTCACAGGACAGCACAGGGTAACATCTCTTTTTACTTGACATCACAGATTAGATTACAAAGAGCTTTATGCAGCAAGAAGATGCCATCTTTACAATCTCATTGCGATGTAATTTTTAGACTGGGGGCAGGGTGAAAACTAACATGAGTCCCTTATAGCCATTTGTTCTGAGAAAGAGACGCTACATTCATTTTCTTGTTTGTCTGTGACAAGAGAAGGGCATTACATCTCAGCAAAAAAGTTAGTTTCAATACTGAGCAAGATTTTATTTTGGTGAGGATAGTAATCAGTGTAGAAGTGCCTCACTTAAGAAGTGTGCTGGAGCTTCCATCACCAGTAAATAAGTAGCTAGACACACATCTGTCACAGGATGAATCTTGCTGTGTCCATCTCTGTTCTCCACAGTGGAGGCCTCAATTTCTGTTGCTCGCTGGCAGCAGCTGTTTCATGTGCCAGGCCAAAATCATGCCAGAAGAAACCACAGACTTAATATTGGATTTCTAGAGATGTGTTGCTACAGTTGCATCTATTATTCCAACTGATGTTTTGTATTGCATTAGTCAATAGCTACCTCATTATTCTCAGCCTCCTTGTTTTTTCCATTTTGTTACATTTAGTTGTCAAATAAGACTGAAAAAAAATAATAATCCTGAAGCCTGGGTGATTATTTGTTTTCCTTTTCCTGAATGCTTATTCTCTGGCTAAGAATGAACACTTTTTTCTCTCTCCTGCAGAGTTAAGCTATCGTTTCATCCCATAAAATAGTTACTCCTGGTTCTCATGCCTTTCCCATGGATGCTTATCACCTCTATCATGCATGAGCCAGCTCATTGCTCCAGAGAGTAATATCTATGTCATGCCTTTCAGAAATGCAGTTTGTAGCACTTAATTTTGAAAAGATTCATTGGTGACATTTTGTAAAGGTACAAATAGAGCAGAAAAGAGGATTTCCTGCAGCCTGCAATGCCAGGGGGTGCAATGGGAAACACTGCTTGCCTGCTTCTCTGGCTCTGATTTCACCACATGCAAGAGGCAGTCATCAAGATGACAAAACAGAGGCAGCCAAATCACAAGGGAAAAGTAGAAAGTACCAAGAAAACTGCAAAACTTCCTTCTACTATTCAGAAGCGGAAGGGAAGCTTTGGAGGAAGAAAACCCCTCAACATCCTTAAGAACTTGTGCTGGTTTGGCCCTGACTGGGTGCCAGATGCCCACCAAGTTGTAATATCACTCCCTCTCCTAAACTGGACAGGGGAGAGAGAAATATAACAAGAGGTTTGTGAGTTGACATAAGGACAGGGAGATGGCTCAGCAATTAACGTCATGGGCAAAACAGACTCAACATGGGAAGAAATGGGTTTGATTTATTAATGAACCATCAGAACAGGGAGATGAGAAACAACACTGAATCTTAAAACACCTCCCTCACCCCTCTCTCCTCCAGGACTCCCCCTTCCTTCCCCACTAGGGTTGCAGAGAATGGAGGATGAAGGTTATGGTCAGTTCATTACAGATGAACTTTGCTGCTGCTTCTTCTCAGGGGGAGGCCTCCTCACACTTCCCACTGCTACAGTGTGGGGTCCCTCCCCATGGGAGATAGTCATTCATGAACTTCTCCAATATGAGTCCTTCTCATGGGCTACACTTCTTTATGAACTGCTCCAGCATGGAGCCTCCGACGAGGGCAGCTCCTCACACCCTGTCCCAGCGTGGGTCATACACTGGGAGAACAGTCATTCAGGGACAGACTGCTCCAGCTTGGGTCCCTCACAGAATCACAAGTCCTGACAGCAAACCTGCTCTGGCATGGGCTCCTCTCTTCCCACAGGCTCCTAGGTCCTGCCAGGAACTTGCTGCAGGGTGGGCTTCCCACAAGTCACAGCCTTCTTCAGGCATCCACCTGCTCCAGCGTGGAGTCCTCCACGGGCTGTGTGTGGATCTCTGCTTTACAGTGGCCTCCATGGGCTGCAGGGGCACAGCTCCCTCACCATGGTCTTCACCATGGGTCACAGGGGAGTCTTTCTTTCAGGGCCTAAGCACCCTCCTCTCCTTCCCTTCTCCACTGACCTTGGTGTCTGTGGAGATGTTTTCACATTCTCACTCCCTGTTGCTGCTGCAGTTTAGCAACTGTGCAGCAACTACTTCTCCTTCTCAAATACGTTATTCACAGAGGTGTTACCTCCATCACTAATTGGCTGGGTCAGCTGCAGGGTCCATGTTACAATTGACTGGCCCTAACCCTGTGAGCTACATAGGAAGCTTCTGGCAGCTCTTTGTTTAAAGAAACCATCCCTGTAGTCCACCCTGCTACCAAAAACCCTGGCCCAGGCACAACCACTACAGAACTCCTATTACCATGAATCTAAATTGCTGAGCATCAGACAAGAAGGCCTATAGTTGTCTACCAGTCGTAATGGTTATTGCCATGCCATTTTCTTCCAAAGTCCAGTCTGCCCTCTTTTACCTTGTTTTGGAATAGTCAGAGTGACCGCCAAGCACTTATCACCTTGAGCTCCATCTGACTTAAGGTGTTTTCTTCTCCTGTCACCTGCATGGTGGTATTTCTTGACACAGACCAGCAAGACGAGCACATATACATCAGAATGGTCAGCAAGAGACCAACTACATTGATTTACAGAAAGTGTATGTAATATAAGGGAAGGAAGTAAAACCTCTCATATGGCTTTGACCATTTTTTACTGGGGATGAAATGGTAATGCACAGTTATGGTGTTCACCTGCACTAAACCTATCAATTATATCTTAAACTTGACTTTAAAATAGTTTGCTCACCTCATGTCTATACTTTTCCTAAGCACCAGTTGATTTAATTTATTTTTAACTTATTCACCTACACAGACACAATTGGTGACAATGTTAAACAGTAAAAGCTGGAGGGAGGGGTAGGAAAATAGCTTGGAGTGAACTGTGCAATTCCAGTGTGTGAAACTGTCTAATGCCACGTGTTCTTACCCTCTCTGTTAGTGCCTTCTCAACAAGATGTGTGTGTCTGCAAACACTCACTTAGCTCCAGACAATGTCATCGATCAGCTCATTCTACAAGCTGCTGAACCAGCTGTTGGGCCTGCCCCACTGGAGGCTGCTTACGTGGGACTATAGCATGTTTGCCGTTTTCTGCAAGAACATGACCAGACCCTAAATAAGCAAAGCATTTAGCTGTAGAGCTGTATAAAGAGACTCCCTTCCTCTACCTGGGATCAAACTCAAGCATTAAATTTTTAACAGAAGGACAGTTTTGTAGTCTCTCTTCTTTGATCATCCAGGATGTTTTAAAAAACAACCCATTGGTTCTCTTCCCTTTGAAGTTGTACACAGCAGGGTTGTTAGTGGTAGAAAGCAGACAGATGTAGTGCTCAGATTCCACTGTCACCATAACAACATTTACTAGGGATGCTGAGCTACTACTGTTTAAAACAAGACCAAGAAGTGCTACAGACTTGTGCGTGGGGTGACACGGCTTTCATTCTGAGGCTGTTCCCTCCAGCAGCAAGCCAAGAACCTGGAGAAAGACCTGTTGCTTCTGGACGAGAGGCTGGAGAGTCTCTATGCTTCATAGAACATCTGGAAACTTTTGCCTCTGCTTGTTTCGTGAGAAAAGATGAATCTTTGCAGACTGGTTATTTCATTGTGCAGCTTCTAGGTCTGGATAGTTGGCAGCTCTAATTGTGAAACTACAGAGAAGCTTCTGGAAATGGTTCTTTGCCCTCTCCCCTCCACCACCCCAAGTCTACTGACTGTAGATGCAAATGTAATGAACTCAGTTCAAAATTTGAGTTATTTTTGCATAAACAGATGTGTTATTTCATTTTCTAAACATAGTGTTGGAAAGTGGTGACTGAAAAGTAATAAATTTCCTTTTTTCACCAGAAACCAAATGTTTAAACTGTGTTTAAATAATTTCTAGCCTATCTACAAGATAACGTCTCATAGGGCTCATTAAAGACATAAATCTATCCCAGGGGCAGCTCCTCCACTGTGAAGTGCAGTAATCTTTCATATTGGTTGCTTAGTTCTAGACTGGCAGGGTAATTAGTACATGGGCAATTAAGGACTTGGTTAACATCACAAAAAAAAGTTGTTTGGAATGAGTGTTTTAAGGTGAACTAAAGTGATTCTTAGATTTCTATCCCATTCGAAGACAAACAATATGAGATCTCTGAGGTGAGACACTGGATGTTTCACATCAGAAGGTGGTGGGAATTGTCAGCAACTGTATTTCTCTGATAGTTTCTAGCCAAGAATCACTTCTATAAAAACATGGGTGCTGCAGGAAGACATAACAGCGTAAGAGAGAGATTTCATTAACATCACCAAAACTTTGTAGTGGGCATACAAATGAAAGCCCAACTTAGTTCTGGCACCTAATCTATGACACCCAATGAATGACAGTGAAGCTTTGAATGTGCACTTTTCGCCAGAGCCAGCACTAATCCTGTAAACTTTGCTATAGGAGCACCTTGTGTAACTTGTTCAAATCAAAAATACTCACTCAAAAATCCATAAGTAACAGTCTTCTCAGGGTAGATTACTCAGTGTTAAAGACTTGGAGGTAAGCATAGGTTAAAATGCAAACAATAGCCCGTGAGTTTGCTCTCAGGAAGAAAAGAGAGGGAATAGAGGAGGACCTTAATTTATGACTTGTTTACCATAGGATTGTTGGCAACATTATGCTGAGTTTCTTTAAAGCATCATTTCTACTGGCAATGGACACAGGTAGCAAAAAAAAAATTAAAAAAGAATCCCAGTGGAATGAGTTTTGGGGCTAATTAGCAGCAAACAGTG
The DNA here is from genome assembly GCA_013401255.1 of Urocolius indicus. Lineage (NCBI taxonomy): Eukaryota > Metazoa > Chordata > Aves > Coliiformes > Coliidae > Urocolius > Urocolius indicus. The sequence continues at coordinate 43,237 of WBNH01004695.1, read as the reverse complement.
AGGCTGTCTCAGTAGACATAAGTGAAAATCCACCTTTCTCTCAGTTTGGAGAGGTTCATTCTAGAGAAGGCTACAGCCTCCAGGTGGTGCAAAAGCAAGGCTTTGTACAGGTGAGTTTAGCACAAGGCTCCGAGCAGGAGGCTCTGCAGCTGCCACACTTTGCCACAATAAACGACTTCCACTTTCAGCTCTTTCCCCTGATGCCTCTACCATTCATCTTCTATTTCCATTCTTATAACATTTTCTTGTGGTTTATACAAGCTTCAAGATGCAATAAATTACTTGAGTTTTGTGCAAATATATCTCTTCTTGTCCATATAATGAATTCTAGTCATTTGTTTATAATGTAATGCTATTAGCTTAGTGAAACGTGACTACAGCTTTCAGCATTAGAATGAAAATGAGCAATACCACACTAGCACAAACCCTTTTGTTCCATCAGGCCCATGTTTGTTAGAATAATACTTTGTTTTTCATTGTTCATGAATCTATAGTTTTCCATTGCTTTGTAGATTATAATGACTATGATGATTTTCTCATGTGCACAAATACAAAGCTCTGCAGAGGAGCTCTGCAGTGAAAAAAAAAATCCTGCATACTAATAGTCTGGCTGGTATGTCAAGGAGCTGCTTGTGGACACTAATCTCTGCTTAGAGCTAAAAGAAATAGCTTTCATTTTAGAGTAATTTAGAAACATGACAGAGGCTACTAGAGCAAATACAAAGATTTAGATCAAATAACTCCATCAACCGTAAAAGCCAGCAGTCTGACAGCAAAGCAAAATCTGAGCTCACTAATTGAATAATTTCTGCCTCTGAAACCAGGAAAACCTGTAGGAATCATGAGCCTCAAAGCAAAAATTTTGGAGTAGAATGACAAAACAGTGTACTTTGTATCCCAGTACACAACCTTTGATCAGGATGATCTCCTGAAACAGCAAAATCCTTTGGCACAAAGCCCTACGCAGCACAGTAGTTGTAATCACTAGCACCCTCAAGTATGACAGTTGTTTGTAACTTTAATCACATGGACATATCTGCTTTCATTAGAGTTTTTTTAAGCTGCATCCTACCACATATAACTTGAAAACTTTTGAAAGAGGGAACAATAGTGCGCGATGGCCTTTCTTTTGGTGAACGCGATAGTTAAATGCAACACCATAGCAAGGAGAGAAATAGTGGTGCGTAGGAATGGTGATGCAACTAGGTTATAATTGTACTATTTGTCTGGTTAACTAGTTGACTTATACTATAGAGGGTAACATCTATACCACTCAATCTGTCATGGCAAAAGGAAGGAGAAACAGAAATCTAGACTGCAAATACTGGAGTGGAGTTTATTTGCCAGGGTCCACACACCTTTGTACTTTGTGGAATATGAATTCTGTACTGAACTCTGTACTTTGGGGCCTTTTCATTACTAATTGCAGAGAGTTCAATGCAAGCATTATCATCTGAGTGCAAAACAGTTTAAAGAGGACAGATAAAGGTAATTTCTAATCATAAAAACGAAGAACCAGAACAAAGATGACATAAAAGCCCTAAGAAATAGAAGACAGACAAAACCCTGGGATTCCCAGGCTGGCTGGGACTATCATGTGTCTTTCATCATGCTGGCACTGGTGTTCATCTAGTGCCTCCAGCACTGCTAGGAAAAAGCCCACCAGAGCTTTCTTACAGATATGATGGTATAAGCAATTAAATCTCTTGTTTCTTGAGTGCTTGTGGAAGAGAAGGTTTTATGTTAACACCTAAAGCAATGAAAAATCCATAATAGAGCAGAATACCTCGCTCTTCCACTCTGACATGAAGACAGTGCTTTTAAACCATGTGCTTTCTGAAAGGGCCTTTAGTCTATGCTTCACATCATAGCAGTGAGCTATATTTAGCTTCTTTTCTCATGTTCCTTACTGTAGCTTTCCCCAGGATTTTTTAACACTTAAAAAGAACAGAACACAGATGTCCATATGCCTGTCCATTCATTGGATTGTGTGTTCTCCTTTCACTTCTCTTCCCCAAAAGCTCACTGATTGTTCCTGAAAAAAAGATCTTAATAGGCTTGTTTGGATGAGCTCTGCTCTTCCCAAGCATTTCAGACATGGCTATAGCACTATCCTAGGGAAAAAAAGCGAGGTTGAAAGGAGTGCATACCGTGGAGGATGCTCTTGCACCCATCCAGACAAACCTAGACACTGGAGTAAGCCCCTGCATTGCCTGTACACCAACACCTGCAGCCGGAGGAATAAGCAGGAGGAACTAGAGCTGTGGGTGCAGTTGCAGGACCCTGATCTCATTGCAATCATACAGACACGGTGAGACAGCTTGCATGACTGGAGCACTATTCAGGAAGGATAGGTCAGTGAGGCGCAGTGGTGGAGTTGCTCTTTGTGTGAGAGAGCAACTGGAATGTATTGAGCTCAGCCTTGGCAGGGATGAATGGCAGGTTGAAAGCTTATCTGTGAGAATTAAAAGGCAGGGTAACGTGGGTGATACTGTTGTGGGAGTTTACTACAGACCATCTGATCAAAAAGAGGAAGAGGATGAGGCTTACATAGGACAGCTGAAACTGGCTCACAATCGCAGGCCCTGGTTTTCATAGGGGACTTCAACCACCCTGATATTTGCTGGCAAAGTCACACAGCCAAGCACACACTGTCCAAGAGGTTCCTGCAGTGCGATGATGACAACTTCCTATCACAGGTGGTTGAGGAGCCAGCAAGGAGAGGTATGCTGCTGCACCATGTGTTAACAAATACAGAAGGTCTGGTTGGGGCTGGGTGGCTTTGACTACAGTGACCATGAGATAGTGGAATTCAATATCCTGCTTGGAAGAAGCAGTACAGCAAGCAGGATTGCGACCCTGGACTTCAGGAAAGCTAACTTTGGCCTCTTCAAAGACCTGCTTGTAGGAATATCATGAGCTTTGACTCCCATGAGTAAAAAGATCGGGTAAAATACTTGCATGGATGAACAAGGAGCTTCTAAAACAACTCAAATGGAAGAAGGAAGTCTATGGAATGTGATAAAAGGGACTGGTTGCATGGGAAGAGTATAGGAATGTCATCAGAGTATGCAGGGATGAAACAAGGAAGGCTAAAGCCCTATTGGAATTGAATCTGGCAAAGGATATGAAGGAGAACAAGAAGGGCTTCTTCAAGTGCATCCACAGCAAAAGGAAGACTAGGGAGAATGTAAGCCCTCTATTGAACAAGGAGGATGTTCTGATGACAAATGATCCTTGATGAGATTATAGATTTAAGTCTATGTGAGTGGTAAAACATTTTCTGTGGCCTGTGAACTTGCACTTATCTTGGGACCTACTATGGGTAGACATATGAAAACACTGTAGTATTATTTTCCCCTTTCTTGCAATCCTGCATTAAGCACTTTAACCAATATCTGATCTTAAGTTTCCAATGCTATGGAGCAAAGTTTAAGGATGACTCAGTTGAATAATATTGGATTTAAAATAAAGAAGTCCAAATATCTTTAAATACATTAAAGGATAAAGTCCCTGAACCTGTAGTAAACAAGTACCAAAGAATTTTACATGAAAATTAACATTAAAAACATAGCTCGTTGCATACTTAACTGTATGATTCTGAGTTCCTGCTTTTGTAGCATCATATTTATGAGATTTTACAATTTATTTAAGAATGAAAAAAAGCACCATGCTTAATAGTTAAGAATTCATTTGAAGTGAAAGTCTTGTTCTGTCATGATTGTTTTCTTCTGAAGTTTGTGTGCTCTCACTTAGAGCACAAAACAGTCTTGTGAGAAGTGCTTGCAAAAACCCTTCAGTGACTTTTGAAGGACTCAGGCTGATCTCAGTTTTTACTTCTGTTTCTGCTTGTTGACTGGCTCAGTGGAACTAAACTCAAGTCTTAAAGATGAGTCCAATAGAGCACAGAGTAGGAAAAGCACATCACTGGTGTGAAATGCTCCTCCCCAGTACATATACGGTGCAAGCACAGAAGATACTCACAGATCTGGGTACATTTGCATGGTGCACTGTGAGTCATCTGTTGGTGTCTGTGCATTCCGTACTTAGAATTGTACACACTGCTTCAACAAAAAAATATCACCAGTATCAGACAACTCCTCTGATCTTATGTATCCTGTTAGAAGCTGAGCCGAAGAAGCCAGATATTTATTTTCAAAGAAATTTATATTTATTTCAAGGGTAAGGTTTGAGGAGACTGTAAGTGCATGCTTCTTGTATTGAGTTTGTATGGTCATGTTTTGGCAGCAAGGCAGTTACTAGGGTGGCTTCTGTGAGAAGCTGCTAGAAGCCTTCCCTGTGTCCAATAGAGCCAATGCCAGTAGCTCCAAGACAATGATAGTGCCTGTAAATAAAGTAATTAGGAGGGGAAAAAACACCTGTACAACTGAGGCTGGAAAGAGGAGTGAAGATAAGCGAGAGAAACATCTCTGCAGACACCAAAGTCAGTGGAGAAGGAAGGGAGGAGGTGCTTCAGGTGCGGGAGTGGAGATTCCCCTGCGGCCCAAGGTGCAGCCCATGGTGAGGCCCCGTCCCTGCAGCCATGGAGGCCGTGGTGCAGCAGAGATCTACCTGCAGCCCAGGGAGGACCCTGCACTGAAGCAGGTAGATGCCTAAAGGAGGCATCATGAGAAGCTGGCACTAGAGCAGTTTTCTAGCAGGACCTGGGAACATGTGGAGAGAGGAGTGCATGCCAGATCAGGTCTACTGACAGGACTTATGACCCTTTTGGGTCCATGCTGGAGGAGTCTGCTCCTGAAAGACTCCACTCCATGGAAGGGACCCATGCTGGAGCAGTTAATGAAGAACTGTAGCTGTGGGAAGGACTCACTTTGGAGAATTTTGTGGAGAGTTATCTCCTGTGGATAGGACTGCACACTGGAGCTGGAGAACAGTAAGGAGTCCTGTCTCTGAGGAAGAAGGAGCAGAAGAGACCATCTGTGATGAATGGACTGCAACCCCCATCCCCTGCCCCATGCACCACCAGCAGGGAGAGGATAGAGAAATTGGGAGTAAAGTTAAACCTGTCAGGAAGGGAGGGGTGGGGGGAAGGTATTTCAAGATTTATTTTCTGATTACCCTACTCTGATTTGATAGGTAGTAGCTTAAACTAGTTTCCCCAAGTCATGTCTGTTTTGCCCATTATGGTAACTGGTGAATAACCTCTTTCTGTCCTCATCTTGACCCATGAGCCTCTTGTAAATTTTTTTCCCCTTGTTCAGCTGAGGGGTTGGAGTGACGGACCAGCTTTGGTGGGCACCTGGCATCCAGCCATGATCAATTAACCACACTTCTCTACTTAGCCATCAACACACAAGAATTTAAGTATTGAAGACTACTAAGATGCCTGAATGCTTTGAATTTTTTTGCTTGACATAATGTCAAGTCTGCTGACATTGGCACATGCACACTCTTTTCAATGATAGGAAGAAAATGCATTCAAACAGCAAGGAAAGCAGGCCTGATTTTGCAATACTTCCCAAGATACCATCTACTTGCCTAAACTAAATAACGTTTTATCAAGATCTTAAAACAAATTAACAGAATTTCTCTTTTCTTGCATGCTTTGATCAACTGTGAGGAAATTTAAAAGGCCATTGCTGTTTGGCTTTAGCACTAAAATTCTATTGAGATGAATGGTGCAATTAACACATCTGAAAACATTTGCTGGACTGTTCATACAGTTCAGAATATCATCTGTCTAAAAGTAAGTTTTTTATAGTTGGCATTTATAAGTATCAGTAAATGTCAGATATTAAGCAGAAAAATTGTTCTAATGAGCAAAATGCAACCTACAGAGAATTTTTTTTCCTGACAGGACCACATAGCTTTTCACTATCCTGACCTGAACTGGAAGCTCAAATATCATCGCTCTGGAGCTAGAAAAATTGTGTCCAAGTTTTGATTTTCAAAGCACATTAGTTTAAAAATAAGTTTTCAAATTTGAAACTTTGCTTTACGAATTCTTAGCTGCTCAATTGTTAAATTTGATTAAAAAACCTTGTTAGAGTACAGTAGAATCAAGCTGTATTCTACTAATAAAGTATTCATCGACCCTATATCAAACAGAGATGCACAAATACGGAGGAGTATTTAGACAGGTACTGCAGTTATGTAAGAGTTAATATTTTAGCTTGTTTAGGTCTTAAGCAGTTTCTGGAAAAGCTCATCAGTTACAACAAGGAGTATTTTGGAAATAATGCATTTATAGGTATCTAATATATCTTTCAAAAGACAGGAAATTCAGAAAATGGAAAGTCAGCTACTCTTTTGTGTGTACATCTACTACTGCCTATTTAGGACTGCTTTAGAAGATGAGCTACTGTATTCAGCAGTTAGTCATCTACTGCAGTTCATCATTCAGAAAGGACATAGGAAAGAGCTCAGCACCGCATCACACTTTGGATGCTATCTGGAGTCCCAAGCTGGCTGAGGGTGTTACAGCCCCCAGTAAGCATACTTGGTGACAGATTGATAGAACTGCTGGGATCTGAAGTCAGGCGTACCCTCCAAGATCATTGAGAAGATTGTTCAGCTCTGACTTATTCAACAGGCCTCACAGGGCTTTCAAAATTCTTTTCTATAGATTATCTGTCTTCAGGAGCAAGAAAAAAAATAGCGACAGCAAGAGGTCTGGAAATTTTACTTTCTACATTTCTTGAAGGACAGAAGAGAGGATGATCTGGGAAACCAGTATGCACAGGAATATAAAATCAGACTGCTTTATTGTTTTCATGGCTCCACAAAACAGATCTCTTAATTTTGCAGTTCCATTAGATCAGCATTTGCTAGGGTAGAGATCTCACTGACTTTATACTGCAGGTTTTAAGACACAGCAACAGAGATCAAGCTTACACAAAGAGATGGTCTGCTGTAGAATTGGTTAGGGCTCAAATGATTCCCTCCACAGTGATAGTAGAAACCTAGAGCATCTGCAGTCAACATAGAACACACAGGTCTCATACCAAAGCAAGCCTTATTAGCAGTTTTATGTTACTCCTCACTACAGATAGGAGTTAAAAGCAATAACCTGTCAATGTTAACAAGATATATAACACTCTTTCAGTCCACTTCTCTATGAATATCAGATCATTTTATGTGAAGAGAACAAACAGAAGTTTGGAGTATGAAAGAGGAGACCTGCAGGCTGTTCTCCTTTGCCATATAGTTTGAAACATTCCTCTTTACTAACACAGATTATGTAATTTTTGTTTTCCACATTAAACATCTTTACTTTAATATTCAGTAAAGATACATATCTTACTTCTTGTTAACACAATGACTATTTGTATTCCAGTACCAACTAGTTTTAGGTTCTATGAACACAAAGAGAAAAAAATAGGATATTTATCTTTCTTAAGACAGTTAAACCACATAAACCATAATGCTAGCAGCAGTGTAACACAGAATACACCTGTTAGAGGTCACCAATGCAAAAGCTTTTATAGCTCTGTTATGAATTATGTATGTGATGTATCTTCCTCTTCCACCTTAAGGAAGGTTTGCTGTTTGGACCACAAATGCTCTGTATTCGCATATTACTGAAAACAATTATACAAGTACAAAGATATTTGATATAAAAATTATTTAACTGAAAATAGGAATCAGTATTATCTACTTAATGTTTAAGTACTGCAGTTTTGTAGTAAAAACCAGTCAATATTCAGTGGCCATGTAAAACATCTTCCAGAGAGTTAGAAGTGTGCCTCAGCTTCTGAGGGGATATGTCAGCAAAAATATCTCTTCATAAGGGCTGCTTTAAAATGAAGACCTGAGGTTTCTGTTTTTTTCTAGCAATTAGCTGAGCTTCTGTACTTTTCATGAGAAATCTCTGGCCTAGATTCATCACCAGTTTTTTCTCAGCACATGCTGGCAGCTCAGCTTTTCCTTCAGCAGCCCGTTTGCAGACCCATGCAGGCTAGAGCCCCAGTCTCTCTCAACCCTTGCTAGCAAAGATCTTGTTACATTTGTTCCCTGTGTCTTCCAGTCTGTGTTCACAGTTAGATGAGTTAGATAATAACAGGGGTTATCAGAGATTACTTCACCTGAAGCAGAAATCCTAGTAGAGTACTCAGATACAACTATTCCTGTTGTGAAGATCATACCCTTTGATAGTAAGTGTTCATAGAGATGCAATAAATCCAGAGTATATTCTTTGGAAACATAAAACTTATTCTGTAAAGGAAGCTATACTTCAGAGAGTATCACTGATATGAAGAGCACATATTATACTGTAGGTACAATTATTATTAAATGTGTTTTCTCCAAAACAATAATGAATACCTTACTCATCAAGTACCAATTTGGTTTTCTTTTAGCCTAACTTTAAAAAAAATATTTCATTAAAAAAGGTTACAAGAAACTGGTATGATATCATCTTGGTATATCAGAGCTATTTTGTTATTTTCTATACCATCATACTTTCATAATTAAGCAAAATAAGAGGTTCAATGTATTCATCCCCTGTGACTTACAGTCTGAAGTCTTGGATGGTGTGGGGCATGGAAGGTTGTGGAGTTTGTCTTTCCCCTCTCACAATTATGTCTTTCAGCACGATCACACCTCAGAACAGGGCAGATTCCAAAACCAGCTTAAAATGGTCTGTGTTGAGGGGTGCTTGACTGTGATTATTTTTTCTGTTGTATCTAGTGACAGGACAAGGGGTAATGTGATGGAGCTGGAACACAAAACATCCACTTAAACTTAAGGAAAAACTATCTCACCATGAGGTTGAAGGAGTCCTGGCACAGGCTGCCAAGGGAAGGTGTAGAGTCTCTTTCTCTGGAGGTCTTCAAGACCTGCCTGGACATGTTCCTGTGTGACCTGATCTAGGTGGACCTGCTTGTGCAGAGGGTTGGACTAGATGACCTCTAAAGGTCCCTTCCAACCCCTACCATTCTATGATTCTCTAATTCAAGTACGTGTTTATGGCCTAAAAGACCTCACATTTGAGTGAGGGAACTGAGGTTCCATGGCGTATTGCCCTGTTGCTCACCAGCAGTGGAGCCAGATACCCCTGCATACTGTGGGCTATGATACACTTTCTAGAAGTCTCTAAATTAACAGTTTATCACTGGATTCTCACCAGAAATCTTTAGGGCTACACAGAAGGGAGAATGGGCCAAGGTCATGTTTGCTGACAGTAGACCTAGAAAAAGAAAGGCCTGAATTCCAATTTCACTGCTCTGATTTTACATTGTCACCTAATTGCAGAGCTTCATTTCCTGCCTGTAAACTGAAAAGCTCACTGCCATACATTTTTTGTAAGCATAATCACATACTCATGTAATTGAATCCTTACTGTATCATATACCATGCATTAAATGAGTTGCATTAGAAAACAAACTTGATGGTTGTTAGTTGTTAACACATTTAGGGAATTAAATTAAGCTTAAAACCATTGCTGAAACATTTGGTACAAATCTCAAAAGGCAAATATTAATACAAATCTCTATCATGTACGTAGCTCCTTATTACCTTTTTGGGTAGGAGAGTGAGTGTGTGACAATTTACTAACACTAACAGCTTTTAATAGAGTTAAGCACATAAATAATGTTTTGCATGCACTTCAGTAAATATGTGTGTGTCAGGCAAAATCCTCTTCTCCAGGAAATTAGGTTAGTGCAATTCAAAGGATGACTTTGCCTTAATTTCACCCCAGAACACTGGAGACTGACCAAGATGCTCTGCACATCCAGAATCCTCAGCTGCAGGTGTCCTGAGTCTATGGACTATGCTGTGATGTTCTACTCACCTAGTCGAAATTTCCAATGAAGAACATGCTGCCTGTGGTCTGCCAGGCTACTAAAAAATAACCCAAACCCTTAGTAGCAAAATGGCTTAATAGAAGCAAAGGACATAGAATGCAGTCAAAGCCTTGAATATGCACTCAGCTTCAATATATGATCAACCATATATCCTAACCCCATCCATCCACCAGCAGCACCAGTCTCAGACGTGATCTTTATTTTTCCTTCCTCCCTCAATATAAACAGTTGCCTTCTTTGAACCTCATCAGACCAATTCTTTTATTTACACTATTTTAAAATTTCACTCTATTGCCTCCTGCTGTGGAAGGGGTAAGTAACCACTAGCTGAGGGGCTTACATAGTCTGATCAGGAACAACTTAGTTCTTCTCTTTCCGGCTCCCTCATAGTTCTTGATTTATTGCCTTCTCTTGGTCTGAGTTTATAGACACATCTCTTTTATCTCTGGCATGACTACAACTACCTGAAAGGAGACTGTAGTGAGGTGGGGATCAGTCTCTTCTCCAAAGTAATGAGTGATAGGACAAGAGGAAACATCCCCAGGTTGTGCATGGAGAAGTTTAGACTGCATATTAGGAAGAACTTTTTCACTGAGAGGGTTGTCAGACACTGGTGCAGGCTGCCCAGGGAGGTGGTGGAGTCACTGTCACTGGAGATATTTAAAAGACATGTGGATGAGCAGTGTGAGGTGAGTAGTTGGACTTGATCTTAAAGGTCTTTTCCAACCAAACAATTCTATGATGCCATGACTAACGTAAAATAATAGCATACTAGCAGACTTTTCTTTTCACATCTCACCTTTCACCATTGCGTTCCTGGTACTTCAAAACCCAAGAAGCAAAGTTTATTTTGTACATTTTAATGAGGCAAATCAGGACAACAAAACCATAGTTGCCCCCTCCCCCCGCCCCCGACAAACCCCAATATGCCAACTTATGCTAGCTTTTGGGAAGAGATGGGGCAGGAAATTGCTGTGAACTACTAGACCAAGCCAGAAGAAGAGATTGCATGTAAGGGCAGGCTAAAGGACCACACCAGCAATTAATTATTCCATACCCACCAGTTGTGACTAGATTGGCAACTGGTAGCTTCCCAAAACATGATTCTCCTGATTACACTGCCTCTGAGGAGCAACTCAGAGCTGAAACCTCCTACCTGTGGCCACACGGCACCTCCACCAGGAGCTTTCTTCTGCTGTGGTACCCATAAGCAGCACAGGCATCTCTCTGTTCCCATAGCCACTTGCAGAAGCCCCAGACAAGGGCTTTTTAGGGCCCAATCTTACCTGGGTTGTCTGGGACAGACACTCGTCATCCCACTGCCTAGACCTAAGTAAAAGGCCACAAGTTAGCACCATTACATTCATTTCCTGCATGCAGATCTCATATGAAGATGTTTCACTCTTCTCCAAGACTTTTGCCTGCCTTCTCCAACGAAGAAGCTTCTTTTTTTTTTTCTGCTTCTTACATCACAGGCTCCCTAGAATAACCTCCTAAACCTTCACCTATTACTTACCTGTGCCCCGAATGCTCCATTTTAGAGCAGTTGTGCCCACTTGGCAATTTGGCCAAGAGGAGGAGGAGGCTTCTTTTAATGCTTTCCAGGCTACTAAAAGGGGAAGAAAAGGATGCTTGTGCACCTATGTCTGTTACTATATGCCAAACATGTGCTGTTAATGTAATCATATTGTAAAATACTTGCATTGCATTGCTGGCATGAAGCATGCAGAAGGCAGAACTTCTCTGTGGGCTAGTGAGGCTGATATAGTAAAACAGTATTCAGCTCCATTACTTCCATTTTTAAAAGAATGTTGCAAAATCAAACGAGTGCAAAGAAGTGTTGTGAAGTGATTCAAGGGCTGGAGAAAATTCCTCATAGTGAAAGTCTTGAAGAGGTAGTTTCTTTATTCTGTCGACAAAAAGCCTGAGAGGAACATTGACTCCAGTACATACCTATCTGCATGGTAACAAACAAAAATGTGAGTATTAATAATCTCTAATCCAGAAGAATAAAAACCAAATTCAAATGAGAAGGCTCATGTTTTAACTTTACAGGAGATGTCATTGTCAAGACACCACCCACAAAGAAAATGAATGTTTTCCTTTTCTCAGTTTTCATCTTCATTATTTCAGCTGTTACAGCTTCACAGAGTCACAGAATAGTAGGGGTTGGAAGGGACCTCTAAATATCATCCAGCCCTGAACTGGACACAGGACTCCAGATGAGGCCTCACAACTCACAAGGGCAGAGTAGAAGGGGAAGCAGAACCTCCCTTGACCTGCTGGCCACACTCTTCTTGATGCATCCCAGGATGCCATTGGCCTTCTTGGCCACAAGGACACATTGCTGGCTCATGCTTAGTTTATTATCAACCAGCACTCCCAGGTCTCTCTACAGAGCTGCTCTCCAGCAGGTCAATCCCCAGCCTGTACTGGTGCATGGGGTTGTTCCTCCCCAGGTGCAGGACTCTGCACTTGTCCTTGTTGAACCTCATGAGGTTGCTCTCTGCCCAACACTGAAGCTGGTCAAGATCCCACTGAATGGCAGCACAGCCTTCTGGGGAATCAGCCAGTCCTCCCAGTTTGGTGCCATCGGGAAACTTGCTGAGGGTACACTCTGTCCCCTCATCCAGGTCATTGATGAATATGTTGAATAAGACTGGCCCCAGAACCAACTTCTGTGTAACTACATTAACTTAGTAGCACTTTCTTTTTTTATTTGTATAAAATTAAATATACTTCTGCATCAATAATAAAAAAAGTCTTGACATTATGAATATTGGATTAAAAATACATTGAACACAAACGTGAGGCAGGTATGTGAGCTTAGTTACTTTATTAATTATCAGTTTGGCAGAAGCCTATTTTTTAATATATTTTCCAAAAAGACTGTAAGTTCTGAGACTGGAGAAGGCTAGAAATAAGCCACCTCTCAGAGGAAATAGAGACAAAGTCATTTATTTTCCAGTTTGGATATTAATCAATTTATATAAGATTCCTAGAGAACCTGATAAAAAAAAAAATAATGGGTTTTCTCCCTGGCAGATCTCCTAAGAAAGTCTACTGAATATCCATGGAGAACTTACATCAGCCTTCCAACTGTACTTTTAAATTGGTGATCTTGCAATATCTCAGTAGAGAAGGTATTCTGTATTAACTTCTGTACTTATGACAGTAGTTTCTCAAGCAGACTACTGGTTTAAGCTACATTAAATCCTGTGAAGGTTTGCCAAAGAGGTGAGCTTTTCCATTACTGTTTGTAATTTTACCTTCTTCATGATGTGCCAAGGGGAATCTGCAGCCCACATGCCTCCCTCTGGAACAGCATGTTGTTTGTCAATGCGCAGGTAGCACCAGGGGTGATGGTGTCCACAGCCAGGCTGAGGACATGGCTGGATGGAGCACAGTGCAGACATGTTCCAGGACACCTTCTGGTGTATTTCTATCTTCAAAATGCATTCATGAGTGTGGGATGTGAGTGATAGGCCTGAGTGCTTGGAAAAGATGGGAATCCCCAGCTTAGAAATGGCCATTGCAAATGCTCTCTCCTTTCTAACTCAGCCCTGAGGAGCTGTACCTAAAAGTCTTTTGCTGCTTTCACAAAATATTTTCTGTGTTTGATGGGGAATGCAACAGGCATATTTTTGGGTGCTCCTAGCTCCTCCCTGACTTCTAAATCCAATGAACTCCAGCCAAGTGAAAACACTTACCAGAGAGCACGGTTGTCACTTCAGCAAGCCAGTCTTTCCTCCTAGCTAGGGATGCCACAGTTGCCAATGCTGCCTAAGTCTGTCTTGGCATGACCCTGCTTCTGGAAGCTGCCATGGTTGGACAGAAACAGGTCTCCACAACCCCAACAACCCCTTGTCTCCAGCCACATCCTTCATCTGCCTATTTGTCTGCTGTTTGACCAACAACCTGACTCATAACCAGTTGTTCTGTAAAAAAATCACAAAAATGATATCTAAGGGAAATAACACACCAGCTCTGGCTCCTGGAGGTGTTTTGCCTATGTATAGGGCTGCCTTTGATGGCTCCTGGGAAAAATGACAACAGGCAAGGTGGATACATATGTGCAATGCCATTAAACTGTAAAAGAGGGCAATGATGGAGGGGGCAGAAGAAAGCTTCCATACTCCCTGAAGCCTGAGACTTAGTTACAGCTTTTCTTGTGCCCCCATGTTAGATAAAACTTCAGTAATAATATTGGCCATCCACTTTTAAAATTGATGCTGCAGTATTTGCCTCAGTGACCTCCTGCAGCAGTGCAATCCACCAACTAATGAAAAACTACATAAAGAAACACCAAATACAAAAAAACCCACAAAAGTCTCTCTGGGACTGAGGATACAAAAAGACATGGCTATGCAGGTTCACAAGGGATTGAGGCTGACAGTTTTAATCTTGAAGCAATAACTCCAAAGTTGTAGCTATCTTTTAGTGGGAGGTGAATAAGACTGTTTTTTGTTGTTAGGTTCTGTAACGTACAACCTGGTGGCTGAAAGAAAAGCCCACTCAATCCCAGCTCTGAGGAACATCCTGAATCTCTGTCAGTTTGTATTTTCTGGAGAGGGCAGGAGACACCTTTATACCTGCGTGACTGACTGCACTGTGGTCATCAGGGTCCCCATCGACCCAGCAGTGACAGGAGAGTAAAAATGATTAATGAAGTGAATTCTCTCTTCTCACCTCACAATTAAGTTCTGGATTTAAGTATGTTTCTATAGTAACAATATTGTCTTCAGAAGAATTTGTTGGTTTATCTCCTGCAGTATTCTATGGTGTCTTAGAATATTTGGAATTTAAAACATCTTTCTGCTCCACAGAAAGCAAATTGTTGCTTCCTTCATGAAGAACAACCAAAATTAAATAACATTTTGACTGATATTTAATATTACTAAAATAAGATGTTTTTACAATTCTATAATGCCAACAAACACCTCAGACTAACCCTCCCCACCCCAAAATAACAAAGCATGGGAGGAATATCTGTGAAATATACCTATAAGAATGTGGAGAGGGACTGGTGTTTTCATTTGCTAGTGTATGCCAACACCTCATGAAAAGAAACAAAGAAAAGATGTGTTTGTTTTTTTTTCTAAAAAGCAATTCCTTTAATTCATAATGAAAACATTCTATACCTTCCAGAATGCTGTATAGTATCATTTTCACAGGCTGCAGGTTTTGACAAACACTTTTCTTGTTCCCAGGTGCATTCATACAGATGTTTAGGAGCACGTACTTTTATGACAGTGTGATATACAAACTGCTTGAATTCCCAGGAACACTTTGACATTATTTTGCATTATCCCGTCAACAAAATGTCACACAATGCAGTTCCTTCATCCTGGCTATTTTTCCAAGCTTTCAGAAAGACCAGCATATTTCAGAGTCATTGTGCCCAAATTACTTTGTGGAACAGAGAGTTAAATCTTTCCATTGATTTGATTATATTTTAAAAGAATAGTTATTTTCCTAAATATGAGCTCCATGTCTTTTCTTCCTGTCTGAAGAGAACTTTAGGTCAGAAGGTGCACTAAACCATCCTACTTTTAGGTAAGTTTTATGCTGAGTCCCTCTAGTACTTTGACTATGAACATCAAGGTCAATGTGGTTTACCTCCCCAGAATGTATGCATTCAAGCTATGCAACCCTGTGTCCTAACATGGCAAGGTCTAATACAGTCCTGAGGTCCTCTTGGCTGGCTCTAAGAATAATAATACTAGTAGGATAAACTCTCTGAAAACTGCAGCATTTGGAAGTGTTTTAGCTATGAAAACAAACAAACAAGCGAGCTATTCTAAAATTTGTTGTAGTTTAAAAACTGTATCTAATTTGAACATGGCCCTGGGCAACCTGCTGTAGAGGACCCTAATTGAACAGGGAGGCTGGACTTCCACAGATGCCTTCAGACCTCAACTCTTCTGAGATCAGAGGGCTTTGTTTTCCATCTTGCCTGCTGCTTTCTGCAGCAGTGTTTCCAATAATCTCAAAGCTGTAAGGCCAGGCCAAGACTTCTTGTTACACGTGCTCATTTTGAGTGATGCTGGCCGCAGGGGTCAAGCTTGTCATCTGTCAGGAGGCAAGGAGAGATACATAAAGTCATTGCAGAGGATGTGCAGAAGTCACTAGGGAAAAAATAATTCTTCTCATCACCTGAGAGGAGATAATATTCAGCAGGCTATAAGGTGAGCAGCAGAGCTTTGGCAGGTGTGCTGTCCCACTGCCATGGGACCTTACGCCTTCTTTCCAGGTGGCCCTGGGGCTGCAATGCCATCCTCTGCTCCTATGGGAATCTGAAACAGAGCAAAGGCTGAGGGTGGCTCATCGGCTGGGTTTAGGAGTTCTGCCAGCAAGATGCAGAATGCTCTGATATCCTACATCTGCCTAAAACACTATTGAGCTCAGTCTTCATTTTTCAGCATCATATAGCTCTTGGTTGATATACCTAAACAAACACATGCATGGGTAGACATAAACATTTTTGTCACCTTGAAAAAATTATGGCCAAGCTGGTGCATAAAACCTAGGAATAAGCATTACTGAATGACTTAATGGAACATTAACACACAATTCCTTTTCATTATTACTAATAAATTGCATTAAACTTACAAAGAAAAAAAAAGGCAATGAGAAAACTGTGGCTTCTCAATGCAGACAGCAAGCAACAATGCCTGAAGACAAAGAGATTCTGAACCATGTACTCTGTGCTTTCCTGCATTTAGTACTCTGTAAATACTTGTGCTCTGACAATACTGTCAATCTGGGCAAGCAAAAACTGTCACAATGAGTGTTAACCAACAAGCAACCTGAGAAAGTGAAAAACAAAAAAAGTAGTTCTCTGCATGGAAGCAGCTGTGGATATGACAGATGTCATTGACGTGGCTCTTACACATGAAGACAAATGTCCTTGCTGGGGTGGTTTTACAGACATGCAGTCTTGGGCATAACTCTATGTAAGAGCAATTAGAACTAATTACCCTGGGTTTAAGTATTTGTCTCTGTAAACTTTTCAGGATGATGGGCAGAGACTACCAATCACATGATCAGAGGCTACCAATCACATTTAGCTCACCTCACAGAAAACAATTTCTGCCAAGATTCCAAATATGCTCAATCCTCTATATGTTGCTTGATTCTAAGATAGCAATGTGCAAGGTTTCAATCTAATAAACTGTTTCTTCCTTTTCAGATCCACACTTTTGCTGTTTGAACCCAGCTATATAAAAACTTCAAACTTAAAAAGGCAGAAGAGCTGAAAACTGGTACGAAAATTGAAGCCTACAATGTCCATCTGTTTCTTCATATTGTTTTGAGCAGTATGTCCCATGCTTCAGCATCTTTTGTGTCTGAGTCCATAAAATAGGCTGAAGAACTGTATTTCTTCTCAGCATTTTTACTGAAGAGGAATACACTTGAAATTTTCTCACCTCTTAAAACAAAGATGCTATAGAAGGTATGTCTCACGTTTCTATGCGTAAGAAACATCACTGTACCTGTATTTTACTTTGGATAATGAAAGTCAGCTGGAGAAGTGCAGGCACAATGACTGTGCATAATATGGTATACACACCAACAAAGATAGAAACTGTAAGCATCAGTGAAATCCTGGGAAACAGGTAGAGACCAGATTTCATCTTGGGAAACTTGTTACTTGTTTTTACTGGTATTCATAAGAGTACTCAAGTATTCACTGTTCAATATACTTGTTCTCTATCTTACCTGTCAAGTTCTTCTTACTGCCAGCGCTCTCCAAATGAATGGGTTGCGATTAGGTGTGCAAACCAAGACAAAGTGCTAAAAACACCTGATAAAACATCTCTACACATTTCTACGGAATGAATCAGAGCTGATATGAGCAGTAAGAATCCTTTTATGCACTGTCCCCACTTCTGCTTAGACCAAATGCTTGTTATTTCAGCCAGGAAAGTCTTGCTATTCAGCACTCCTCTTCTACGTCCCTTTGCAACCTAGTGAAAAGTTACTTGTTTGTTTGGTTTTTTTTCCTCTCAGGGCTATCCTAGCTGAGTATTGGGTCAAGAAAACATTTTAGAAGGGTATCCCAGCTCCAAATAATGAACATCCCATCCCACTTACTCATGAAATCTATTGAGGTCTGGCTTTGAGACTGTCTCTATCAACAGAATTCTCACCAGCCTCTGAGGGAGCAGTAAGCTAAGCTATCCTGTGCATTTTAAGGCATTAGAAAGCAAAAAGCTGGGATTTTAAGCCATGAAGCAGACCAGTTCCAAAGTATATGACCAGCTCAAGGCTTTTGAACTGCCAACATAACATACAAAATAAAAGACTATGCTGCCTTTCTGTTACCACTGTCATTTTAATATAACTCTTCCTTGTCACAAGACTTTTCAGGAAAACAACCCTTTATTCAAATAACATTATCTGAGGGAGGATGAAGTTAAAGAGCTGTGACAGACTGAAGTAAAAAAAATAAACGATGTTATATTATCAAAAGGAGTCTTGCGTGACTCATTCAGTTATTTCATGCTTGTATAAGCCCATACTTGCATCACATGTTTTCATTGATTTTCATCAAATAAAAATAATACTTAATTTTGAGTGTAATGTGTTCTGTATAAAGACAGAAAGATATTTAAAAGTATAATGGCAATCATCTGCCTACAGCACAGAAGATTATACCTGGATGCATTTTATTGCCTTTCTTCATGGTACTCTCTGAGGCAGCAGTTGGAATTTGGAGACAGTAAATCCTCCAAGCAAGAAATAGAATAGATGAAGTAGTTGACTGGCATATCCTGGGTAGTGCAGGTTTCATTTTTCAATTAAGCACAATTCAATTAATGTTTTGACCAATTGTGTGGTAGTGACTGCTCAGTATGGGAAGGTGAGACATTGCACTTAAAATTATTATACACCAGAGCTGGAAAGAAAAGTGTTTTGAAATCAAGAGGTGGGAGAATTAATATTTCCTTTGCAGCCTCACCATGGTGTACTTATATACACACACTTTATTGTGGGCTGTGGCATGTTGCTCATAGGCAGTGCTCTGCAAAGGACCTTCGGATCAGAGGATGGAGCTGTTCGCGGAGGGAATCAAGTCTGTGCAAGGAAAAGGACTGAAAACGGTTCCTGTTCCTGCTGGAACTGTAAAGCACACAATGGATGAGTCAGAAAGGATGAGCTCATGGTTAAGGCAGATTAACACTGCCCAGGAGATGACTTTTCTATCACTGCCTCAGCCACAGATGACTGTGAAGTGCCACCTGTCACCCACTGTAACTCTTTATTTGCACTAAGCTAGGCATGCTGTGATCCAGAGGTAGACATGTACAAGTGCTGAGCTACAAAGAGTGTTAGTACCCATGGCACTGAGTGCTTTCAAAAAGCCAGGCCAGTCATACTGGACTAGGCACTCCCTAAAACTGAAAAAATCTTGTTGGTAGTAATGTGCAGAAGTCTCTCTGTGTTCAGGATTGCCCTTCCACATGTCTCATCGGGTTAGTATTACAAACATGAAGACCACAGAGCTTATGGATTAGAGCTCTCTAATGCCAACAAAATATGAATTTCCATTTGGAAGACATAGATGTGAGAGGTATGGAGGATCTACTAAAGCTGCTAGCTATTTTGTTTTGCTCAAATAAGATATCCCTCCAGTCTGAGACCAACAGAGAGAACAAAATCTACTTTTAAGGTAGCCCTTAGTTCATTTCTTTCCTCTGTTTTCCAGCATCTGTGCTGCTGGAAAAAAAAAAAAAGTGTTAGTGTTAGTATTACAAACGAAACGCCAACATAAAGGAAGCCTTGGCATTGCGACAGACTGTGAAATTTTAATATCACCAGGTTTCCTTCGGATGCCTTCATGTAGTCTTTATTTAAATGATACTTTGAGGGGAAAAATGGGGTCTGTGCAATAACAAATTGCACCCAAATTTTCAAGCTACAAGATCTGTACTGCTCACCAGGCAAACTCACCAGAAACTACTTTTTCTTCTGTGACCCCCTGATGCCTACAAGCTCTGCTCTAACCTCCACTGACCTCAGTGGGCTTTCACTCACACTGCAGAAGGTGGGTAAGGTAACTTTATGTAAACTGTAAGTCATACTGGTATCTAGATAAAGAAACATGGCATTTAAATCTTTTTTTTTAATCAGCCTTAACCTGAATCAGAAAGGAAAAAATAAGCCTTCATATGCAACTTTTCCTAGTACTACTCTCTTAAAAGCCTTTTTGAGACTGAGCATTCTCCAGTTTCCTGAGCACAATCCTTCACATTTCCACTGAGACTTTTAAGCCAATGAAAGGTACTGATCTTATTTTGAGGACAATAAAACAGAGGAAGATAGGAAAGCTGACTAATAATCTGGTTAAGCAGACAGAGCTCATGGCTCCTTACTTGTTTTTTTGGGCCCAAGTACTTAATGTGAACGTTGCCATTTTGCTTTAATTCAGAAAAGGAAATTAATATCAATAATTTTTTTTAAACTCCTGTTAAATACAAGCAACAAAAATATTAAAGAGTTCATGACAATGCTGGCAATATACCTTTTGTAACAATCAGGATAAATTTATGAAATGGTATTTTTGGTGTAGCAGGACAATCCTATCTGTTTCAAATCACTGAACAGTTTTGGGGTGGACTGACTTTACTATTTTACTGCTGTTGAAGCTAAGGAAGCTGCCCAAAGTCTCTGCTGTTGAAAAGTTCACTAGCAAACAGAACTTTAAAACCTGCATACATTGCAGCCTATGGCTTGTGAAAGATGTGTCAGTAACATTTGTTCATAGGAAGAATGGAAATCTGAGTTACATCATTGGTTTCACTTCAATGTGTTCACAAACCCTAGAAATCCTATTATGATTTTTAGAGTTATTTTCAACTGCAAACACTTTAATTTTTAAACCTTTTAAAATAGTATTTATCTTATTGCAACATCATTCTTGCAGAATATTATATGTATAATATTCATAGAAACCTGTACAGACATTTGGCTTACTTTCAATAAGATTTCATTTTGGAAGATGCAGCTTCACCAGGCAACCAGGTCCTGTGTGTTGCAAACAATTAATACTGCAAGTAGTTCATGTTCTATGTAAGTTGTTTCTTCTTCAAGCTCATGCAGTACTTTGGTTATCTATTCAGTGTATGTTTGATAGTCCAAAGAGAAAAGAGCTGCCACACAATAAAGCTTCTTCAGACTCGGGAAATGTATACAATAGTACAAAGAGTATTCTAGTGAGAGTTTTATTCCAAAATATTTTTCCTCTCTTGTGTAGATCCTAAGACGATAAACTACAATATTTGTTTTTAATGTTTTTCTTCAACCTACCAACCACTCAAGGCTGCTCCATGCAGTCTCTTTGGCATTTCTCAAGCAGCAAAAAGGATAGAAAATGCTGGTAAAAACATGTTGACTGGCACACAGAGCTGTGACTGGAGCCTCATGTGCTCAGAGCATGACATCTGGCAGCAGGAGATAAGGCAGTCCCTGGGAGATAAGTAGCTCTTTACATCCAGGCATCAGGAGTCTCCTTGTGCATTGAACTTGGCCTTTTTCCTTAGCCAAGGTTCTGAAAGCAAAGCAGAGATTAAGCCAGATTTCCTCAACCAAATGCTGTTCCATAGTGCTCACCAGTGCAAAAGTTCTCATTGCAGTAACGGTTTTGCATTTCTGGATGTCCCTGCCTATGTGGCCCACCCCACATTTCTATGGAGAGACTTCCCACGTTACTTACATTGCAGGAAGGGAGGTACCTACTGTCATACGGTCCCCCCATTATAACATTTGGACTCTACTGCAACAAATTTACATACAGAACTGTGTACATACAGTGCAACTGTAATTATAACTAAAGGTAACATCTTTCCAGATACACCTAGTACATTACAAGCACACATAAAATTTGACCTACCAAAGACAAACTACCCATTGCTGAGTTTGTATCTAATCTGGGCTGGCAAGCAAAGGATCACAGTCTTTGCAAAGAGAGCATTTGTGGAGATGGCTATTGCAACAGTGCCATGGCAAGTTCTGCAGATAGTATAAGAAAAGCAATTTTTATTTTTGTGAAGGTTTTGGCCAAACAAAATAACCATCCCAGAAGACATATAACCAGTGAGAAGGCTGCAACCAGCAAAACACTGCATATTTGAACACAGCATCAATATATCAGTGCAGGTCACTCGAGGAGAAACACCCATGCTGTGGCAAAACAGCGCAGTATTTGCAGCTCAGGCAACAACTGCGGCATAACATTTACCAGAGACACACTAACCCTGAGGCAAAGCTAAAGTATAGAGATGTCATTTTGCAGTGCATTGCTAGGGGAAAAAAAAATCCAGCAAAGCTGGGCTTGTCAGGAGGTTTTGATCAGGTGTATCAGTGACTGTGTTGACTGAGTAATGAGTCCAGTCACTAGGCTTCTTATTACTCCCTGGGGGTAATTTGGGGTCTTGAAGTATAAGATCTAACATGATGAGAAGACTACACAGGGCCTCCTGGCAGGTGGATTTCACACAGCTGGTAAGGTTTTTCTACAAGACATCAGAGAGTTATGTTGAATTACTGCTTTGTGTGTGGCCTCAGCTCTTCTGCAAAACTGTTCAAGACTCACATATCCAGGTGGGTATAGATTAATACATTTTACTCTCTCACTGCTGTTTATAGCTACTGAGGGTAGAGGACAAAGGTGAGTGAAGATCTGAAATACAATAGGCAGCCACTACTGCCTCTGGTGGGGGATAGAGCCAATTTGTACAGGAACACTCTGTCTGAACAGTACTTATTTCAGCTCTGCGGGTGCTAATACAACTCAGAGCCATCTTCACAAGCTGAATGAAAGTCTGCACACAGGTACTCTTAGGAAGCCATTACTCTCTCAAAGCAGATCCCTTTAGTTTCAATAGGAGACCCAAGCTGATATCACAGGAGGTCACAGACCCATTAACATTCACAAATGAAAACCATAGCTTCCTCTGAATTAAATACTTCACCAGAGATACCCAGCAAATTTAGACAAGGTTTAGTGAATTCAAGCCTGCTATGAGATCACAGGAAGCGAGAATAGTCACCATTTTGAAATCAATTGTAGCTTTCATGAGCCAGGTGCAATTTTCAGAGCAATCATGTCATTTCTGCAGATAACCATTGTGCAAGTTAAGAATATAAATTGTATGATATAAAAGAAAGAGAAGAAGCCAATTCCTTTTGAGTTAATGTAATTGCAAATGAAAGACGATGAGAAACATTAGGGAGTCACTTTTCACAGAAGCACAGATATCAAGAGCTTAATTAGCATTGGATCATATGTATCAGATTGAAAATGCGTCACTTTCACATGAAACAAGGCTGATAGCTTGCTCGATTCTTTCAGAAAACATTTTTATATGTAAAGAAATGTTCCTGGCCACAAACAATCATGCTGATAATACCTTTGTAATCCTTGCAATTTTTTAAGCCACGTGATTTAGTAACCATGCTATTGCAAAAGTAACTTTGTTTGCATTAGTGACTAAGTTGAGTTTGTTCTACATCCTTGAAAAAACACAAACAAGGGAACTGAAAGAAGACTGTATACCCAGTGCTATCTTAAAGTAGAAAATGTTGGGTTTGCCGTTTATGATAGATTAAATTGTGCTTGCTTAACTTGTCCTTGCTTTGCCTTAAGATAGCTGATCTTATGATATCTAAAATATAGACATCCAGGATGCAGATGTCAACTGTCTTAAGACATACAGGATGTAAATGTAGATGCAGACTAAGACACAAGCTGGAATATCAGACCTTTGGGGTTAAGGTCCACTAACTGTTAAAAGAAGAAATGAGTTATTTAAATAAATTGATAATGCATGGACTCTGGATCGAAGGATCATCAAGACAATAATCACCAGAAGGTCTTGGAGACCCCCAAAGACCCTCTTTGTGATTAAGAGTGCATGTCAAAAGTGGATGGACCCTGTGTAAATGAGTTCTGAGAAAATAACGAATACGTATGATGATTCTGGGAAATATAACACATATGTAAGAAACACAAAAACACAAGCAAGGGTTGCTCTGAACTCAGTGTACACGATAGGAGTAGTGATCCCCTGTGCACAATAAAACTAAAACTCCAAAACTGAGTCATAGTTTACTTAAACTGGCTTTTACAGTATTTTTTTTTTTGTTGTAGACCTGGCAAAAGGATAACATTGAGCCTAAAACACCAAAGACATGAGCCTTAAATCACATATTAAGTGAGGCTGTAGTTGGTATATAGCAGAAAGCAGAACTTTCTGCCAGGCTAAGCCAAAACAGAGATATAGTTATCTTTAATGAAAAAAAACTCAAAAAACAAAAACCACAGCAATCTTTTGACTTGCTTGTATTTATTTTCCTTGCATCTGATTAAGAGGAAATATGTATCATGTTTAGCATCTTTACTAGTACATTTTGGGAATAGTTTTGTAGAGCTGTATTTACTGCTGTAGGTTTTAAAGTGACTTGAATTTTTGCACCAAGATGACAGAAAAGAGGGTGAATGGGCTGAACACCACATAGAGAAGCTACTGATGTCAGAGAGAGTTAAATGTGTGTAAGTAATCCCATTTTTAGACAAATGAGACATGTATTAGGGCACACACTTGCATTACTTCTTCAACCAGATATTACAGAATCTACTAGTGTGTCTCCAGGGATTTCTCTTCAGCCTCCAGCCTGCAGGCCTGGCCACACAGGCCAATCTTTAATAATCATTCCCCCTGGAGTTAATGACAGCTTTCAAATTCCTTCCTCTTTTACTCAGAAAAGTCTTCCACTTGCAGATTCCTGCTAATTCCTGCTCTGATGTGCCTTACTCCTCCAAGCTGTCTCTGCAGACCTGCTCTGCAGAGTGAGCCCAGCCCTAGACCAGTATATGTTTACAGTAAATTTGAGGCCTCTGACTCAAAGGCCATTGCTCTTCTTTCAGAGCACAGCTGAGCTACTCTCTTGCTCTCCCATGGTTTTGGTATTTCACATTTCCTACAATGTCTTCCTCCTCCCTGCTATCCCCACAATGTTCTGGTTCCTGCTGCACAGCCAGGACAACCAGGGCTCAGCCAAAGCTACCATTTCTCATCCAGCTTGCTCACAAAACAATCTGCTTTTGTTTCCCTACTATCATGGAAAATAATCATTTATCAGTATGCTTCTTCACACAGCACAAACAAGTGTAGTTCTTACCACTAAGTCTTTCCACAGTCCTGTAACAGCTTATTTAAAGAATTAGGCAGAAAATAGGCAGAGTGATTAGAAAGAATGTGTCTTATTGTTATGCTTTTCTTACTTTAACCTATTTTTTCTTTGTTCTATACTGCAATCATTGGTTCTAAAAAGAGGAATATTCAATATTTCAGCAGAGAAGAGAACAAAGAAAAAATCAGATTTTCATCATGTCATTCATTTTCCTACAAAACTCAAAATGAGACTTTAAATGAACTCTTAATTACCCAAAGTGATTTCTGAAAATCTTACTTGTTGATGGATCTTTCAAATTTACTTGTGTTTTTTCTATACGAGCATTTCCCCTTGCCTCAGCTGTTTCTCATAAATCTCTGAAACAGAGTTTTTCAAAGTACAGGAAAATACTTCAGCCAGGAGGATGGCAGTTTAACTTGTCCAGAACTTAAGCTGATTTATGATACTTGAACAAGATCACAAATTAAAGCATGATCTTTGGAGCCTAAACTGGAGAGATAAATAATTTTTATACTCGGATGCTTCTGTTTACCTAATTCATGATGTCTTTATCTAGTAGCTTAATATTTCTTTGAACAATCGTAAGAAGAGGATTTCAGAATGACTTCATATCTATATTAGTAGATTACAGGCTAAGTTGCAGAAGTTCTTTGAATTCAAACTGACTGAGGAATACAGAGATGTTGTAGTTTACCGTTAAAGCACTGGAGATTTCTTTATTTGTGTATACTTTTCTCCCTACACATTCAAATCCGTCTCGTATTCACATACATGTGGACCAAGTCACTTCTTAAACTTCAACTGCAAGAAGAGAATAGATTGAATTTTGTATCCCTTTCCCCCCATTTAAAAATCTTCCTTACACAAAGCATGGTAAGAGAGAACATTAGTCCTAGAGCAGGTTGTTCTATTCCTGCAGTGGTGGTGTTAGTATCCTGTGCAGAAACAACATTTTCTTTCTGCTCATGTGATACTCCCCTGCTTACTTTTCCTTTGATACAGTGACAGGCAGATTCTTTATTGTCACAAATAGGTATTTGAATAGTGCTACCGTGGGCATGAGAGCAGCATACTCTGTGATTCCCTTTTGCTCAGCAGCAAAATACAAATCCATTAATTAATCAGATTTCAATCCCTCTCTTTGTCTTTAATATTGATTTACCATAGGCAGTTGTTGAGTTTTGGGGTTTATTTTAAATTAAATACTGTTTACAGAATACACAATAGGTCCTGTACCTGTACCTGTCTAATATCTTAACCAAACATTTCCTCTGTCCATGCTTTCATCATGCAAATGTTTTTAAAATGGAAGTAAAAAATAGCAATAACATATATATTTATATAAAGATACAAATTATTTATGTTAATATGTATATTAATATATGTTAAAGAGGTACTTTTAGGAAGAACATCAATCTCAAATAATTACACTTTTCAGATATAAAAGAGTGATTTTTAAAAATCTTTATCAACATGGATATTTTGTGATATAATCCTCCCCCACTTAGTTTTCCTGAATCACTTTTGCCTTCTGAGCATTATCACTGAGCTTTTTGTTTCAGAAACACATTCTTTCGCTCCACAGCTGTACTGTGACCATGCCTTGCTCAAAGGTAGCTGTAGGAATTAATTGTCAAAGGAGAAACATTTTTTAGAGATAATTCTGTCTAGCAGACACAGAATAATCCTGAGCTGGTGGCAATACCTTGTTTGGGAAAAAAAAATCCTATTTAGAGACTTGGCAGGTATCTTGCCATTGGCAGGAGAAGCTATATGGTATATGTCTTTAGATGTGAAATTACCTATGATAACGCAGATCCTTTTTGCATATGAAGGAGATGCTTAGCTAGGTCCTTCCCCGGATTTGGGCATGGTTGCAGACTCCCTAGCAGCAAGTCCCATCACTGAACCAGGGGTACTCTATGGCTCTCTTTTCAAACTGTCAGTAATCACAGCAGATAAGCATCACACCCTGTGCAAAGAGCTGCTCCCTTGTGCCTTTCAACAGCTGCTGGTTCACTGGAGGCTCATATTTTTCCTTTTTACTTTGGAAAGTGTGTATTAAAAATAAAGAAATCCCAGCACATTAATAGATCCAGACTGTCAAACTGAAGATGATATTTCAGCATGTTACGTTCTTCATGGAAAATATTTGCATGCATTTTTTACTGCATTTCTTTTTCTAGATCAGTGGAAGGGAGGCTTATGAAAGAGTTTTCACATACAATACAGAGCAACTTGTTTATCGGAGTTTGTTATTCAAAATGTTCACTGGACACTCAACAGCTAATTTAGATTCTGAAAAACCACAAGTAGTCTACAGCTTTTGAACCTCAGGCTACTTTCTCACTTTAGGCACTTCAAAACTTGTTTATATGATTTATATATAAAACAAAGTTTGCAATGGAAATTGCAATCCCAAAAGAACTTCCTTCCAAGAGCTAATGGGGTTTATAAATCATAAGCATGAGCACAGTTTCTGGCTATTGATTTCCAGCTTTTTACCTCAGCTGTATGTTTTCACCTCATTTTTTTTCCCCAGTAGAAGAACTTCTTTATGCTTATTAAGTAGATGCACCTCATCTATGAATATAAACTAAGGCAGAAACTGCGATAATATATGACTTCCATGGCTCCCATAAAATCTATCGCCTTAGAGTATTTCCATATTCCATAGACTTTGAGCCATACTGTTCTGGAAAAAAAGAAAATGAAGGCAGCTGCTCAGTCTGCTTAAAAGCAACAGGTGTGGGGGTGTGTGCGTCAGCCTCAGCCTGTGAAAGAGAGCCTCTTAGCTGTGACTAAAGGATGGAAATATCACCTAGTGGTTGCAACTGAAGGCAAAATCTCATTAAACTAAGAAGAAGTACTGGGGTACATGACCCAAACAGCCGAAAGACAGTGTGGCAGTGATTTTAGGGCAATCAGTAAGCAGATAGCCATCATTTTGACAAGAATCCTTCTGAAGTTTAAACTAAAAGGGATTGTACTTCATTGGTGAAGAGCATCAGGATAAGAGCATCTGAAAACTTCAGCCTATCAATTACTTGAAGAGTAAAACACATTCGTAGAAGAAAATACATACAACACTTGGGCTACACGAAGGTGAACACACATCTTCCTTCTAAAGTGATGAGGACAGCATAACTATTTTTTTTTTTTAATAAGTAAAAACATCTTCCTGGGATGCAAGTTATAACATCAGGTGTGGTCAAGTAATTGAGAGAAGTCAAGGTTTGAAGGCAGTGGTCCCAGGCCAATACTGCAGACTTGCTGGAGATTGAAAGCATTGAGGTAAGATGCAAAAACAAGCCTCTACCCGCTGCATGTGTCATCTTTTGAGGACCAGGACAGGGAACAGCAAAGTGCCCAAAGTGATCGGGTGAGACATGGGTGACGTCTGCTACTACTGGTGCAGTGGAAAGCTGGAAGGAGATACTGGAATGATGACATCACCCTCACTTAAGAGTGTGGCCGTGCATAATTAAGGTGCTTCCTTGTTCCTATTACAAAGATGGAAAAAGAAGTCTCTGTATCCAGGGATAAGGCACTCATATTAATTTTTTTAGCCAAGTGGGCTAATGCCATAAAAATGGAGGCTGCAACTGATATCTGATATCTCCCATATCCCTCCCAGTGCTCAAAGAAGCTCCAGGAGAACCTCATCTGTGAATTTTGGTCAAATTAAATCACTAGCTGTGAACACACTAGGAAAAAAAAAAAAGTGAGATTAAGAACATTATTTTGTTTCAGAAGTAGTTACTTTTTAATAGCATATTTTTTAATAAAACAATCCCTTCAGCTAATTTTAAAGGATCAAATTTATAACTGTCCTGATGCGTGCTAATCACCCTGAGAAAAGGGTGATTAAGAACCCCTCCTTGCAATTTAGTTACTTTTCTATCAGTCTTGTTAAAACCCCACAAACCTGAACTTTCAGATTGAAGTACTTTTTCTGTTTGTTTCTGTTCAATCATCACACCAGGATGAAGAACCCCAATCCATTACCAATTCCACCCAGATGGCAGGTAGGAAATGATGACACATTGCCTTCCATGACACTGTACAGTGGAGCTGTGTGACAGACAGACAAATCAGGCCCACATTCAGCTCTTCCTTGTCTCTTCCCCTACCTCTTCTGTCAATCAGGCCCTGTCACTTCAAATAATATGCTTTGCCACAACAAAAAGAGTTTCTGAAATGCTGTTCAGGTGTTGCTTCATTTGTACCACTTCTGGTTTTTTACACCTTCCTTTTAACTACCATGTGAAATACGCAGCATCTGCCTTGGTGAGGCCTCTTCTGGAGTCCTGTGTCCATTTCTGGGCTCTCCAGCTCAAGAGAGACAGAGAACTGCTGGAGAGGGTCCAGTGCGGGGCCACCAAGATGATCAGGGGACCAGAACATGTCTCTTATGAGAAAAAGCTGCAAGAACTGGGGGTGTTCAGCTTGGAGAAGAGTGAGAAGGGAGCTCATCAACACTTTTAAGTACCTAAAGGGTGGGTGTCAGGAGGATGAGGCAACACTTTTTTCAGCAGTGTCCAGAGACAGGACAAGGGGTAATGGACATAGGCTGGAACACAAAATGTTCCACTTTAACAAAAGGGAAACTTTGGTGTTGAGGTGAAGGAGCCCTGGCACTAGCTGCCCAGGGAGGGTGTGGAGTCTCCTTCTCTGGAGGTTACCAAACCCACCTGGACATGTTCCTGTCTGACCTGATGGAGGGGAACCTGCTTTGGCAGGGGGTCGGACTGGATGCTCTTCCAAACCCTACCATTCTATGATTCTCTACTGCACAGCAACAGCAGTGCAGACACTATTCAGTCTTATGGTCCTATGAGGCGTGCCAGAAATATGAGACATCTGCTGGCATGTCAGAGGTTTACCTTTGTAGAGAAATTACACTGAACATGCCTGTGACAAATCTCTTTTCTCCTTCCCTTTTCTTGGATTATCAGTATAATAAAACGCATTCTATGATGTTAATGGTCTTGTAACATTGGATGAACAATGTGGATGGCAGGAGACACCGCAAATGAGGTCATTTGTTCAAATGGTGTATTGGATTACAGCATTCTTTTTGCTTCCTGTTTCACTTTTCTCTGCAAGACCCACTTGTACACTAACCAAAGCAAGAGCTTGCTTAATACAGCCTTTTACCTCACTTTGTTGTCTTATCTAACACCACAGCATTTCTGTTCTTCCGTGACAGAAGAATTGTCATTTCTCCTGCACTCTTCTGCACACTCACACTATAATGCCTGATAACATAGTAAACAAGTATACATCTACTGTCACAGCAATCTGGGGTTGGGGGCCTCCCTTTTGACAAGTGAAGAATAAAGAGCAATTGAAATGTCAGACCCATTCATTGCATGGCCAGCTTCAGACAGGTAGGATTTCACATTTAAGAGCAGTTATATCATACAGACTTGTAATATGTGATAATTGTATAGTTCTGTAACAACAGATGTGCTGGGAACATGGTGAGATTTGAACTAATTCAGATACTCTAAGCAAACTATCAGTGCTGGCAAAGGCACAAAGGACTGCAACGTTTGCAACACACAAGTGAGTGCCATCCTTCTCACAGCCCAGTGCCATGTCACCTGGGCACGACCTCTAGCTTTGAAGCCCAGCTCCTGACTATTTAAAAGTGATGTGTTTGAGCATTAAGTGCTTTTGTAAGTCCTTACATCAGAAAGTAGGGAGAATAAATTAAAGAACTTGTCTGGACAGCAAGATGAGGTGGGTCAAGTCTTGTGCAAGGAAGCTAGTATGGCTAAGGCCATGGGGGAAGGAGACTTGAGTAGGCTTTGCAATATGTCACCTGGGGAAGGACTCAGCTGGTTGTGGATGCTCACTAGTTATGGCCCACACATATAGGCAATGCTTTTATTTATGGTTATTTATGGCTTGCAGGAGCAAATACACCACATACTAAGCAGTTACACATACTAATTCTGAAATGAGGCCACACTTTGCTGGTTACCAACAGCTGTGGAAACAGCTGCTTGCCTGATGTCAGTGTTGCATTGTAAGAGAGCTCCCTCTCACAGGCTTAGAACAGGGTTTTTGAGAGATTTCCCCCTCAAAACTGCATCTTTCCACTAAGAAAAGCAACATGATTTATGGACTTTTCTTCCAGAAGCTGTCACTGGCAATGGTAAATTCTAAAGTCTTTCTGTCCACATCACTTAAAAAAGGTCAAATCAATGCCTTTTCTCTGCCTGTCTTACCTCTCGTTTGTGGCCCCTTCTGCTATGATCCCTGCCTCTAGTCTTTCTTCCCTTTGTGCTCCTTCCTGTCTCGTCCTTCTCCCCTCCTGCTTCCCTCAGCCGCATGCTCAGCGTTTGAAGGCTCCCACTCTACCGGATGCTCCCAGGGGAACTCACTGTGGCTCTGTCAACACTTTGTGCAACACTTGGGCCCAAACACGTTAGAAAGTAAGCCAACATTTCAAGTTGCTACAGACTTTGGCAGGAAGTCCAGCGAGAGAGGTTTCTCGCTTGCTGTCTCCAGGATCAAAAATCGAAATGATTAATCCTGCTGTGAGCAGCACCAGAGCCCCGCTGACCTCTCTGATAAGGGAAGGTACAATTAGTCCCACAGCAAACATGGGGCACAGAGAGCAAATGGCACAAAAAGCAAATAGCCCAACCACCAATGTGATGAAAGCTTGGTTGTTAGTGCCTGGAAAGGCCTTACTTCCAGTGAACACTGAGTATTTCACATGAAGTCTGATCTGGGTTTGAAGGCAAATATTTTAGCCCAGATTTTCACAACTATGTGAATCCTTGAAGCTGGGTGTACTGTTCATTCAAGCTGAACAGCTCGGAAGAGGCTGGTATTATCCACACGAAATTCAGAGGATTCCGAAATTCTTTGCCTTTTTTTCCTTCCACTCAGCCTCACTTTTTAGTAGAACTGAGTGGAAAGCATCATTTTTGAAAGCAACAAACCTAAGGCTGAACGAATAGGAAATCAATGTGGGAAAGAGCCAAGCATTGCAGAGAGTGGAAGGGGGAAATCAGCTGGCCAGCTACGCCTGGGCCTCCACTAAGCAAACAGGAACAGGGCAAAAACTACCAGGCATTTCATTTCTGAGTGAAAAAGGAGTGCTGGAGACTCCTTTTAGGTGTAACTGCAGGAGATAAGGCGATGCTGGTTTATTGGCTGTCAGTGAGGCCAAATCAGCAAAGCTAGGGCCCATGGGGAAAGAATAGATAGAGGCAGGTCAGTTATTTGGGAAAGAAAAAGGTGTGAAAAGTGACTGCTAGGTAAAATAACTCCTGTGATAGCAGCTCTGTAGGTTACCTGTCTAACACCCATGCAGCTCATCAACACAGTTGATAAACCTGGTTTTGTAACCATACAGTGTGAGTCTGGCTTGTTTCCTTAATTAGAAGGGTCCAGAGGGTGTCCTCAAATGTCAAGCTGGAAGAGGCTTGAGAACAGACTGAACACCACTGTAACATCAGTTGTCTGAATCAATCTTCCTGACATACAGCCAACTTTATGGAAGTGGTTTTTGGAAGTAGTTCATGTTACTGCAGGCTGTTGATCTAAGAGAGGTAGTGTTCCTATGCCTCAACCATAAACTGATCATTTTCTTATCACAGGCTCCATGCGGATCATGAGTTCTCCTCTCCTGTTTTTATGGGTTAGCACCAAGCAGGGAATGCACTTGAATTGTTGCATGAAGGAAAGACATTTGCTATCTGAGACTTGACCCGAATTGAGCCAAGCATTAGCTTCATGAGGAGATGAAACGGAGCTCATATCATTACAGCTGTGTTTCAGGGCATCAGCATATACCCTCAACTCCTTACAGGCTTGAGGGAATGTGCTGACTCAAAAACCTCTTTCAGCATGTCAGATTTCAGTCACCAACAGCCTACATGTTACTGCTACGTTTTTTGGAACTTCATCAGCATTCATTCCTAATCTCAGCAGTCATGTTTGGCATTCACTTGGTATTGCAATGGGGCAATTCCTTCCTTCCCCCAAGATGTGTCCCAAGCAGTGCCAGAGCCTCATCATGAAAACACTTTTGCATGTCAATGGGTTTTAAATCAGCCATTCACTTGGTGAACAGAGTACTAAGAGAGGAAAGGAGCCCAGGGCCAGAGGATGGTGCATCAGGATGTGGTCAGAGGAGAGGGAAGACAAGGGTAAAGGAAAGACTGAGAGGAGATAGGAGTGGGCAATGAAGTGAGAGTAAGGAAGACTTAAGGCAGTTATGAACTTACAGCACTGATATGGATGACAGCTAGGATTTTATGAAGCATATGAAAGTCACATGGATTTTAGGCATTTTGAGCCTTTTCCACTGCTGTGTGATAAGGGAAATGCAGCTGCAACAAGGCATATGGCTCAGATAAGAGGACGCTAATAAACATATGGATGAGGTTTAAACCCAGCTAGATCAAAGGAATATATTTGGCTATTCTCATAACAAGGGGTTTATCATTGCCTTGCTATTTCTCCTTAGATAGGAAATTCATCCTTTAGTCACAGGGCAGTTCAGGCTTTTTCTCTAGGTCTCCAAACAGCACTTGTGACAGTCTAAAAAGAAAACTGATCTCCTGAGTTACATTCACCCCCAGCACAACCCTCTGATTTCTCTCTAGACTCAGCTTCTTACTCCTCAGCATCACCCTCAGTCCTTGTAGCTGCACACACCCCCACCAGCCCCTGTAGCCCCAGATCAGCCCAGGATGCTCCACAGCTCTGGCCCTGGGATGGAGAAAAGTGCAGCAAGCAAGAGATGCACACTTGTGTCTTACCTTTCTCTGGGAGTGAGGCCAGAGCCATCGCACATACATGGATGCACTGACCTAGATAGGCTGCCTGCAAGGCTGCTCACACCTCCTGTGCCCACCAGCACTCGTAAAAGCCACCATCACTCTCTGCTGCAAGTCCTCACTCCATAGCTGAAGTTGCCAGGACTTGTTTTGCTAGGTAATTTTCTTGTACGCGTTGGTTGTTTTTTCAATATCCCTTTTTAGTTAGCCTGACTCTCTGCAGAGGAGAAACTCTTGTCCTTCAAACCACAAACCTTGCCCAGCCCAGCCACTGAATGCTGTTACCTACCCTAGCTGCCTGGCATCAGCTAAAGGAACCCCAGAGGATATACTTTTTTTCTTTCAGTAGCTCAGCAGATCACTCTGTGCCTGTTCACTCATATTTAATCCGCTGAAGTTAAAGAGAATGACAACATCTTAAAGAGAGCACAGAGTATGATTTGGAGGCAGGATTTGATCCACTGAGGAGTAAGAACCCCCCCTTTATGGTAATACCTACTTTATCTGCTTCAAAAATACCCCACAGCTATGTTTACTCTCCACTGGTATTTGCCCAACAGACAATACTGTCTGGTTTTGAAAACACATTAACTCCCACAAAAGAGCTGACATTCTCAGTGTGCAGATTCCTTTTGCATCCTCCTTTTCCTTATCTCAGGATCCAGGCTGTCGCCTTTAATTATTTTAAAATGAAGCGCTGAATCTTATCTCTTAGAATATTTTATCCTCTGTTCACTCTTGTGTCTCCTCCTTATTTGCAATGGTAAAAGGAAAGAATTGTGATTCTTCTTTGATTATTAGCTATTTAGCTTATTGCTTCTTAAATTGGGGAAGCTTTTAAGAAACTAATTCACATTCAGCTTTCCCCTCCTGGAGCTCTGGTGTGAGTGTCCTTCCCAGCTGCTCAGCTCTTCCCAGCAGACTTGTCTTGGATGCTGGAGGATAAAACTCCACGTCCTCCAGTTTGCCTGGAACATATCAGGTACATGATGCTGGAGAAGGACTCTTAGAGACTAGAACAGGTGACACACAAACCCACCTGCTCAAACCCCATTACTGCCCTTCTCCTGCCATGCTAACCAATAGATCTGACATCATCACCACTGCGCCCTTCCCTACCAACCCAAATGGCCCTTTCCACCCTGCTCCACATAGTTTCTGTTAAGAATTGCTCCCTATCTAAGCATAATACATTTCTGCATGGAGTTTGCAGTCTCCAGGCTTTACTTCATATGAAAGAAATACAGTTTTTCACAGCTGTACCCTGCTCTGCAGGAAGGAGTGAGTGTGCCTCTCAGTCTACATGGGTAGACCCATCAGTGTACATCACTGCCTCAGGGCTTGGCCATGGCCTGGAGAGTCAGGAAAAACACCAAAGGGAGTGGCATTCAGGATAAAATGTTAAGAACTCTTGTTTTGAGTGGCATGGAGAGACTGAGGTTTGTTTTTTAGATGTTTAAATTGAGATGTCCATACAAGCCTTCCTAGCCCCTTGGCATCTAAATATTCTCAGGTCTCCAGAGCTTTTACCTGCTATTCCTGTCTGTGACAGGGTGGGCCCATGTGGTCAATGCGTTATGGCCAGACAGTGTCAGCAACCACTCGCTTGTTGCAGTAGCAGCCTGGGAGAGGAGAAAGCTGCTGCACCTCATGGAGCTATCTGTGGGGGGAGAGGACCATTGCCAAAGGTGAATTTGTTTATAAAACAGGCAGGCAGTCTAAAAAGGAGACTGGCAGTGCCATGAGTTGAGAGAGGAGGAATTATGACAGCTAGATACCAGCTTTTCTTTCTGATTTTTCTAAATTGTGGCTTCTTGATCACAGAAATCAAAGCCTGATCTACACAATCGAGCCCCACCATAGCATGGACAATATGCAGATAAATGCCTAGGTAGCACATCACATGCTTCTAGTGATGAATCAAATACAAACTCGGAAAAGTGGGGATTGAGTGACATAAGTTTTTAGTATTTTGATTATCCCAGGCAGAATACAATGAAGTGCTAAGATGTTAAAATGCTAAAACACTCAAACTGGCATCTTACAATGTATGAGCGTGCCTGCCAGGAGCCATTTCTTTCACATTTTATCATATTATGCTTAAAATTAAGAACTATTCTGGACAGAATTATGTGAACAAGAGGACAGGTGAAAGCTGGAACAAACAGATACTCACAGACTGAAGCAGACCAAGTACACGGATTAGTAAAAAGTGAGGCTGCGACACCGGGCAACAAGCTGCACTGATATAGACGGGGCAATAATTAAAAGTGGCCCAAAGAGTGGTGCACAGCACCCAGCAAAGCCATCAGAGCTCCACACCGGAGAGCTGGAATCAGAGTAACAGTAACTGGCATCAGAGCAGAAGCTGAAATGAAGGCTGACAGTGCAACAAATGTTGGTCGGTAAAACACAGGCTGATTATATACCAGTTAGCATTGATTTGGATGCCAAGAATAACAGCAGGCAATGGAACAGAGTGGGGGAGTGTGAGGAACTGAGAAAGAGCTCAGCACAACAGAGCAGATGACTAAACAAACAAACAAACAAACACAACACCACACGCACTTCCCCCAAGGAGGAAATTATTAAAGCAGCACTGAGGAGGAGCCGCAGCCACCTTCTGTGGGAAGCAAATTCTACAGTGAGCTGGCAGACTTTGGAGCTAGTAAATAGCAACTTCAAATGGCTAGGAGAAAAGGAATAGGTGTTAGCCCTCAGCCAGCATACATCTGACCTCTCTGAGAAAACTGGCAAGCACATTTTTAGTAATTTTTAGACCGTGGCAGGGAGACGGGCTGGTGTGGAAGGAGGTTTGAGTTCCGCACCATCTGCCATCCTGCCTGCCCAGCGATGGTGAAGTGGGTGGCCAGCTGCCAGCCCTGGCTCAGGGCAGCATCCCTTCTCACAGGCAAGAGAAGAGGAGACTAATTCATCCACACTTCTCTTACGCAGGGGGGCTCATTTTGCTCCCGAGTACAGACATTTGGACCTAGAGACACGTTGGAAGTTGTTATGCCAACAAAAGGCACCTTTCACCTGGGGAGTGGCACATCCAGGCTCTGTGTGGCCACCTCTTACTGGGAGAAAGCGGAGGATAAGAAGAATAACCACCCAACAGATTAAACCACATCAGATCTTGTATTTCTTGATATATAAAGCTAGTGTTTCTGCACCCATCAAGCCATTTCTTTTTCAAGGACACACAGCAAATATTTTTCATCTCCTTTGTTACGTTTTATCTATGAGCAAGGGTAAAGTCAGGAAGATAACAAACCCCATCATGCTCACTGAAAAGAATTAGCAGTAAGTGATCCTGGAAATAGCTGGTTATTACGTACAAAGGCATACAGATGGAGAGTGCTGAGAAAAAGTTTCATCTAGTCAATAGCATAGATTGGTTGGCTTCATCTCTACAGAAGAATTTAGTGCAATGACTCACAAGGATTTGTTTGCAAAGCTGGGACATACACTGTTTAGAATTCTTGCTTGGGTGAAGAGCACAATATAAAATTAATTAGTAAGGGTGTTACCAGCACAAAAAGGTACCCCCAATCCCAAATTAGCCTGTTTCCCTTCATGCTTAGAGTGCAAGACAAGGCCTGGGTTTACAATAGGTGATCAGATTATTTCATAGGAAGAATTAGGTACAAGTATGTGATGGGAAAAACGTGTGCCATAATTTATCTGGGGTCAGCACAGAAGGTCTCTTGTCATGTGCTGAGATGGTATCAAGGGATGCTGGGGAGGAGGGTGATCCGGGTGCACTGCAAAATGATACACCGCAGCTTAGAGAGAAGCAGATCCAGGGGAAGACATGACAGTGGATCCCAGAGGAATCAGGCGAGATGTTCTCCACAGCAGCGGGCAAGGCCCTGGCACAGGCAAAGGCACCTCAACAGCTTCACTGAGCTTCTCTGTGCACACCTCTCATCACCTGCCTTTCAAAGGGATGATTTTAAATAGACAAATGTGAAAAGGGCTACTCTGAAACAAGAGATGATTCTGTTTCTTAAGGGTGGATTAAATAGCTCATCTTGTGTAGCTGTGTTAACAGAAGACTCAGGGAGGGCTGGGTTACACTTGAGCAATAAATGCATGACAGGAGAAGAATTATCTCCATTCAGATAAAAGCTGCTGCAAGATCAACCAGGTGTACATTGACCCTGAAAGAATTTTGGTTGGAAAAAAGACGTGCTGAAGCAGCCTTTGAACAGGGATGCTGGGAGAAGGTATCTGACTGTTACAAGAGAATATTGCATGAGGTTACAGAAGAGATGGCGTGAACGTCTGGATGGTTCTCATTCAATGACAGTGTAAGATAGGGGGTTGCAATTCCTTCATTATTATTCAGTTCCAGTTGAAAAGAGTCACGTGTTTTTGTGACACTAATTTAGCAATTTAGTCTCATATTAAGCCAGTTTCCTGCTTATCCCAGGA
This sequence comes from Urocolius indicus, assembly GCA_013401255.1. Lineage (NCBI taxonomy): Eukaryota > Metazoa > Chordata > Aves > Coliiformes > Coliidae > Urocolius > Urocolius indicus. The sequence goes on along the minus strand of WBNH01004695.1, from coordinate 5,022 downwards.
CAAACCTCCTCTTTCTTATTTGATGCTGTTCATTTTGAATTTCAGTTTTACTCTTCTTTAGGACAGTACAGCTGTTGCAAGCAGCAACAAGCTGTTGGTCCAGGTGCATGGATGCCTCAGTGGCACAGAGAGCACTTATAGTTTGTGTCCCCTCTGACTCCAGAGTGGTTTCCAGGTCAGCTGGGACAATTCAGCTCGCTCTTTTCCATTAAATTTTAAGTTGCATCTGTCTGGGGAGTTGACAGAACATGAAACTGAAGGAAAGAATGTGAAGGAAAGGCATTACCATCTGCAATTGAAAAGTCCTGGCAAATGAGGGACTTCTTCCACTGACCTGGGCCAAGTCCAATCCTGCAGACATTTCCATACATCAGTACATTTGGCTTGTGAGAGACCCTCTGATTCTGGAGGAAATTTACCTATAGAAACCACAAGGGTTTGTAAAGTGGGACTTTCAGCCTGTATTCTTCCCAAGCTAAATCCTCATCTAGGCTTTCTTGTTTTATTTGAACAGGTGAATCAAATTCTAGTAAGTGTTAACAAGAAGAAAACATCGTATATAAATGCTTCAAGAGGTAACAACCCATTTAAACATAACCAAAGTAGCTGTTATTTTAGAGTGCATATTTTTTACCTAGGAGTATTTCCCCACTGCTCACTTGCAGCGTAGAAGAGCATGAGGTCTTTTCTTCTGAGCAGGAGTACCGTTTACCCCAAAACCTCTTCAGAACCAGTCTTGCCCACACATTAAGTGCACTGGATGTAGACTCAACCATTTGACAGCAGCATCTCTCAGAGGGCTGACAGCTGAGTAAGACTTAAGCCTGTTAAAAAGATATGCAGCTTTGCCATGGCTTTAATACATACTTACAGCCAAGATGAAGCCTAAGTCTCTATTTGGTTTGAGTTTGTCCCTCTAGATACTAAATATTTATCCAGCAACTCCCAGCCTGTCGCAAATATTTTCCTGTAATCCACTTAGCTGGGGTCCAGATTAAACAGTATCATAGAGAAGTGCTTGTGCACAGCATGAAAGTTTGGATGTCAAACAGGCCACATTTATGTTTAAACTGTTAAGTTCCCATGGGAGCATGTACTCTGCGTGGAAGTGAAAATATGAATTGAATCCAAGACAGGAACCAAAATTCACATCCCAGCTCACTGCCTGTTTCTGCTTCCTCAAGGACTCTTCAGAGACCAGTTTGTCATTAAGGAGTTGAATTTGGGCTCTTGGGATTGAGGGAGAAGCCTCAGGTCTCCTACACACTTCTGATTCTCAAACTGGACGTGTCAGTGCTTTCATCTCTTATACCAGAGATGAAACACTAGCACAAATATAAAGGGGACAGAATGTGTCTGCATTTCTAGAGCATGATAGAGATAATGTCTACCAGCAGGAGGGGATTCATAAAATAAGTAACCAAGACAAACCTGGTTCCTTTTCAGAGAGGTGCAAAATTACGGGCGGAAATTGGAGGGGTAATTCCTTATATTATTCAACATATGGTTTGTGTTTTTGTATCTCACATCTCATGAGATGTGAGAGGTTACTAAGATGCCAGACTGACCTCCTGACCTGAGGGAATGCCTCATACAGCTGTGTTAGGACATCATCATGTTGCTGATGCACCGCCTTTACATTCAAAACTAAGCTTGGATTGCATTCACAAAGGGTGGTAACCCTGGGTTACAGGGTGACTGCAAGTGTGACAGTCACGAAAAGGTGGGAAAATAGTAACTGGTTGTGTTAGCTATCCTGCAGTGAAATGACCTTCCTGGGGTCTTGCTGAACTGGGGTTCTCTGCTCTGGCTATCGTCTCTGGGAGTTTCACACAGGCTTACTTTTTGGGAAAGAAAATCCTGCCTAACTACTTGCCCAGTGGATCTATTTCTATTTAAGCGTTCAGTGTCCATCTCCTGTCTGTGTATAGATCAATACTTTGTTCTGTTTAGTCATCAAACTTGCATTTAAGGGCATTCAGGACTAAAGCCTTTGGAAAAACCATTGACATTTTGAGATTAGTTTTTGTTTCAGTGCCTAACATGAAAAGGAAAATTATTAAACCGTATTAGCCTCCTTTGTGAGATGACAATACACGCACCATCAAAATTCTCAGTAACTTGGCACTCACAGGATTTTGGATTGTTTAGAGGTGTGTGCCTGACTCAGGATATTTGCCTTACCCACCTTAATATCCTGGAGTTAGGTCTCTTGCCTCATCTCTAAAGAGAAATTGCAGCCCCAGCTGCATTCCCATCAAAGCCTGACCTCACTAAGGGGCTTGCAGCATGAAAGTCCCCAGCATGCATCACAGGGACACTGTCTATCATCAGGGGATGGTGCAGCTCTAAAGCAGCTTCACTGAATGCAATATTTTTTTTATCTGTACCTTGAAATTAAAAACTTCTCTTTCTGCAATGCCTTCTCTGCAAGGTGCTTCACTCCCAACCAAGGATGGATTTCTCCTCTGCCATTTGCTCAGCACCTTGTTGATGCTCAAGGTGCTGCCAGGAAGAGTGATGAGTTTCCCATATTACTTAAAATGGGCCCTCCGAGACTGCCTGAAGTAAATGTGTAATTGCCCCTTTCAATGGGTCAGCCAAAGTTCCTCTGTGCTCTGCCAACCTCTTGCATCCTTTCAACACAAGACACAAACACTTCCTGCCTCAGATGGGCTGGAAAGGGGTTCCAGAGCTCCCAGCTCTAACAGGGCACAGCAGATCGTGTTTAAAATCAATGCCTCTGTTTCAGAAACTTAGGACCATCTGCGGCAGAGAGAGTGCGGCCACACTGTCCCCTGTCCCCATGCATCTCTCCCAGGGTTAGCAGGACCAGTGAGTGAGGTGGGGTTGTAGGGAAGGGAGAGCCTGTGCTGCAGCCTCACCAGCTGTGCACTCTGGACCTGGGTGAAGAGAGGGATGAAGGGAAACTTGGAGGTCCCCAGGGAGATGGAAAGTGTGGTGGCAGGGGGCATAGTGGCCTAATGCCATCCTCTCCTTTCTGCACCATGGACATAGCCCAGCTCCTCTGCACAGGTGGCATGCTGGCTACTTAGCTCTCAGTTTGTTGAAAAACAGAACCAGGAATGAGCTGAGCATTTGACAAGATGCCTGTGTTCAGCAACCAGAGGAGCTCAACCTGCCCTGCCATGAAAGAGGATAAGCCGATAGCTGATGTAATGTGCTCTGTCACCTAGAAGACAAAAACATAACAAAGCCCTGTGAAAACTGGAATGATTCATTATGGAAACTGTGCAGCCAAAGGAAAGGTTACATTTTTAAGAGAAGGTAATTAATATCTGGGACAAGGGACACTGGGACAGAGTTTCTTTCAGACTTGGAAATCAAATCTGTTCCAGTGTATCAGACGTGATAAACAGCTACTGTTGATGTGTCTTGGGTCCTGTAAGAGGTCAGGGATGAGCATCACAAGGGTCATTTCTCAGAAATGCAGCTTTTTTTCTCAATATCTCCTACTTCTGTTTCCTTGCAGTACACTTCAAAAGTCCCTACAACTCAGTGTGAAAGATTAAAGGCAACTTCAAAAAGTGACACCCTGCTCTGCTTTGATAATCCCAATACCAAATTATCTCCCTCCTTCCTCACATAGCAGCAGGCACAGGTCACTCCCCGGGGGCCTGAGCTGCCCTTGCCTTCTCCAACTCCCACCTGACACCACTGCTATTCACCTTCAGCCTCAGAGCAGCTATAGCCTCTCCTCTTGCATCTCAGGGAGGCTGCTTTCCTCTCACTCAAGAAAGCATGGCACAAATCACAGCTGCCATTTGTTAAACAAATGTAACATATCTTTGCCCGTAACCATGAAACCAGCCCAGGAATGCAGAAACAGGACTTGCCAATTCTCATTTAAACCGACACTAAGGTTTGCCATCTTCTGTTTATGCAAGCATACTAATTACTTTTTGCCCATGCAGGGCTGAGACAGAAGCTTCACGGTTGCAGGACAACGTGGCACTGCAGACCAGAATGAAATCAATTGTGCCCAGAAACACAGCAATAATGCACTTAAAAAGAAAAATAAAACAATATCATTATTCTAGATGAGCTACTGTTTTTTTATAGTCATTACATTACCTGCAGCATGGACTTCAGCTGATGTGTAGAGTACAGTCAGGTGACTCGTACGATCCTCCTACACCAGATGGTGGAATGTGCTTCAGAAATATACTGGCACACTTAGTGGTGGCTCCCCTCATATATTGGAACAGTGAGGTTCTAAAGACAACGTGAATGCTATACCACTAGTTTTCATTCACTATAATCAGTCACCATCTGAAACAAAAACCAAACACACTTCGCATTGCCCTTTCTTTTTTTCCTACAGGAATAATTGACCCAATACTGAACTACAATTAATATCAAGGTTAGGTATGCACTCTGGCATCGATGGTCTCTGCTAGAGGGGAGGATGGCCAAGAAAAAGGATATATCACCTTGACAAACAGAGAGAGGATTTTTGCAACAGTATGTGTACACACACACACACACACCCCCCCCCCCCCCCACTGAAGGAAATGCTTCATAGTGCAGGCAGGCAAAAGCCAGACTTTTTATTGAAGTTTAAACTAACAAATGCCTACATCACAGTATACTGCTTAATTTATCGCTTCTGCTTTGAATTCTGTGCTTTCATTTCATGTGTCTACATTTTGCCATTGTGTACACGCTGCAAAATTAACTTTGTATATCGTTTAGCATCTGTGCATATCCTTTAGAGCTTAATGTTACACTCGAAATTAACAGAGATCTTGAACTTTAAGGTACTGAAAACAATCAATAAAATTCCACTGGAAAAAAACCACTGATATAAGTGTTTCTTGTAGTCCAGTACTCTTAATTTTATGCCAATATCATTTCATTGCCATACTTTTCAATTATGGACTGTATAAAGAGAAGCCTAGGGGAAAAAAAAATCTAAAATGCCATTCATAAGTCTGTTAAACTCTGGTGATTTATAATATATGTACAGTATATAAATATATTTATGTATATATGTACATA
>WBNH01004694.1:431025-441294 GCA_013401255.1 Urocolius indicus | reverse complement strand
AGGAAAAACTTCTCTATTGTGAGACTGAGGGAGCCCTGACACAGACTGGCCAGGAAGGGTGTGAAGTCTCCTTCTCTGGAGGTTTTCCAAACCCACCTGGACATGTTCTTGTGTGACCAGCTCTAGGTGGATCTGCTTTAGCAGGAGGAGTGGATTAGGTGATTTTTAGATGTCCCTTCCAACCCCTACCATTCTGTGATTCTGTGATTCTTGAGCTTTAAGTTTATCTGGTCTAGAAAAAAAAAAAAAAACAAAAACCAGAAACCTATGTTTAGGTGACACAATACAAAAGTACACAATTAAATACTGTGGATTCAGTTAAATGTCTTCAGTTATATGCGTTCTAATCTAAATGTAGAAATCAAATCAACCCTTGCAACTACTATTAAGAATTGAAAAAATTGAAGACTATTATTCCCTAAGAACAACCCAAGACACCGCAGAAACAAGATGCCTTCTGTGCACTTAATCCAGTCAGAATAATATTTTAACCATTTCATAAAACCATTAAGAAGAGAGGAGGAAGAAAATGCAAGAGAGGGAGAAGAAACAAAAATAAAAGCAAGAGTCTACCAACTAATTGAGAGAACAGGGAAGAAACAAGACCAATGACAGGGTTAGTCCAAGAAGGATTTGGCAACTGCCATCTGGCAGCCAGCAACTGATACTTGTCTACAGTTGGTTTCCATTTTGACCATCCTACCATAAGTAAAGGAAAAGGAGCCAAAGATTGGGAGAGCTTTATCTCTGTGTGATTTTTTGAACTCCCATGCTATTAGCAGTGACTGGTTCTTCCAGCTCCTGTCTCTCCCCCTCCTCACATGGTATCTGCTATGGATCCCACCAAGCTATGGTGTTCTCTTCCTTGCAGAAGAGAAGGAAAGGAGAAACCTTTTCCAGAAATGAAAAGAGCCCTATTTTTCACAGTGAGACCAGATAGGGCTGCTGGCAGTGACGCATATGGGGCTGTCCATTTGATGTCTATTCTCAGATAATCACAATCTTGGTTACTCCAGGCTTCAGGGACAAGATGAGATTACTGAGGTTTCTCCTCACTTTGCAGGAATCTACACCTCTTGGATCGTATTGGCAGGGATCCAGGGGCATTGTCTTTACTGATTATCATCTCAGCTGGTAATACTATCTCTGAAATATCAGCCACCTGATCCAATCCAGCTAGATTACTGATATTATACAACACTCAGTCCTTTTTGCTGCTTAAGGTATTATCAAATTTTTACTTGTTGAATATAGAGGTAATGATCTGCTTCCCCTAACACAGAATCACAGAATTATTTCAGTTGGAAAAGACCTTTTAACACCTTTGAGTCCTAAATAGTACTATTAGAAGCAGTACACTAAAATGCGTAATTTAACATTGACAGGGTTGGTTTTTCATAACAGTTAGAATTAATGGTGTTAATCTTTAATCATTGAGCTTACTGCCTGCCTTAAAATATGCTTTTGCTTTACACGAACTGTGGGCTTCTGCATGTCAAACTTTCACAACAGCATTTAAATATATTTTGTTAAAGATCTGTTGGAGTCTCTTTACTGCTACTGAAAATATACATATTCATAATCAATTTGAGGACCTCAAGTAAGAACAAGTATGTCATTTCAGCGCTTTAGATGAATGACTGTCTACTAAACTACATTTCAACAAAGTAGCTATTCATTCCCTCTTCTGTAAGGAAAAAAATAACAACTTATTACAATACCTATAATTAAGACCACTGCAACAGGATTCCAAGTTAGCAAGCAAGACAAAAACATGACATATTTCCAATTTACCAGAGTTGTGTATAAGATATTACTGATCTAGTTTTATCTATCAAACTACCAATAATTTAACAGAGCTCAGAGATGCAAGATATATACAGACCTCAGTGAAATAAAATACAATGACAAAAATTTAATAACGTTTCAGATGGCATAGAAGTCAAAAATTGTAAGAATAAATTCAGTAAAATAAAACGCTCACAGCCACTGAAATAAATAAGAGGAATTAAGTATCATTTTCTGCAAAAATTTAAGTTATTCAACTTTTTTTGGTGTGTGTGTGTAGTGAACTTCGTAAAAATAAAATACAAAGGGAATTGTCTCATCTTGATACTTTCAAGAACATACAGCTGCTTAAGAAGCCCTATATAACCCTATCTCATGGACAATGACTATGCTTGATTAGTGTGATATGTAGCCTTCGGATTAAAATGTAAATTTTCATATATTAAATACACACTATAGAATCACTTATTTACCATTTTAAAACAAAAACATGTCTTGAAATTCAGCAGAAATACATTATTGCCAAGGTACATTGAAGATCCATTCTTGCTTTTTATAAAACTAATAATAAAAAAAGGCTCAAATCTAGCAATAAATGTAGTATTTATGCTATAAACCCAAGTCAGTTTTCTGTTACTTGGGTCATGCTCAAACACTATGTGTTCAAGGGAACGTATAGTATGACTTTACTTAATTGAACTTCATATGTTTTGTATGCATTTGCTTTGCAACTATTTCCAATTTCTGTCTCTTACTGGTCATATAGCTCAAAAAGTTACTAGAGTTTGTCGTTGAAGTGTAGACTTAAGCTGCTGCTGTGGAGGGCATTTAAAAACCCATACCCACAGCACCTCTGAAACACAAAGTCTCAGGCAGAATGAACAAAGTATTTTTTCTGTCTTCTGACTTTTTAAATAGTATTTTGATATTCACTCCTCTCCCACTCTCATCATGCATTTGTTTTTCATCTTGAAAGAAAGATAAGTTGTTGGACCAAGCATATTTAATTTATACAGCATAATTTTCTTTATGTAACATGGGAGTTTTTGGCTTATGCAATGCAGCAGTATAGACTTATATGCCACTTTTTCCTTGTGAATCTGCACCCACGTGCTGTACTTCTGTATAATTACTCTTAATATTTGGATGTAATAATGGACTACAGCTAGAACCATCTTCTGCTTCGCCTTTTTTACTTCGTTCTTTTTCAGAAGGTTATATTTTATCCATGCTCTGAATTGTAAAATAGAATGAGTAATTTCATAAGGCTCCTGATCTGAATGAAGCAAAATCTATAAAACTGCAATTTGCTGTAAAATACAAAGCAGCCAAGTTCCACAATAAGAGCTTCTGAATAGAACTGATGTTTGATATTTACAATTTAAATAAAACATGCATTAATACTATTTTTCAGTAGTAATTCACTCACTTTAAAAAAAAATCTATTTGTTTGTAATACTCTACAGTATCGAGCAACAAAACCTTGCTCACTTCCAGCATCACACTCCTGCTGTTGCCAGCTCTACTTTAATGTACAGATCTGTATTTATAAGAGGACATTTGACTGTTTCTAGAAAATAATTTAAAAACAATAGACATATGCATTTATTTAGGTGCTATTTATATTTCTTGGCAATACGAATGAAAACTAATATAATAGGAAACAAATTCCATTTACATCTTAACAATTTTAACCTTTGGTAAAAATCTCATTTATCTTCTAAAGTGAGTAATAAGAAATAATTAGATTCAGAGCAAAAATTGTATTTCAAATGAATCATGTGTCACTGACATAATAAAATAAAAGAATCTCTCCATATCTCTCCATATGATTTGCTGGAAAGATTAGTGAATAAGTTAGACTTTCCATGACCACTTTGACTTGCTAAAATCATTCCCGTTTCAAATTAAAAGAAAACCCAACAATTCATTTTATATAGTTGGGAGCAATTATGAATGGAACATTCTTCAAAATGCTGCTATAAAGGAAAACCAAATAATCTTCCCTTTCTCTGGTGTATAAGACCAAAAGTCTGAAGAAAAAAAAAAGTTCATCTTGTAGCAAGGAAGGCTGAGGTACTAGGAAAATATTTCTAGCAGAAAGGTTTATGAAGTACAGGAATAAACTGCCTGCAGTCTCAAAAACTTGTGATTTTTATGACTAAAAAAAGGCTAGACAGATGTTCACCAAGGCTAACCACAGTATATCTTCAGAATAACCACAGAAAATCTTCATCTTACAACCTATTCTGTGATTCTTAGGAAGAATTTACACCAGTGTTCCTACAGAGTAGTACCTGCCATATAGTTAGCATTGTATTCTGTTTTAAAGAAAAGAGTAGCTCAAATTTATCTATCCTAAATGGAGGATCATTAAATTTTGATATCCATGATTATAACCAAGAAATCAATGAGCATGCTTATTTATTGCAATCATCATATTTCAAAACCTATATATGTATTATCCTCATTTTAAAAGGAACAGTTGGACTACATAAATTATGAGTTACCTAATCCCAAGCATAAAGGAAACTGAAGCATGAGCAGAAGAATATGCAGAGCCTCCACTTTCAGACCCAAGCCCCAGTGATCCTTTTATTCCTGGGTATATTACCATATTCCTGGCAATCAGAGCTGATTAAAGTGCAGAAATGTCAGAGGATTCTGTTCAGGCTTGGAACAAGCAGAAACTCAGAACTGACTTTAACACAGAAGAACATTGCTGAAGAAAAATAAACACAAATCTAAGTTTCTAATCCAAAGCCTACTCCCATTATAGTCAATCACAATATTTTCTAAGATTCCAGTGTAAATACAACTAAATTATTAGTCTTTTTTATCTCTTGCTGTGATGATTTCACTTAAAAGGGTGAAAGAACACACAGACAAGAGAAAAAACCAGAAATATTCTAATTAGTGATTCAGCGTTTCAAGGCCACATCCCTGGTTCATATGAGTTTGTTAGAAATAATCTGAATTTTATCAGTTATCATAAAAACAATATCTGTGTTTTTAGATGTTCTCCCAGTCCGGGCACTCTAGAGAACTGTTTTTCTTTGCCTCTGCCCACTTTTCGCTACAGCCACTCTCCCTGATGCAGCTGGATGGTACCTGTCTAAACGCTGCCATACAGAGTCTGCTTGGACTTCTGTAAGCTCATCACCAAAATTACATTTTGTCTACTCAATAGAAATTTCTTAGAAAAACTATATAAGCTTTAAACTTAACAATTCTCCCAAACCCTAAAGCCATCCAGAATCAGTAAATGTCAGATGTATCATAAAGGTCTATGTAATCTCACCATGCACTTATGTTTAATTTTTCCAAGCCACAGCCTTTCACTTATGCACTCAGTGGGGTATTCTCTAACATCTATATTGATTCTGAATTATGACTGTAATACAACTGGTTTCCATAAAAATGAAACTAAATTTTAAAAACAGAAAATATCTGAAGCAAGTGGGTGTCAGGAGGTTGGGGCATCCCTTTTTTCTATGGTATCTAGCAACAGGACAAGGGGTAATGCGATGAAGCTGGAACATAAAAAAGTTCCACTTAAATATAAGAAAAAACTATTTCACTGTGAGGGTGAGGGAGCCCTGGCACAGGCTGCCCAGAGGGATTGTGGAGTCTCCTTCCTTGGAGGTCTTCAAGACCCGCCTGGACATGTTCCTACGCGACCTCATCTAGCCGGTCCTGCTTCTGTAGGGGGGTTGGACTACATGATCTCTGAAGGTCCCTTCCAACCCTGCCATTCTATGATTCTATGTTTGATGGACCAAGACAGCACAATAACATAATGGTTTACTCACTATACAAACTCAAATGATGCAATACTTCTTTCATTTCAAGACACACTCTCTTGCTCATGAAGTTGTGAGTGCCCCGTCATTGGAAGTGTTGGGACTGGATGAGACTTGGAGCAATCTGATCCAGTGACAAATACCCCTGACCGTGACAGGATGGCTGGAGGAGATACTCTTTGGAGATTCCTCCCAACTCAAACCATTCTATAATTCTAAGTTAAGACCTAGATAAAAAGACAAAGCCAAATATTTCTTTACGCACAGATACAACAAAAAGTACCAGTGTTCAGTTTCAACAGCTTGAATATTTATAACACTAATCAACACGCTGATTTCAACCATAGCATCTCTTCAGTTTTCCTAACAAAAATGTAGTTTGCAAGGTATACCTTGGTGGTTGACTATATTAAGAAAATATCCATCATTTATCATTGTAATTCATGACATATAGTATAATTTAAAATAATGTACAGACAAGTGTTCCTACGGACACATTTCCCAGAGTCGATCCCAACGTCGGCCGGCTACTCCCTCTGCTGGAGTGAGCCAGGAGGTGTTTGTCACATCAATGGCATTTGTAATGATTTCAAGTTTTGCTTACCTTTCCCTCCTCCTCCCCCCTTTTCAAACAAACACAAAGAACTTTTTTTTCCTTGTGATATTCTGATAGGTAATCCAGGAAATTCAAACTATCCGGCCATATACTGGAGTGCAGGGCCTCTACTGAACATTTGAAACAATCTTTATAAAACTTAAAGAAGGAAATGGTGCAACCAAGGTATCAGGCTAGAATTAAATACTTAGACCAGGTTTTCATATGAACTGTTTCAATTCATCAATCTGGAAAATCCTCATTTGCAGTTTGACAGTTCACAAAGGAAAAGCCCTAATATTGTGCAATGTTCAGTTTAAAGCTCAGTAATGGAAGAACAAATTTTAGCCTCCTTTGCTGTGTACACTTAGCTTTTGTTAAAAATACATGCAGACCTACAGATAATATAGTCTTATTCTCTATTCATGTTTGAAAGAGAGCTATTGAGAATCAGTATATTAATCATCTGAATAAAATGAAATATTTGATACTGATATCCAACAATTTTACAAACTCTTCAGCTGTAATATTTTATCACGACTGAAATTACCTCAGTACACAGAGCAATAGCATTGTTGATGTTAACAGACATTTTCTAATCAGTAACTTCCATTTATTTCCAAAACCAAAGAGACAGCATGACTGGATGTGACAAATGCTGACTACTAGCTCTGTCTTAGAAAATATTCCCTAAGAAGAAAAAGGAGAATCCATGTTTTATCTCCTCAAATGTAATTTCTTAGACATATTATATAAGCTTTAAACTTCACAATTCTCCCAAACCCTAAAGCCATCCAGAATCAGTAGATGTCAGATGTATCATAGAATATCAGAATCAAAGAATGGTAGGGGTTGGAAGGGACCTCTAGTCCAACCCCGCTGCAGAAGCAGGTCCACCTAGATCAGGTCACATAGGAACGTGTCCAGGCAGGTTTTGAAAATCTCCAAGGAAGGAGACTCCACACCCTCCCTGGGCAGCCTGTGCCAGGGCTCCCTCACCTGAACAGTAGAGAAGATTTTCCTCAAGTTTAAGTGGAACTTTATATGTTCCGGCTTTTGTCCATTACCCATGGTCCTATCACTGAACACTACAGATAAACAAGCGTTCCTCCATCCTCCTGACATACACCTTTTAAATACTTGTCAGTATTAACAAGGTGCCCCCTCAGTCTCCTCTTCTCTAGTCTGAACAGCCCCAGTTCCCGTAGCCTTTCCTCATCAGGAAGATGCTTCAGTCTTCTGATCAACTTGGTGGCCCTATGCTGGACTCTCTTCAGAATTTCTCTGTCCCTCTTGAGCTGGGGAGCCCAGAATTGGACACAGGACTCCAGATGAGGCTCCATCAGGGCAGAGCAGAGGGGAAGGACAACCTCCTTCAAGCTGCTGCCCACACTCTTCTTGATGCACCCTGGATGCTATTGGCACAATGTAGTTTTGTTAACAGCTCCTGATGTTTTCTTGCAAACCCTCATAATGTGCAGTGCTTTTCCAGAATAACCTACTAATATCAAGAGACTGTACTTTTTCCCACAGAATATCAAAACAATGAATAGGTTCCACAAGAACTCTATTTGCTGTGAAGCTTGGATAAAAGCCCTTGGCCATGGTTGGTTTCAGTGTGTTGTGACTACTGTATTTCCCTGCCCACCAATAATCATACTATTGTGTGTTGGTGGGTTTTGTGCCCATTTGTGTTTCTGATGTCCGTTTGCTGGCTCACCATCAGCTCATAATGCACTTGGGCAAGAAATATCTCTTGATGAATGTAGAGCACCTAGCACAGCATCGTATCATGAGTAATTACCTAGGTTTCTAAGCATTACAGTGATGACTATTACAAGAAAAAGAGTGTGAGACCGATATACAAAAAAAAATGCCAAGAATTAATTTTATGATTTTGATTTGTGGCTACAAATGTGTGGCTATTTCCTAGCTTCAGTGCTGAAGATGTTCTGTTCACTGTACAGTCAAATTACATTACTATTTATACATTTGAGCTACTCCAAAACACCTTGCTTAAATATTATAAATATTAAATATTATTATTTCATTTCTACCCGCAATAAGAGACTGCACCCTGAAACCAGATGTATGCAAAAAGACAAAAAGGCAGTAAAAGCCTACCATCCCCAGGAAGAGTTTCAGCAAAGTGGGCAGCAGCTGCAAATTAACAGTGACAACAAAGCTGATACAAAACTGCAACAAAACAGTTGTCAACTTTGTCTCTTCAAGAGACTCAGAAAGTCTGCTTCTGGTATTTCCGTGAGGAAAAGAAGAGAAAAAGAGAAGGGTGTGTGAAACACATAATGAGGCCAAGACTGGCCACGAACTCCAGCTTTCAACTAATCCAGGACAGAAAGCCTGGTTTCTCTCAAAGACTTCTCTCTTCCAGTCATAACTCCATTCCTCTTCCTACCACTTCAGCCATTTACCCCCTCCTGGAAAAACTCAATTGGGTCAGAAAAATCTTCAGCCAGAACTGCTATCCATATTTAATTCTAGCATTGTAAGAATGCTACTAACAGTGAAAGTCATCACATGCATGATGTTTGGAGGGTTACAGTTTGCCCAGCTTTTTACGGATATTGTTTGAAAGTAAATCTAGATGAGAACAGAGAGAAATGGAGCAGGAATGAAGCACTCAGCCACAGCAGGGAATCCCAAATTATTTGGACATGATTACTTGGATTCCAACAGTGTTTGGACCATGTCCAAACTACAAACTAATGATAAAAAGGCTTAAGCAAATGACTGGTTTAGAACTCTACACCCTTAATTTTGAGAATATATGTATAAATGTTCATAGGTATCTGATTAGCTTTGATGTGCTTTAGTACATGGACTAATATCATCTGATTTGTCTTCACACCAAGCATGTTGTAACTTCATAAAGAAATTAAAACGTAATATAATGAAACAAGGAATATGTCTCAATATCAGCAAGCATCAATCTCTAAGAACCAAGAAAAAAAGTGGTAAAAAGATCTTACACAGGCTAATCTTTAACTGGTTCTTTCTTTAGAGAAACTTCTTTTAATCTTAACCTTAATTTTTCATTTTTAGTTTATTAACTTCATGCCACTGTTGCTATGAAGGTATTGATAACTTTCACTTGGAAGTGTAAATACGAGCTATTTTTGAAGTGCTCAATCAAAGAATACACCTCATGCAAATACACCTTATCTTTTGTTCTTCTGTGTTTAAAAAAAACCCAAAGAATGATCAAGAAACAGACTCTTAGGAGAGGTGCTCTGTCTGCATGGCAGCGCTGCTCTATAATTATTCTAATTGGCTCAAGATTTCTTCATAAATGTTTCCATAGAAATCCTGGCTGTAATAGCTGCTTGCAAATCAGGTCTATTTTGGGCAACTTAGAAGTATCAGGATGTCTCTTAAACTTCTGTTTGTGCATTGTACTTTTCTTTAAGGAAAGTGAAAAACGGCTGCTGCAGATTTCTAAACAGGCAGAGTTGAACGTGACAAACAGGGAGGAAACTAAAGAAACACAGAGAATTGAGCACAAATACTGAAATCAAACCCATCAGCTCCCTGTTGTTCACATTTTGAGTTTTACTCTCTAACATTTTCATGGCTGTTTATTTACTTCTGGGCCAAAAAATATCTAATCCACCAATGTCTGAAACGTGGTCTACTGGCATCTTTACCTTTGACAGGCTAGTAAAAGCTATAGATTGCAATCACAGCACTCAAAAAGGAGGGAAATGTCTAGCTGAAATCTAAAGGTACTTCTGTAATTAAAACTAAATAACTTAACCAAATCTAGGGAAAGCACTAATGCTGTTCACTGTGCTTGTCTTTATTTAACCATAGAAATGTTTAAGTTGGAAAAGACCTTTAAGATCATCTAGTCCAGCCATTGACCAGCACTGCCATGTTCAACACCAAACCACATCCCTACAGGCTACACTGTATGTCTTTGAAATATCTCCAGGGATGGCAACTCAACCGCTTCCCTGGGCAGCCTGTTCCAGTGCTTGACAACCTTTTCAGGGAATAATTTTTTTTTCCTAACATCCAGTCTAGACCTCCCCTGATGCAACTGGAGGCTGTTTCCTCTTGTCC
>WBNH01004694.1:397705-428460 GCA_013401255.1 Urocolius indicus | reverse complement strand
GCGGGGGCCGGCCGGGTCCCGCCGTCAGGTGAGGGAGCGGCAGGGCTGCAGGGGTCCGGCCGGAGGGCGACGGGCGGGCATTGCCCGCGGGAGGGTCCCGGGGCGCTGCCGGGCGCTGCCGGCGCACATGGAGCGCGGCGCCGCTCCGCTGGCTGCGCGCGGCCGCGAGTACCACAGTACAGCCTGTGTCGGCCGTCTCGCAGGCGTGCGGCCTTTCTCAAGAGCTCTACAGCATGTTTTATTTTTAGGAAGCCTGGTTTATTTTTGTGAAGTCCCCTAAAGCATACCCCCTTGTCTGTGTATTTACTTAATGGGCTGAGCTGCGCTTCTGTCGTGAAGTTATGTGTTCCTCCTGTAACTGAAAGCTGAACGAAGTGGTTTAGACAAGGATGAGATGAGGACAAAACATGGTTTTGTCTTTCAAGCTAGTTTTTGGATTATCATAATTAACTTTGACCTTCCCCCTCCCCAAAATACATGGAATTATAAAGGACTGACTGGGTAACTTTTCACAAGTCATCTTGAGTCACCTGTGACTAGTCCAGTACTTACAGATTGAATCTTCAGGCTGTTCAGCTACCTAAACAGTTCTGCCTCCAATCTGGCTGAAAATGGTCTTTGATGGCATATGTGTCATCCCTTTATGAAAGCCGGGTGTTCCATAACACCATCCTGACTCAGAAACAGCCTTTCTCAGTTGGTTGCGTGATGCCATGATCAGCAGTGTTAACATTGTGACTGTTACTTTGTTGAAGGACCTCGGGGTACTAGCAAAATATCATTATCATAATTTCTGGAATTAATAGTCTTCAAGTCAGAAGTTTTGTTTTCCTACAGTGTCCAGACAGATTTCAGCATTTCATTTCGGTAAACACAAGGAAAAAAAAAATGACATGTCTGGTGAATATTCCTAATAATTCTGAAGGGGAGGTTTGCTGCTGGTTAACCAAAGAGTAACGTAACCTCAAACTCTTCTTACTTATTCCTTTTTACTTCTAATTTGAAAAGAGGTAGTCAGAGGTCTTAGGGTCGGGGCGGAAAGGAGGGAAGTCTTGCTGTTGTAAAAGTAGCCTTTTTGCCACAGGCTGATGGTCAAGTGCGGTCAAACTGAGAGCAACACTTCCTACAACTGAGAGCTAAACCTCAACGGGGTAAAAAAAAGTAGTAACTAAGTGAAATGTCTCAAACTCAAAAGTGTTTTGGTGTTAAACATTGACAGACAATGGTCCTCCATCATCAACCCATAGCATGGATGCAGACGCCCTAAAGAAACTTATTCATTTGCTCCAGGCCACAGATGATCCATTAATTCAAGAGCAAGCTTTAATCACTCTCAGCAACAGTGCTGCCTTCTCTGTAAATCAAGTAAGTATTGTTCTGTAGAAAACAACAGTGTTACAATATCAGTCAGTATAGAAGATGATAGGTGCTGTTGTGCTGAGGAGTGACACAGGACTGAAAACCAGAATAGCTTGTGTTTTAAAATCCATGTTATGTCCATGCCTTAATTTCTGCTAGCCCTACCAGCTTCACAGAATTTATCACAGCTTCACAGAATTTATCTAATCTTAACATTTGTACAACTTCAAGTCTGTACAGAGTTCTATATCTTTTAAGTGCTGCAAATTTGTATTTTGTTGCTTACAGTTATGTAATGTTAATGACATGATCGAATTGGAGAAGAGTTAAATACTTCCAGTCAATGAATTTACTGAGATAACTTAAACTAGTTTTTTGTCTTAACAAAGTTGTATGTCATTTATCTCTCAGCAACTTTCCATCTCTCCAGGTCTCTTTGAGTGAGTTGCAAGTACGATGCAGAAAAACCTTTGAGCTGGATGCAGATTTTTCATGCCTTTGTAAAGGTTTAACCTCCAGGGTTTTTTTTCTTTTTTGTTTTTCCTCTTTATAATGGTACTTTTGACAGCTGTCTAATCTGTCTTCTCAGAACTGTTTTCTTTATATAAATCTCTCAGAACAGCACGTAACTGAATCCCCAGGCCCACAGGCCTATTTTTCATTTTCTTCAAAACAGTGTTTTTTTCAGTGATGGTTAGAGTCTAAGTGAGAAAGATTACAAAAAGACAACCTCAAGTGAAACGGTAAAGATAAAGTTTTAGAACTTGTACTCATAAAGCTGCATCTTGAAATCCTGTTCTGTTCAGTCTTCTGGATACTGACCTGTCTGAGCTATTCTATAAAGTCATTATATATGTGACTTTATTCTATAAAGTCACTATGAAGTCAGATTCTTTATAATCTAAATCACTTAAATGTGTTTTGAAGGTTTGACTTTAATAGTTATCGTTGTCAAATATAAGCAGGACTATTGTTAATTTCAGTGAAAGCAATAAAGCAGTATCAGCTAATAAACCCTCTTTAAACAGAGTAACCTCATCGGGAAGTCTTCATTCACATGTTCCATTTGCATTAAAATGGAAACTTCTTATTAAATATCTGTTTCATATTCCAGGATATAATCCGAAATTTGGATGGCCTCTCTGTCATTGGAGGGATGCTCTCAGATTGTGTTCCCAAAGTTAAAGAAAAAGCACTAAATGCACTTAATAATTTAAGTATGAACATTAAAAATCAAGAAGAGATACAGGTAAGTTTCTTAATGGGAAAAATCAAAGTGAGACACGGGAGATAGCACTGGGCTTTCAGCATGTTTGTTGAGTACAAGCCAGGATGCTGCAATGTTTTGATCTTTGACATATGAGTCAGCAGATGTGGATTATGTGTGTGTCCCAAGGCCAAAAGGATAATTTAAAAATGCATTGCATCACTGGCACTTGCTTATTTCAAAAGACAGAAAACCGGGCAGTTTGTGTTCAGCTTTCACCAAATACTATTAAATGGATTGGGCTGATAAGTTTATAGTAAAATTATGTGAGGCAAGGTGATTTCCAGATAGATCTAGAACACCAGCAGTGGTTGTTTAATAGGATGGATCGCAGACTAAACTTAGCACAACTCCTTAGGCAAGGGAGAAGAAAACAGCAATTGATCCCCTGGGTTCCTATGAGACCAGTTTTTGAGACGGTTACTGTCATCAAATCCCACTGAGAAATACAGTAGATGTTATGGATGTGAAAAAAAACAACCATCAAAAAAGCCTCCACTTTTTCTATGATTAATCAATAGATCAAGAAGTGTCCAAGCAGTGACCTGACACAGATTTGAAAGTTTTTACTAGTTGTTTCCTTAGCTGGATAAAAAGGCAGTTTTACCGTCTGTGGAAGTTTGCAGCACCTTAAGTGATGAGCAACTGGGTTTTTTAAAGTAGGGCCTGCCAATGGCAAATATTTATCTAGGCATACAGGTGGAAAGCAACTCCTTTGGTAAAGACAAAGTAGTTTTTTCTTAGTTAGGACTCCAAGGCTTGTTGTAAACTGTTATCCAGAAGAAAGTGTGGTAAATAATTGCTAAGGTCAGTTACCACCAGACTCCAGGGAATGGGCCACACTCTTGGAAGAAAGAATTTAGTTCCAAGACTTGTCCTTGGCTTGTTCTCAACGTTTAAGAAGATGTTAGTTGCTGTGATTTATTTTTTTTAATGACTTTTTAAAGCAGCTGCGTCACTTCTGAGCTACTGTCAAAGCAGTTTGGATTTTCAGAGCAATTTGTGCTGCAGGCAGGTTAGTGAGCTCTGGAACACCTGCTTCTATTATGCCAATATAATGTTTCAAAACAAAACAGAAAAGTGCTTGTTCCCAAGAACCTTGATCAGGCTATGTGTTCAGCTAGCAGTGTTCAAGAGGTATTTATGCTACTGTAGCTGGGCTCCTGATACTACAAAATCTGCTTGTCTCAGAAAAATGTGTTCTCTTGTTATCTCCTTCTCTTTTTCCCCAGGCATATATTACACAAGTTTGTAGGAACGTTGAGTCAGCTCCCCTGAACTCTGATCTGCAGCTAGCTGGACTCAGGTTGTTGACAAATATGTCTGTTACCAATGACTACCACCATAAGATGATAAACTCAATTCCGTGCTTTCTTTGTTTGCTTTCAGAAGGAACTGAAAGGACACAGGTACGGGGTAGTGTCTTGTTACAAACCATTTATGGAGCTTCTTTACTTGCCTCCTTTGTAGTGTTTTTGTAAAATGGTTTAGACTGTGCTTGGAAAATCTGTTATTAACTAATGATAGCAGATAGTACATAGCATCTGTAAAATACGGATCTGCATCACTTTCTCAATGTAAATTCAGAAAGAGGGGAGGAGGGAAATCTTGAGAGCGGAAGCATTGGGCTAGAGCTTTACCAAAGAGTGCTTGTGTGCATTGCTCTTGTCCTATGCCTTTGCTATAGCAACTCCAGAATTCTTTTCTGCTCACTAAACATTGCTCCTGCATCACAGAGCAAGGAGAATCTGCACGAGAAAGGCTTCACTGATGCATGAATCTTTCTAGCGAAACATGTCTAGCAGGGATAACCTAAGTTATGGATTTCTGTCCCTTATGCTTCTTACATTTCTTGCAACACTAGTGACTGCAATGGGAAGGTGTGATTATTTGTGATCAATTGTAATACTGAAAAAAAAGGGAAAAGCTTCAAATAAGTATCAAATTAAGTGTTTATTCAAGATGTCACAGTACTATCAATATCAAGTTACTCAGTTGCTCCATGAGATCAAAAACCACTTTCCAAACCACAATTTCCAGTAAAGTTAGCAGACCTGTTTTACTTAAATACAGTAAGGAGCACTGGGCCTTTTCCTAGTGTTCAAAGATTAGTGTAATATGGTCCAGGAAAGTGCAAAGGTGTGCTTGTGTATGCTTCTGATTACATTTTAAATACAGTACTTAACCATCCTCTGTATTTTAAAATGGTTTACCTTCCATGAATTAAACATCAAAATCAGGCAAGATCTGTATATAAGTCAAAATGAATTTGCTTCTAAAACATCTATACTGAGTACATATGTGCTTGTGACTCCATAAACTGTTTTTTCCTACACCAAAGGCTGGATTTAGACTCAAGGCATTAGCTTGTACATACTGGCTTTTCCTTTCTAAGTCAGCACCAACATTATCGATGCTTGTTACTGCTGCACTTAGTGGTTTTGGAGCTTGCAGTGAACAATATTCCTCGTTTCAGATTCAAGTTTTGAAAGTACTTGTGAACTTATCTGCAAACCCAGCCATGACAAGACATCTTCTCAGGGCTCAAGTAAGGTTCTTGCTCTTTCTTTATATTTATCCATGTGTGTAAGTGTAGATATGTGCATGCATTAGAATCCTAATATATTAGAAGTATATATGCAACTCCAGAGTAAACCATGCAGTACCTTGTTAAAGTGAGTAGCTGGAAGTGTACATCTTTCACAGGGTAGCTTGCTTCCAGAGTGTGGTTTAATATAGATACTGTACTTGCAGAGGGAGAGTCCCAGGGCTTATGGACTTGGAGGCACTTGGTCATGCTTCCCATGTACCATGACAAATAATCACTGACAATTCGCAGAAGCCTTCACCACCAAAGGAGTAGTACCTTTTGTATGTAATATCTTTAAACCTCATTTCCAGAGATGCAGTCAGTATATAGACTGAAGACTGGGTACAAACATGAAATACAGCCAGTACTGTAAATGATCCTTGTCAACAGCTGTTTCTATAGTTAACATACCATACCTGAGACAACCGAATTTCACTGAAATCTCAGCCATAAAACTAGTGTCTCTAAGCACTATAAGTGAATTTGCCCTGTGCATTCACATGTCTTCATGCAGAACTTCATCTGACATTCACTATTGTGAGCCTTGGTGTATAGATTTGTTTCAGTTATAGCCTTTTCTCACAGCAAAACAAAGAATAGGGGATTGGCATGATGCTGCATCCTCCTCCTCCCCAAAGTAAGTTTCTTAAAATGTGTAGTGGCTTTGATCTTTGAGCTATCTGCCCTGAGAAAAACAACCACCTTTTCATTATTAAAGCAAGATTAGGGTAGCTAAATATTTGGTTGCCTGTTAAAAGTGATTCTTTTACTCATTTA
The DNA here is from genome assembly GCA_013401255.1 of Urocolius indicus. Lineage (NCBI taxonomy): Eukaryota > Metazoa > Chordata > Aves > Coliiformes > Coliidae > Urocolius > Urocolius indicus. The sequence goes on along the minus strand of WBNH01004694.1, from coordinate 422,467 downwards.
TCAGATGTGTCAACATAAATACATTCAGAGCACTGCAAAGGGCAAAAGCAACATTGAGAAGGAAAGCAAACCCTCTCTCCTCAATGGGAATTTTCCAAATAGCCACATTTTGGAGATGGAAAGTACAAAGCATTTATTAGCCTGTGGGCCATGAGCCAATCTTTTTGAAAGAAGAAATGTGCATGCTGGGCAAGATTCTGGCATGCTTTCACAGCATATGGAAGCCTGGTATTTCATTGGGTTTCTGGTTTAGATGATTTAGGTGCCTATTTTACTTTAAAGTTTGATTTATTTACATGTACTTACTGCTGGTGATGAAGTATGGGTTGTTTCCTGACTATCCTAGGTGCCATCGTTGCTGTTACTTTTTGACAACTGTATAAACAGAGATATTCTGCTCAGAGCATTGGTGTTTGCAGCAAACTTGAAAAAGAACATGAACAATGAAGATGGCACCACGATTCAGGACCAATACAGTGAAGATTCAATTTTCTTTACACTCTGCAGGGACTCTACCCCATTTGCTCAGAAACTGGCATCTCTGTTGCATCACCCTGATACAGAAGTGAAAGAGCAAGCTGTAAGAATATTAACACAATAGTAATTCTTTTTAAAAAAAACTAGACTGACCTGATGAAAATATCCAGTCTAAGGAATGCAGCACTAAAAAACCAACAGCAAGTAAACTATAAAACAACCCCCCAAACATTGGTGTATTGGATAGAAATAAGGTACTACAAAGAATGCAATGGATTTAATATAAAGAGTCTAATGGCTTGTTTTTTTCAGAGCAAAATAAAAGCAATAACTTAATAAGTACTGAGAAACCACTGTACAGCTGGTATGTGTANAAAAAATTCTCTACTGTGAGGGTGAGGGAGCCCTGGCACAGGCTGCCCAGAGGGGTTGTGGAGTCTCCTTCCTTGAAGGTCTTCAAGACCCACCTGGACACATTTCTATGCAACCTGATCTAGGTGAACCTGCTTCTGCAGGGGGGTTGGACTAGATGATCTCTAAAGGTCCCTTCCAACCCTGCCATTCTATGATTCTATGAATAGTTTAAAACATGAAAACTTTCATATGTACAGTGAACGCTTTAAATGGATGAGTAAAGTGAACTGAAATATTCTCAGTGTCATCATGAATTGTTGTTGCCTTAAATATTTGCAGCTGTTGAGCAAACACCTCTATAGAATCGTGCAGTAAAGATCAAACTAGCATTCACTTCCTACAGAATTAATATTTCCAATGAAAACTACATATTAAGTTTACCCAGACCATGTTTTTTTCACCTTAGCTGCACACAATATTTTCTAAAACTGCATTCTGAGATGCTTAGCATATCCATTCCATTTAGCCAAAGTGCAGTGCAGCTGACCACAACCAATTGTCACTTTAAGGAAAGCATACATATTTTTCAAAATATTTTGAGTCAAGGATTATCTGCAATTGCAATTCAACATTCTCATCTCAATAAAAACGTCTACAAGAGCAGTAAGTATCACATACAGTTTTACAAAAGCTTCTTCCCTCAAGCCTCCTTTCCTGGGTGAGCTTTATTCTTTTTTTCTCTGCAACTGGGACATCATCAAAGTAAGTGCTTCTGTTGAGGTAGCCCCCATAAAGTTTTAGGCAGCAATCCAGCTTTAATTCAAAATGAAGTATAACACACAAAACCATCATTGTAAAAGGACCTAAAGGAAGTTTCACTGATGAACATAAAACATATGTGAAAAGACTTCACACTCAACCAAGACTACTCAAACTTCCTGAACACGTAAAGTCAAATAAATGTCGGATGTAAAGGGTAGAAAACAAGTTTTCCACCATGTAACATTTTTAAGAGAGCTGTATGACCTAAACTGTTACCAGACACTTCATCTTTCTAAGTTAATAGACCCACTCTGCTCTTAATGAGCATCTCTCTGTAATTCAGTAAATATTTTAATTATTTTCAGTAGGTGACTTTGCAAATAGCTAAAACTGCAAGAAAAATGTGACCTTGAAAATACAACATACATATGCCCTGATCAATACAGGGGTAAAGCTACACGTATCTAATTTATCTGCATAGGTAGTTTTACCTCATTGGGAACACAGCGAAGGTAGAAGTAGGAGTTGGCATGATTCCCAGTCAGAACCCTGGCAATGGCTGCATTGACACTCATCTTCCCTTTCTCCTTCCCACTGCACCGAAAACGTTGTTCATTTTGTAATAAGTTGCATTACCGTCACTTAATGCTTTGCCATTTTTTGTATATTTATGATTTTTTTTTTTTTCCTTCTCTATAAAACAGAGGAAAATAAAGGCTAGGTCAGACAGCAAAATTTACCAATCCCACCTTTCTCTTCTGAAAAGAGCTTAGCCTGTTCCAGCTATATGTGATATACACATTTTCTTCAGCTCAGCAACAGAGATGTCTAGGTGTCCCTCTCCATGTTCTCCAACCTACAAATAAGTTTTTAATTTATCATCTTTTTACCCTTTGCTTTGATAGCTGACAGAAACAAATGACCATTGTTCTCTTTTCTAAACATACATGAAAACCTGTTACAATATTGTCTCAGTTGTGCTTTCCTGTTCTAGAAACAACACTTTAAACACTTTCTTCATAAAACCTCCACCCCAACAATTTCAAATTTAACCATGTCTTTCAAAGTACAAAAAAACATTCTGCAGCTTGGTGTCCTCCATATGTAGCATGAATTCTATATTATTCAAATCATTATTGAAGCCATTGTGTAAATATGAGGCCTGATAGAGGCCTGCATCTGAAATACCCTCCCAAGATCAACACAGAATGACTGAGGGGAGTTTTAAATTAGGTTTGAACAAATTCTGGTGAATACACCTAGACTGTCTAGAATTGCTCCTTTTAAAAAAAAACAAAAAAAAAACCAACCCTTGGTGTTGCTCAAATATGAATCTCACCAAAGGAATATAAGGTACTTTTCCTTACATGTAAGTGCAGTCCTCTGTTCCAGAACTCTTCCTCAGCATCAGCTTGGGCTAACTGATCTTTGCTTCTTTGTGCTGTTCTTCGTTGGTATTAAGATTTGTGAGACTTCTAGACTCCTCAATATGGACTTCTAAAAGATAACTGTCAACAGCTAAAAGATTACTTCTGTTTGCTCCTAGCATGAAATCTCATTAACCGGTTTTAATTAGTTGCCAGAAGTTCATGTCTCGAAACTGCAGGGAAATAACGTGTCTTTTTTATCTTCATGGAGTACGAACATAAAATGTAATGCGCAGCAAGAGCAAACTAAAAAAAAAAATACACCTATCCCATACACCACACCAAATCGTGAACAACAAAAACAGATTTGCCAATGAATTATGAAGGAGAATAACAACCCTTTTTATTGGCAACAGTAGGCTTTAATTTTGTAAATTAGCATGGCAGTTTGATACAGATATATTTAGCCAAGTCTTACAATATGGAACAACTGTGTAATCTCTCATTGGACTTTAAAATTATAGGGAAGCTGTAAGAAAAAGTAGTACCACAGCCCTTGCTTCAAACTTTTCACTTTAAACAGTACTTAGTAATAGGCTGAGTCAATGTAAAGACAAATGCCATTAAGGGATTCTTCCATTCCAATGTTCTGCATTTGACAGTAAAGTTATTTTAGACACATTCAGGTATAACTCTAAAACACTGACAAAACAATGCAAGTGTGCAGATACTCTGGCCAGCAGTAAGTTGTACACATCAATGATGCAATATTAAATTCTTTCTCTATTTAAAAGGCACATTTCTTTAGATCATTGTAAAATTCAGCTTTTGTGGTTTGACAATATATGAAAATGTAGGAGCACTCAGTAAAATAAATCTTGTGCTTTGTGCTTTAACAACTCAGCTGCATTGGAAGACTCCACCCCGCAAGACATACGGTGAAGCTATCAAGGTGCAGGGCATAGCCTGAAGATTAATGATGAACAAGTGAGAGATGACATTCTAACAATGGCTGATTCAAATTAGCCATTAAATCTAAGAGTATGTCTTGCACTGAGGTTATTATTGCTGCTGCAGGCAAGAAGAGCTTTTAAAAAACCCCAGTAATTTATAAGTGCTGCACATAACAGTTGAAACTGCAAGTTATTCCCAGACAATACTTTATATATTAACCATTTTTAAGATCACATTTCAAAATTTATAGACAATGTAACTAGTAAAATTTATCATGAAATCAGTGGGTAAGTTTTAGTTCTGAAACTGACAAACCTAAAATTCCAATTCACTCCAAAATATCTACTTTATGAGTATATTGTATTAATACTTGCAAGATTAATTGCTAGTTCAAATCAAGCAGGGTTCAAAAGGAACTGCTACATTATTCAAATCCATCATTTGTACTCAAGTCCCGTGATTCTCCATGGTTTAAGATAAAGAAGTCATCTTTTTTCAAGCCGTATCTTTCCAGAGCTTCATTCAATTTAACTGGAGGATCCAAGTAATACTGGAAAAATAAGAATAATATGAGGGAAGAGGTACTACTGCAGTGTTTGGGGAAAAAAAATAATCACTGCTTTAACAAAAAATGGTTTACATTTTAAACATTGTCTAAGAAAGGAGCAGGGATGAATAGCATCACATTAAAATGTTTGGTTTCATTTCCAGTTTCTAAAGTATAAGAAAGCTGATTTACAGTTGTTGGGTAATGAGAAGGCACAAGCTCTCATCCAAAATTCAGTTGTCTTAGGTGTCCCGAGCAGGCTGCCCTGGAGGCACTAACACAAGTTTCTCAACTTTACTGCGCAAAACCCAGTGCCATTTCATTGAGGTCTCCCAGAAATCACTCCATTGTACTCATTACATGGCATAATCAGAGAGAAATCATCTTTGTTTTTTTGTACTTCTAAATACCCAGCAGTATTTGTGCTGTGGGCACTAGTGACACAGCTTATTGGAAGCATCATGGATAGAAAATGTTACATCCAAGTTAAAGAGAACACGACCTATCAGGTGAACATAGCTGACAGCAGCAAGGCTGAGTTATAGTGGCACAACTGATGCAAAGACACCAGGCAAGGCATATCAAAGTAGATGTTGATACTTCCCTCTCACTATATTTTGAGTGACTGTGAACATACCTGGGTAATCTCCTTATTAGAACTGGGGATTTGAGGGGGGCAGGGGGAGAAGAGGGGCAGGGGGAGAAGAGGAATAAAAAGATTTTAAAAATCAGCTACTCAGAATAATTCAGTTTTTTCATATTTTGGCTGGTATTTATGAATCAAGTATTAAAAATACTATTCTATTTATTTACTAGAGACGTGTAATTAATAAATACTGTACTGACCTACAGGCATGCAAGTCTTACTGTCAAGTGATGCACTGCTGAGTTTACTTTTATTATTGCATCCATGTCCCCACCTTTCATGTTCCTCAGCTTCCAGACATTAGGAATGCTCCACATTTGTTTGGATAACTATACTTTCAAATTAATCTTAACTACAAAATATTTTATGTAATTGGTTAGAAAAAGATGAGCATTGTTTTGAACTGCAGTACGTGGCATAACACTCCATGTGCTAAGTTGACATTTTAGGAATGTATTTACAGATAGCAGGTTAAAGTGCAAGAGCAAAGCTTCATTAAGGACTGTGTACTCAGGAAAGCTGAGCTCAAGTACAGCACTGAAATTTACCTCATTTGCTAAAGCGAAGGTCCCCCAGTGAATTGCTACAGACTTCTTTGCTTGAACATCAATATGGATTCTTACTGCTTCTTCAGGATCCACATGCTGGTATTTCATAAACCACCTACCAAAACACAAAATAATTATTTTTGGTCTCACCCAGTTTAGTGCAAGATTTCTTCTTTACTTTCATCGGTTAAGTTGCAAAGAATCTCAAATCAATCAATACATAAAATACAATCACCTAATTAAAAAATTATGGAGCCATGCATGTCTGAACAACATACAGAACACATAATCATAATCATAATCAACAAGCTGGAAGACACCAGCATACCCACAAAACAACAGTGCTTGTATTTCACTTCCCTTTTCAAACATTTTTTTTTAATCCATATTTTTAATAGTATAACAACATACTCCTGGTGCCTTGAGACATTAAGGCCATAGACTTAAATCCATGAGGGTAAAAATGTCATGCCAGCAGCACATACCAAAAAGCATGTGCTCCAGAAGACAGCCTAAGGGAAAGGTGGTGAAGCAGGAGACAGCATCTGGCAATAGTTGAGAGATACCAGATTTTTATCATGTTACTCTTCCATTTTCCTTTCCTGGCCTATATACGCTTTGTTTCCTGCATTAGATCAGCATTAATATGTAGAAGTTTAGACTCATAAGTAGGATGCAAATCCCTACATAAACGATCTTTCACACACTAAAGGATTCATCTTTATCTCCAGATAAGCTGCAAAACCAGCACAAAGACTGAAGCAGGAGAAAAATGCAGCAAATTGCATGCATCTAAACAGGCTGGATTAAATGATGCTATTTCAGAAAAAAAAAGCCACAATGTAATTACAGATTTTTACTCTACATCTTCCATGGAAGGAAGTCAACAGATTCATCCTTACTGTGCTTTAAACAAAAAGCTCTCCAAGAGCAACACAGATTCACAGGCAAACATCCTAAACATTTCAGCTCCATCTTGCCTTGCCTGTTTTTTTATTGTCATTGAGCAATGTCCTTTTGCCTCAGTAACTTCCTTCTTTTGCCTCTATATTCTATTGCATGTTCTCAATTCAGTATACCTTCAAGTTTTCACTTCTGGATGTTGTTTTCTTTTTTGTCATTAGTATATCATTTATTTATTTTGATCAAAGTTTGATTTTCATACCTTGGCTCATAAGCTCCAATGGGGATGGCTGCAAGATCAAAAGGTCCAAACCTTTTACCTATCTGTTCAAAAGCAACACAATATCCAGTATCTCCTGAAAAGAAAAACCTATTCCAAGGTCCCAAGACAGACCAGCTGCCCCAAAGAACCTTGTTGTCATCTGTCGCTGTCCTTTTGCACCAATGTTGAGAAGGGGTGAAGACAAACGTTACCGCGTCGTGACCAGGGACGCAGTTCTCTTCCCACCAATCCAGTTCAATCACATTCTCACAGCCGCATCTCTGCATCCAGTCCAAGAGCCCCAGAGGCACAAACCAGCGCAGCTCGCTCCCAAAGCGTGCGTTTAAACTCGTCACGCTGTTGTAGTCCAAGTGATCGTAATGAGTGTGGCTAATCATGACTGCATCTATTTTGGGGAGCTGCTCTACTGTGCACGGAGGTCCTCGGAAGCGCTTGGGGCCCACCAGCTGGGTAGGGGAAGCTCGCTGGCTGAAGATTGGGTCAGTAAGAAATATAAGTTCATCCATTTCCACCATCACTGAGGCATGTCCCAGCCACGTGACTCGCATACCAGTTCCTGTCTTCCCAGCAAGTTCAGGCTTTTGAACAAAGTAAGGTTTTAACACTGGCAGCTCTTTGTCGAGTTCCTAGCAAAAAAGAACACAATATGCATAAAAGATTTGAGAATGTGCTTGGCCATGCAACAAAAACTGCACACAAGGCACAAATCACCACAGGCAAGACTTGTGCTTTGTATTTTTAGGCAGAGAACTGCAACACAAAACAGATGCCTTTTTAATTACCACTTTCCCAGCTATTTCCTCTAAACTTCATCTTAGGTTTTTGTAACATTTTCACTTCTCTGTCAGGAGAGAAGAGACAGCTCAAGAGTATCCCATCAGGACAGGAAGCCTACTAATAGAGAGAGTCTGAAAGTACTGCAAGACACTAAGAGCATCCTGGGGAATGCATTGTAATAAGTTCTCCTTCCCCAACCCAGAAAATAAATTATACACACAAACATACACTGTTCTGTAATAAATACTCAAGTTTAGCTTGTGCAACTAAACCATGCATCCACCAAGTCCTAGCACAAATAAGTCACAAACCCCCAGATGAAAGAGAATGTTATGTTCTCATGATGTTTTAGTAAAGCCTTCAAGGTAATTAAAGTTTAATTATTACTGAATAAATCACTATACCAATCTCACTGTATGTTCGGAAGGCATTCCCATAAATGACTTCAAATCAACCTAAATCCTTATTCCTTATAGAAACCTCTTCCCACCTCCCCTCTTGTTCCACCATGAATTTATGCAGTCCTCACTCAAGTCTGGCATGTCAGAGAACTAATTCAGCTGAACATTTATCCAGAGGAAGAAAACAGACACTTTCAGCTTGATTTGCTTCCAAATCTGATGCTGTGTAGCCTCAAGGTGGCACAAATGAGGCCATAGGAGTACATTATCTACTGAAACCACCACTCATTCTCTCATTTTGAACTGGTATTACATTTTTCACTGCAGTCTGGTTGAGATGCTTATGTAGAAGTTTTATTTGCAACAAACAATAGTTTTTCTATTGAAAGAAAAAAACAAACAAAGTCTTATCAGAGTTCCTGACCATCTCTAGTTCTGCCACAGCATGGCTAAGGCTCTCCTCCAAAACAGTTCTGGTCTGAACTCCTTACATCATGTTAGAAGAATATTCCTGTGTCAGGCAGCTTCTACAGACTCCTGATGCTCTTCTCCCCTTGGTAATCACTGATGTCCCAGCACTTCTAGTTCATAGTCAAGTTCTCCCTGCAGTGGTTGCTGCTCTCATTCTCTAGGTCTAGAATGGTAGATAAGCTCTATCAGTGAGCTTATACAGAGCTGACCTCCTGCTCCCTTAGAAGTTCCATTGGTGCTTTAACAGTTGAGAAGTCTAGGATTTCCCCTGTTGAAACAGTCCCGACAGCTTCAGGGAAGTTACTTTCTCCGCAATATTTTATTGATTTGGAAGGCATACTTTAGGAAAAAACAAAACACACACATCTCCATTCTCTTGTAGTTCTACTGGAAATAATAAAATATTCATGAAATTGCATTTTCTGAGAGCTAATGGACAAGACATGTCTACTGAAAAAGTTTCATTATTGTCTCCAGGAATGAGAAATAGATAACTTACTATAAAGCTGAATATAAGGTTAGCATAATACATCATTTGATTCATACAAGAATAAAGAATCTATGAGTATTAGACTGAGACAAACTGCTGCTGCTCCAAGAAAGAGACATCATGTTCTTATTCTGTTTCATTCTAAGTACATGGGAATGACACTGGCAGCAGAACTCTGAACCATAGTGTGTTGTACTGTGACACTTCAATTAAAAAAAAGGGAGGGGGGGGGCGGGAAGATCCACAAAAGTAACACAATACTCAGAAATGGAAATTGAGACAACCCACCAAATTACATCTGGTCAACTCAACAAATTGCATTCTATCAAAGCAATTAAACTCAGACACAGAATTTAATAATTAGTTGTCATAATGCAATTTAGGTTAGTAATTACATCTTTTATGGTAAATGTTGAAGTAGATGCTTTTAGGCGTAGATTACAAATTATTTCACGAACTCTAAATCACAGAATGGCAGGGTTGGAAGGGACCTTTAGAGGTCATTCAGTCCAACTCCCCTGCAGAAGCAGGACCACCTAGATCAGGTCACATAGGAATGTGTTCAAGTGGGTCTTGAAGACCTCCAAGGAAGAAGACTCCACATCCTCCCTGGGCAGCCTGTGCCAGAGCACCATAACCTTGCAGTAAAACAGTTTTTTCTTATATTTAAATGGAACTTTTTGTGTTCCACTTTCATCCCATTACCCTTTGTCCTGTTGCTAGCTATTATACAAAAAAGGGATGCCCCAGCCTCCTGACATCCATCATTTAGATACTTATAAATATTAATAAGATCCCCCCCTCAGTCTCTTCTTCTCTAGACTAAAGAGCCCCAGGTCCCGCAGCCTTTTGTAGTATGAAAGATGCTCCAGTCCCCTGATCATCTTGGTGGCCCTGCACTGGACTCTCTCAAGAAGTTCTCTGTCCCTCTTGAGCTGGGGAGCCCAGAACTGGACACAGGACTCCAGATGAGGCCTCACCACGGCAGAGTTGAGGGGGATCCACTTTATTTTTGCTGACATTTGACAGGCTAGTTTTTTTAATTAGCATCGTGCAATATTCATGAACAATACTAAATGGATGAAAGTCTGGCTAATGGGCAGATATGAACGACTTCTTAACTGGTCCTCCAACATATTGTGCTAGTTTTGGCTGGGATAGAGTTAGTTTTGTTCCTGTGGTGCTGTTTTGGATTTGTGCTGAAAATGAGGTAGGTACCAGGCTGCTGTTTTAGCTATTGCTGAATTGTGCTTACAAAGCATCCAAGTCAGGAGGCTCACACGGAGTTGAGAGGGGACCCAGCTGGGACAGCTGACCCCAGCTCACCACCCAATTTACCATACCGTATGAAGTCATGCTGAGCAATAAAAGCTGTAGGAAGGAGGGGCATTTGGAGTTGTGTGTGTGTGTGTCTCCCCAAGTAACAGTGATGCACACTTGCTGGATCCCAGCTTTCCGGGGGATGGTTGAACACCTGCCTGCCCATGCAAAGAGGGGAATTTATTTGCTTGTATGTGCAGCTTTTGTGTTACCTGTTAAACTGTACTTATCTCAACCCACAAGTTTTCCCACTTTTGCCCTTCCAGTTCTCTCCCCATCCCACTGTGGAAGAGTGAGCAAATGTCTCTGTGGGGATTTGCTGCATAGCAGGGTAAAACCACAACACACTTGAACTGTGAAAGGCTTTACAAGGATTTCACTGGGGTCAACACAATATATTAACTATTTCAAACAGTTGACTAAAAGGTAGAACTAATCACTATAACAAAGCATTTGAAAAGAACACACAGACAGGAAGATTGATAAATAAAGAACAACACAGCTGGAATAACTGGTATTCTGACTTATATTATGTGAACAAAAGTTCAAGGCAAACCATGACCATAAAGGCAGTGTTAACTTGGAAAGAACATCCTCTGTATGAGATCTACAGATGTGATACACAGGCTTCTGATCCAAATCAATGATCCCTCAGAGAATGAGATCAGAAATCAGCCATTTTTTGAGCTATCTAGTAAATCACAGAGGGAAATAGCTAAAGAAATTACTTCTCATAGCATGGGGTTTGTGTTTGGGGTTGTTTGTAGTTTTTCTAAGTATTTCACAAAAGTAAGCTAAAATCACAGAATTCTCTTTTAAAGCAACAAGGACTCATTACTTGTACGATCTCAAACTAATCCACAAGTTCTATTGGCAGTAGACTTCACATGAAATTCTTAACACTCACACAACAGGATAAAACGACATAATGAATGAAAAACATAATCTTAATGGAACTTTTATCCTGCTATAGCACATTTTGTTCTCTGTCAGACTAGTCAGAAACATATGAATACTACAAGAATTATAATAAATCTTTGAAATATGGCATTAATGTCAAATCATCTCCTAACAGAAGCAAAATGTGCCTAGTACTGTCTTATCTTCATCATTGGAGTAATAAAAAAATTCCTCCTGCTGGGCCCCTTCCCCCATCCCATGTTCTTCTTTCCTTCCTAATGCAAAGCAAGAAGAAACACATGACAGGCTTTGGTAAGAGCAGCTAATTAGCTCAGGATTTTTGGCTCTTAGCACATACTGGAATACCACTCAGTTTTAAAGAAATGAGAACAATCTAAATTGCTGATCCAACCACTAATAATTAAAGATACACCAACAGCATAGAAATAAGTTACTAATAAAGCCTATAATGAAAATAGAAGTCTCTGCATTCTGGATAATGATATAAGCTTGTTGTGAAGGCATGATTAGAATACATATAGCTTTTACACAGTGGAGTACATATCCTGGATAATATGGGCTGTTGGTTTTTTTTTTTTTTACATATGCAAAGCACTTGGTACAGATAAAACTGAAGCTGCTCAGCGTAGCAGGGTATCACTAAACACACTCCAAGTGGAAACTGAAGTAAGACTCTGCTTGAAGGACACGCTATCTAGCAGTGCTAAATGAAGTATAGAGCCCTTCGTTTGAATTTGAAACAAGCTCAGAAGTGCTTTCCAGGTTGATTTAGGTGCAGAACATCATTGGAACATGCATCAAAATGGCTGAGGACTCAAGGAGTGAATTTCATTGATGCCTATCTTGTTTTTTCTGATTTACTTCACTGAGCTCCAAAATAATTGCAAGCACTTAATTAAATTTAAAAATTTCACATGCAAAGCAATAAAATTAGTCCAAAATGAATCCCAACTGGGTCAGAGACACAGCTTTACAACTGGGACTGTGCATCATTTGTAATCATCTTTTAATGCAAGGATAATCTGTAAATTAGAGGGGAGTGCTACAGTTTTCCACTGCCAGAGAGCTGTATATTCTGCACTCTGTAGTATATCTTAGTAGTGTCTTCTAGGTACTCCAGTCACTAACCAGGTTTCTGACTGGTGCAGGCAAAATAAGCCTGTGGCACACATACAGAACACGACAATAGTCAAAGGCAATTGCAAATGCCAAGGTGTGAACTTTACACAATTGTAGCCCAAGTATTGTAATGCTGAAACTGTTGCACTGCCCAGAAAGATGTACACAATGATGCACAACTGTTTTCCTACTACAAAGTACAGATGACGTGTAAAGCAAGACATCAAATTTAAAACAGTAAGTTGTTGGAAGGGGGGTTGGACTAGATGATCTCTAAAGATCCCTTCCAACCCCTACCATTCTATGATATGCCAGAGTTGTTTCATGCAATACAAATTATATTAGTAGTGTGCTTCACAATACTACCTATTAAAAAGAAAACAGTGCAACTGTAGTTTATGACTGAGCTAAGGGGCCACTTTCGTTATCTGTAAATAGAAATAGAGATGACAAATATGACAGACATATAGAAGCAGAAAGCATTAATCCATCTTTTGAAAATAATAAAGTGATAACAAAAAATGGAAAAACAAGACTCAGAAAGGTATCCAGAAGATGACTAGTAAGTATTAGTTAGGAATTATTTTATTTTATTTTATAGAGCAGAGATAAAAGCAGCCTAAACCAAGAACAGAAAATATGCAAGTATTTACCTGCTTTGAGCATGGCACATTGCTATTATTTTTTTCCATGAGGGACCATTTCAAAATATTTGGCAAGGTTGGTGATTTCCATGTTGGCCATGGGTTGACAAATTTTCCATCTTTGCCTCTCTTTGATTTAGTTACATCCTCTTCTAATCTGTAGTCCAGCCTGAAGCTTTTCCTGGAGGTCCTGGAAGAATCACTGCCTCTGGAACCTCGACCTGAATTCTGACGTTTCCTCACTGCTTCTTTAGGATACTGGTTGCACACAGTCAAAGGCTGCTCTTCATTCATTTTCTTATCCATATCTGCTTGAAGAGAACTAAAATACATTTTAAATTAATCTTTTATTGGGCTAACATCAACATTCATAAGACTGAATGTTCTCACAGGTATTACGAACAAGCATGCCTTTCTCATTTTATGATCTTTTGTATTCTTTTCCTCAACAAAATGAGCTTTTAAAACAGTTACAATTACACAAAAGACTTCAAAAACATGCTGTGGCAAGTAGACGTGAGATCTCTTTGTAGTTCAGGCAGAATTTTTCTCCTCGGTATGCACAGCCTCAGATACTAACACTATTATTTACCAACTGCAAGAGTGACGGGGGGACGGGTTCCTTAATTTACATTTTAGAAGAATAAGTTCCTCCCAAAGCTTAGGACATGTTGTGCCTGATGTGACACGATCCTGCAAACCTGTCCAAGAGACACTGGAACTATACAGTACCTTGGGACAGTACCACTATTTATATAGTGACTTTGTTTTGTAGTAAAACCAGCAGCCTCATTAGCATTAATAACCCATTGCTTCTACTGCCAAGATGCGCACCTATGCAGAAAAGTTGTGTGGTCTTATTTCCTATTTTGGCCAAAACAAAGGAAAAGCTTATTGTAAGAATAGGAAAATTGTTTCAAAAACAATGTTGATGCACATTGAACAGACTAATGAAAGGCCACAGGAAATTGGAACGTCTCAAATAAAACATGGCTGCAACATCTGCTGTTAATTCCATTGTGAAATATAGATACTTGAGAAAATGACTTGTATAAAGTCACAATTCTGACACATTCCTTAGAGAATTACAAACTCAGTAGTTGCAGCCTCTTATTCCAAACTGCACTTCAGCATTGCAGAGTTTGGAATACAGAGTGCTATTGATCTCATTATACCCAAGGTAGAAAAAACCAAATATCCCTACTTTTTTTTCAAGTTACTGAAGCAAGTGAGTTGAAGTTGCTATGTTTCCTTTCAACTGCAAGGTTGAAAGTAAATATACTATCCTGACAGGGTTGATTTGTTTTGGTTTTTTTATATCAGTTGCTATTTTAAAGAGTGCATGACTTTCTGGTGCTTAAAAACTCTACCTGATAAAAACTAGAAGACAACCAGTAATGAACAGACAGCATGATATACTGCTGAAGTGCAGGAATAATTTTTAATAAGAAACTGTGAAGTTTGTCTTCTGGGAAACTCTCCATCAGATGTGTTAGCCTATCTATTATTTCAGAGAATCATAGAATGGTAGGGGTTGGAAAGGACCTTTAGAGATCATGTAGTGCAACCCCGCTGCTGAAGCCAATCCACCTAGATCAGGTTACACAGGTAAGTTTTGAGGACTTCCAGAGCAGAGTCTGCACCCTCCCTGGGCAGCCTGTGCCAGGGCTGCCTCACCTGAACAGTAAAATAATTTTTTCATATATTTAAGTGGAACTTTTTGTGTTCCAGCTTCATCCCATTACCACTTGTGCTGTCACTAGATACAACAGAAAAAAAGTAATTCGCCACCCTCCTGACACCCATCGTTTAGATATTTGTCATATAAATGAGATCTCCCCGCATCCTCCTTAACTTAAACACTAAAACCTCAGCTGTACGCTCATGAGAAGCACTAGGCTGTCCACTCAAATATCATTTTCAAAACTAAAGCCCACAGTCTTCTTAGAAATTGTGTCGCTATATCCCTCTAAGTTCATAATTACAGGGCAAAAGACATATATTGTCACTGCAACAATGCAGCTGAATTTACACATAGAAGAAATGTTACCGAGTTGAGCTCAAATGCATCTACTGGCAGGGCTCTGACTTCAGATGCATAGCCTGTCCTTGCTACTTCAGCAGCAACCTATTACTAAACAGTAAGTATGGTGTTAGTTGCAGAGATATGACGACTTATAGATATTGTGAAATTTTCCTCAACAAAATAACCATTATTTTGCCCTGGAGTAGCCATAAAATATTAACTTATCAAAATTCAGCTCTGATAAAGAAGCATGAACAATGTTCAGCAAACATTGCTCATAGGATTTTTGATAAATAATACCCTTGGTCATAATCTTATTTTAATGTAATTGCTTTATATTATAGTTTCCCCATAGTTTTACTGAAACCAATACATTCCATTTATGTATTTTCTATTTAGCAGTGAGGTACCACATCTGCGTCATAGTTTTAATTTACCTGTTGATAGTCCTATAGGTCTGTTCCACTAAAAGGAACTGATTTACTGAAATCAGTCTTCAGTGGAACAGCCACCTGGATTTCTCTATACCATTTTAAGCAGACAAACAGTAACAGAAAGAATCAGCGCCACAAAAAGGCAGATGGAATACTCAAAACTGTAATGGATATTTTAACTGTTTCTTTAACTTAAGAGGTTTTGGACTGGGGCATTTTTGGCATTCCTCAAAACGCATTTTCAATGCCAAGTCATCTTATTAATTTAGCAAAGCACACAGACAAAGCATAAAGCATCTACTCTTCTAGAAAGCATAATGAAAACAAATCACAAAAGTTTAATCAGATATGTACTTAATTCCAGGAAATTCTTCTGTTAAAATCTCAGATGTCTGATTTTTAAATATATATAACCACTGTAATTATTGTTCCTACAAGACATTTTATATTAGAGACTTGAGTGCCTAAGGTTTTATTTTTAAGCTTCTGTTTATCTATTCATTCATCTCTAAAATTAGTGAATCCTACTCTTGCTTAAATTTTCATACAAACCTTTGATCTTATTCTGAAAGTATAAACCTCTGGGGAAGTAAGGATCAACTACGCTGATTAAACAAAGACAATGCCAAAGCATTTAAGGCACTGCAGGTATCTGTCTGCCAACATATTTTCCACATGATGCACATACATTACTTTCATTAGTATTCCATAATCAACTGAAGGATAAAAGACCTCAGTGCTCCCAGAATACTTTAAACCCTTTTAGATGCATAAGAAAGGGACACATCTACAAACAATTAACTCACAAAGTGTTCCTGGTGAACTGTAGACGGCTTTGAAGTATCAATCTTGCCAGTTAATTTCTGTTTCATTTAAACAGGTGAAATATATCCTAAAATGTTTATGGAACACAGTAAAAGAAACAGAATTTTGTCTTATGAATAAAAAATGGTAGATGATTATTTATTGAAAGCCAAAAATCATTAGCTTAAAATAAATCTCAACCAGTCATTAGTCCAAGCAGATTCTTACCCTTTGACAAAAGAAAGTCTCTAGAGACAATGAGATTTGGCAGCTGTATTTTAAATATCAGAAGATAGCCAATCAGAAATGAGATTATTTTTCTTCCAGCTTTCCTGAATTCTTTATTCCCTGAAATAATAGTTTTTACTTGAGAAAAAAATTAAGCACTGGATAGCCACTGAACTTACGAATGATAGACACCCTAAAAAATCAAACTAGAGTTGTGTTCACTTGGGAAATGCAGAAGGAAGTGGTCATGTCCTTGGGGAATATTTGTTATTGTAAGGTTCCACGAGAAATCTATTTTCCACACTTTTAAACAAAGAGGAAAACCAATATTCTACTTAAAAACACTGGACTTAAAAACAAATGGAAGCCATCCTTGAAGATGAGGTGACTTACCCCCAAACAAGGGCAAGTGGATCATCACCATTTGTAAGAGGGGCTCAGACAAGACTCAACACAACCACCCTCTCTGTGTTCTGAGATATTTTACAGTTTCAACTGAATTCAGAAAAGGAAATGGACAAAGACACACAAACTACTACAGGAGACCATTAGTCAAGCCAAATCCATGAGGCCAGAAAGCACGCTAGGCAGAGGGTAAAAAGACCACTGTCTGATGAACAGGATGAACCCTAGTATGAATCAAAATGCAAAGGTCCTATAATTGGTTTTCCAGCACCAAGACTACAAGCTGCCTAGTAATCCACAAAGCAAGAGAGAAGTTGTAGATGAGGCGGGATATAGCATGGAAAACCAATGTCTTCTGTCACAGAAAACAGGCTTTTAGCTGTAAACAGGATATAACCCTTAGGGCAACAGCTTTGGGGTTGTTTTATTTTAGCATTGCTTATACAACTGGAAACTTGTATACAAATACTTCATCTCCCAGTCTTCCCTTTAGGAAAATAATTAAAACTTTAAGTAAACATTTAAATGCTTTCTGTTCCAAAAGTGGGCTGGAAATGGGACACATCAACATTACAAGAAGCATTCCAACATTATTTTTTTAAATAGTATTTTAAATATAGAACTTGGAGTCAAATTATTTTAACTTTATGTGAAGAAGAAATGCAACAACATAAAATCTCATGTGAGTCTTACCCTTTTCCAGCAGGCCTCCTCTACTACTCTACTATCCACCACTCTGTAAGTGAAATGGATGTAGTTCCTCCTCCTAAGCATACAGCCGTGTACAGACATGCTGCTAACTGTGAAGTTTGCCAGAACAGATTTATCCTTCTTCTCTACACAGAAATCCACAAGCCAGAAAGTTTAAGAAAGAGTTGTTATGAAGCTATGCTTTACTGGAACCCAACATCCACAAAACTTTACACTTAACTTGCAAACATGCCGTATCTTTCCAAATAGTCTTAATTTCCTCTATCTTTTGAAGCAACAAATTTGCTTATTTTCTAGTCATTGTCTCTCTGAAAAGACTACATCCAGAACTGGGCTGAACTACATACCACCTAAAAGGGACAGCACACTCTTCCTAGCAAACTCACACCACTGTAGCCTTACTAAACCAAGAAGCCGAGCTTTCTGCAACCCACATGCTGCTACACAACTTGGAAGTTTTCATTCAACATACATATTTTTTTATACCTGATAGGAAGCACACTTTTTGGCTTGATTTTAAATAAAAAAGTATTTCAGCTAAAAGGTAAGGTTTTTGGAAACACTAGGGAGCATATAAGCAGTTTTTTTGGAAAAAAAAAAAAAGGCTCCTGCATGCTCATCTATCAAAAGACTGCCTGTTACGTTTTGGCTGCACTTTAATTTTTCCTTCAGGTCTGAAGTTGTCTGCTTTAATTAATGAACAGTTTGAGACTGGAAAATTCTGAACGCATTTAAACTTTCCCTGTGCAGTACTTCAGGCTGTTCGTCGTACCACTGTATGGTATGACTTATCAAAGCAAGAACCTGAGCTTTCTGCAAACACTATGCTGCTATACAATTTGGAAGTTTTCTTTATTATACGTATTTTTTTTAATGATTGCAACAGCAGTTATTCCAGATGTGCTTGGTCTTAGAATTTCAAACAAGATCTCTCAAGTTTTCAATTAGCCTATATATAAGTACTTCTAGTATTTGAGATTTCCTGTTAAAAGTTGCAGGCAAAAAAAAAATAATGCAGGCAAAAACAAACATTACAAATTTTTCCTTCAAATTATTAGGTATTTTAACAGTCAGCTTAAGATTCTGTGTGATTTCCTATTTCTATATTTTCCAAACATCCACAAAGCAAAAAAAATCCATGGTAGTACAGCTTTCTTCCATTCTTGGATGTACCCATTTGATAGCACAGCTATAGGTTGCCAGCCCAGTTCTTTTCCGTTCTCAACAGATTTGTAAGTATCCTGACTCTACAGTGATCTGTACTGCTCAAGAAAGACCACTAACTGACTTGATAACATAAAAAGTTCTTCCCAGGAACACTCACAGAATTAGGATGACTCCTTTACCATTCAATCAACAAACAAGGATCAACAATTAAACAAAGCAAGGTTTTATTTAGACATAGCAGAGGAAAAAAAAAACCCAAACCACAATTAAGTTACAAATTGAAAAAAGCAAAGCTTCTACCTGTGGTTGTCTGTTCATCGAATCATAGAATGGCAGGGTTGGAAGGGACCATTAGAGGTCATCTAGTCCAACCCCCCTGCAGAAGCAGCTCCACCTAGATAAGGTCACATAGGAACATGTCCAGGCAGGTCTTGAAGATCTCCAAGGAAGAAGATTTCATACTCTCCCTGGGCAGCCTGTGCCAGGGCTCCCTCACCCTCACAGTGAAATAGTTTTTTCTTATGTTTAAATGGACCTTTTTGTGTTCCAGCTTTATCCCATTACCCCTTGTCCTGTTGCTAGCTACCTTTGAAAAAAGGGATGCCCCAACCTCCTGACACCCACCCTTTAGATATTTGTTAATGCTAATAAGATCCCCTCATCAGTCTCTTCTCTAGACTAAGCAGCCTCAGTTTCTGCAGCCTTTCCTCGTATGAAAGATGTTCCAGTCCCCCGATCATCTTGGTGGTCCTGCGCTGGACTCTCTCCAGAAGTTCTCTGTCCCTCTTGAGTTGGGGAGCCCAGAACTGGACACAGGACTCCAGATGAGGCCTCACCAGGGCAGAGTAGAGGGAGAGAAGAACCTCCCTTGACCTGCTGCCCACATTCTTCTTGGTGCACCATTGGCCTTCTTGGCCACAGGGGCACATTGCTGGCTCACGTTCAGTTTATTATCCACCAGGACTCCCAGGTCTGTTGTTAGGCACATTCTCACAATAGCCATATTTCTTCAGCAGCCACTACCATAAGCCAATTCATTTTTGCCCTCATTATTGTCCCAGGCTTGCTAAACCAAACATGTGTCCACATAGCAAATAAGTTTCTTGAACTCATCTAACTAATAGTCACTTCTTACCTTCCCATCCCCTAGAGAAGAACTTAACTTTCACCTGCAACATCGTGTAACCATGCAAGTGTTTATACCAATACACTGGTTAGGACAGGGAAGAGTAAGAACAGGAATATACTATTGTAAACAAAAACTACTTACGCCAGTGCTGCTGGTTAAAAAGTAATTAATTAAATACCCTTCATTTTGAATTCACTCCGCATAGCTCAGTTACACACACCAAGTTAGGTCTGACAATTCCCCCTACTCTTACTATCTTTTCAATTTATTTGCTATACAAGGCTTCATTCACATTCATTCATTCACATGGTGCTGCTTAAACCCTCTGGGTGCTTTCTCCAACTGTGATGTTTCCAATTATAACCAAGCAAATTCAATAGCTACCTGTCACCCAAAAGTCAACTCACTCCCGTTACTACACGTTCTGACCTCTACTTTCCTGGCATTCATAACAGAAAGTTATTCATAGCCATTAACAGTGCCTATCAGCTACATCCTTACGTGCCTCTGGGTATAAATGCAAATAGGATTTAGAGCCAGGTCCATCAGTAGTACCTGGAGCCAGCTATTTCTCAACCCTGGGTTCAATCTGACCAGCTATGGGCATTATAACAACTGCAGAAAGATGCCTCTTCCCAGAACTGAGACAATACCTAACTTGTCTTTTGTTTCCAGATGACCCAGCTGACTGCCCCTGCCCAATATGAGCACTTTGTGGTCCTCAAATATGTTTATGAACTTTTTAATATTTATATCTAATATTACAGAAGCTTCCTGTGACATGTATATTCTGTTTAGGTTATGATCCCTGATCTGACAGTAGCTGTCCCTAGGGGCCATCCACATTGACAGATACGACAGGCCAGTAGCCAATTTCTTGAGCTATATAGGCCTATTCAATAAGTTATTTCCCTCTCTACTCTCATCTTTTACTGCAGTCTTGAATCAAAGTATCCAAAAGTTGGCATGTGGCCATCACATTTAAAAGTGCAGCCTAGACTATTATTATGATTAAGCACAAGAGCAGTGTAATTCTGTTCTATTGCTGAAGCAGTCACCAAAACGGGAGTCAAATTTCCCTACAGCAGAACAGAAAGCACTTTCCTTTGCTCCCCCTAAACAACTAATTTTATATGACTACTTAATGTACAGAGAAGAACGTGGAAAACACCAGAGCTGCGATGACAGTTTTCTTAGCTGCTCTGTAGGACTCAGGCTGACAACATACAGGAGTAAGTTTTGTGCATTACAGCTGTGTTATGGTACACAAGACAGTAACTGGATCACAAATCAAATACAATTATTTAAATCAACAAAACAGAAAAGAGAAAACATGCACACAGTTGGGCAGATAAACCATAGATTCCAACAGCAACAATAATTTCCATGGATGGCCCTTCACACCTGCACAGAATTTCAATAAAGGTTTTTCAAAAAGAGTAAACATAACATTTGGATCAAGCAAATCAGGATCTGGACCCCAACTTCAATGTTCTAATACCAGATCCATTCCTGTTTAGTATTTACACAAATGAGTATTTAGTTAGGTTGAGTTAGTCTACTGATAGGACAGAGGCAAACCTTTCCAGGATGGGGCTTACTGTTAGGAAAAAACAAGCAAACTTTAAAGTTTAGCATTCATAAACACACCCATGTTTTAACAGCCCATCTTGGGTTTAGGATTTTAAGCTACTATGTAACGTTAAAACTGTTAGCATAGGTTTTTCTTAACCAAAATTGTTTTAAAACACTTCAAGCTTGCACTCCATCCTGAGGGTAAAGGTTTTATCTTAACATCTTACATCAATTAGATACCACTAAAAATAAAAACTACTACACATAGTGAAACTAAGCCTCCACTTGAACACACCACGGTAGAAATTGCATTTGTTTTGCAGCACATGGCCATAGAGGCAAGGTAAGGACCTTTTCCATGGAAATGCATAGAAATCATGTAAAAACCTTGATTCATAGGATCCACGTGGTGAAGCAGGACCTGAAGTAGTTCATTTACAATCAACTCTAGCACTTTCATGTCTGCAAATGCACGTTTGCTATCTTCATTTACTAAGCCTTTAAATTTTCTTTTTCCTTTTCTCTCCATGCCAAAAAGGAACAAAGTCCTGTGCAAACTTTTTCTAGACTCACACAGAATAATCCTTTAAAACCTTATAAAACCTCAGTTGTCCAGGAGGCGCAGCAACATCCAAGCGCTAAACTGGTTTTTATTTTTAAGTTAATATACAGTCATACAATTTTGTTTATAGACATGTAAAAATGATTGCCTATTTGTTTCCCTCTCTTCAGTTCACAGTCCAAGCACGTAAGACCCTATGTCATTTCTCTGCAATATTATCCTAAATTGTTTCTAAATCTACTTAGGTTTCATCACAAGTTCAACTTTTACTTGCCCCAGCATTCTCCTTCTCTACATATGTACACATACTCCATATGGGTTTTACAGAACTACTTATAATATTGAACTTCAAATGTATTGAAATCCAAACAAATAATTTCCCAGACAGTTAAGATAAGGAAATAGGAATTTTTCTGTATTGAAAAATTTGGGGTTTTTTTAAATGCAATTGTTAAAAGACCATTTTTCATACGAGTTAAGCTAAAAGGCTGTCTTTCCAAATAGACAAGTTTTTAATCTCACGCTGGAAAGCCAGAAAGCATATATGATATGGCACCCTTATGGTTCTTCAAATGAAACACAGCCATTACAAGAATTCCAAGTGGTAGAACAGACAAAAACACAAATAGACAAAGAAACTGGAAATATCACAACAGGGTAACATTTTTCATGACTATCATTTTTCCTATACATAACTAGCCTTCCACTCTACCCTCATGACTCTAGATTATGAAGTCTCTTTACGTACTTTAAATGAAAGGCAAAGTGCTTTGGTTGTTAGTCAGCAACAAAAGTGTAAATATTAGAAGTTGTTTGGTTTGTTGGTTTTTTTTTTTTTTCTTATGGAAGAGTCAAGGCATGTTTCCAACACAAACGCAAGCTACCTACTAATTTTCGAGGTACCAGCCTAAATATGTAGGTATTTTAAGAATACAAAGTGTTTCATTTAAGCACACCTAAACACACATACACAAACAACTTGTTATTGCCACAATCTCTATCAGAAACAGCTGAACCTCACTGAAACCCTTCCTTAAAAAGAACATCCACAGCATGGGAGATTTCTGTCTAAACAACTGAAACTATTTCCAAATACGATAAGCAATAAAAACTGAAACCTGTCTGCTGAGTATGGCTTATGATAAGGAACACTACCAACTCCAACCACAGTTAACAGGCCTTACACAAGAAAAATACCTTGACATACATCTTGATAAGATGCTATGTGAGTGAAAAGTCAAGTGGTAAAGAATGTATATGAAACCTTGTTTTCCACAGTAGGGACACAATGGCAGCAAAGTGTTTTCATAGTGTCACCTGGTAACGCCCAACCCTCATTGCTGAACAGCTTTGGAAGGTTTATCTGCTTGGGCAGGGTTGTTACACAGCTGCTAAAAACTAAGATACTACATGGAAACAGTAACTTCTTCATTAGATTTTCTAAGAGTATTCAAAGCAAGTGTAACATCTGGTTTAGAGAAAAAAATTCTTTTCACTCAAACCTGCATTTAGACACAAGAAGACCCAGTGATTTAACGTGGTCCTGGCTCAGAGTGTATTAAAAGCCAGATTTTGATGACAGTGCTGGCCAGCATATGGCAAGACACACACTTACAGCAAATGACTGAAGAAAACCTTAAAGTGATATCAGGAAGGGATTCACAGATGTGACAAAAGGAGAAAAAAATAATTTCACAGCAGGTGTTAACGTACAAAGGCACTAATTGATATGCACTTCCATTTTCCTCATCAGAGACAAAACAATTGCTTTCCCACTTGTAGACAAGACCTTAAAAGCTATTTCAGTTTCGGTTCAATCTTGAGCTTAGAAGGGCTGAAGAAAGTTGCAGATTTCTGCTGAAGAAATTCTGCTGAAAGTTCTTCGACGAAAATAATAATAATAATGGCTTCTGTCCTTCTGAAAAAATCTCTTTTGATTTGAGCCAAGCTGAAGCCAAATTAACTGTTCTTTCTATTTGAACAGTTTCACTGGGATCCCTTACTTTCTCCTCTCCTGTGTCCTGTGTATCATAGTGAGTGAATCAGACAGGGCTTTCCAATCTCCAAGTACTCAAAATCTCCATTACCTTTTTCATAACAGGTAATTCAATTTCAGGCCTTTTGGTGCATTTCCGAAGGAACTGCTGTGATGCTTCTTGCATTAATAAGATAAAAATCTCATTTCTTCTTGTCACCCTGAAAGTATTTACTATAAAATATATCAGGCTTCCTAGGGTACTAACTGATACGAATTCAAGAAACACATGCCTCTTTTCAAGGGTCTTTTGCGAGAAAACACAAGTGATTTTCCTTGCCATGATCTGTAGGTTTTGATGTTGCCTTAGTCGGTGTAGTTTGAAAAACAAAGAAAAAAATGCCTAAGTACTAAAACTTCCCTTTAAAACTGAGAAGTTGCTTCACAACCACCATTTAGTAGAATAAGAAATCATAAGCTTCAGTAAGAAAAGCCCTTTCTGGAAAAACTTAATATTAACTGCATGCCGTCAAGACATTCAACAAGCACTTTCCCTAAATCCTTACTAGAGATAATTGCCGATCGTTGACACTATTTGACTAAACTAATTACATTCAATCACTTCGCCAACATCCTCCCCCCCCCCCCCCCCCGCACTATACAACGCAAGAAAAACGCTCGTGATAAGTATCTGTTCTCGTCTCCCCTTCAAAGGAAAACGTCGAATAAACCGTCAATACTGTGAAACGTATTTTTTTTTTT
>WBNH01004694.1:349486-397534 GCA_013401255.1 Urocolius indicus | reverse complement strand
CGCCGCCGCCGCCGCCGCCGCCGCACTCACCCGGCGGGACGCCGCTGCCGTCTGTGCCAGCAAAGCCCCCGCCGCCGCGCTCGGAGCAGGTGCCGCGCTGCTGCCGAGCCCTGACGGCGGTAGGTCAGGCAGGTTGCTCCTGCTCCGGACGGGCGTGGGGCAGCAGCCTCGGCTCGGCTCGGCTCGGTCCGTCCCTGCCCGCGGGAGGCGCGGGGGCAGCGACCCCCGCCCCCGGAGCGCTGCCTGCCGCCGGAGAGCCGCTCACCTCCCCGACTGCTGCTGTCCCTGAGGAGTCTCGTCCTCCTCCTCCTCCTTCTCCTTCTCCATGGTGCCGCTCCACCCCCTCCGCGGCGCTTTCGCGGCTCTCCCGCAGGAGCCGTGCAACGGCTGCGGCTTTCCCCCCGAGCCGCCCGCCGCCGAGGGCAGCGCGGCGAGCTGCAGGCAGCAGCTCCACAGCGCCCTGCGCCCCAGCATAGCGCGGCGGGGCCCCGCAGGGCTGCGCGGGCTGACGGCGGCGGGACGCCTATGGGCGCCTTAGCACAGCACAGCACAGCACATCGCTGCTGCAGGAGGCACGGCTGCTCCTCAGCGCTGGGGAAATGGAAGCTCTCGTTTCCCGCTCCTGGTGGTTGGTAAACGCTACCCGCAGTCCCCTGGGGGAGCACGAGCGTGTTCTCACGCCTTGGTGCTGTGCGGTGAAAAGTTTCTTGGAGTTCCCCTTTTTCCAGGAGCCCGAAGCAGCACGGCCATCGCCGCGGGGGTACCGGCCCCCCGCGGGAGCTGCGGGGTTCCCCCGCTCCCAGAGCAGCCCCCGCGGCCCCGCACCTTGGGAAGGGAAAGCTCACGCGCAAGTTTCTCCACGGGCTCGGTTTACCCCCGTGCCCTCAGCCCTTGTTCACGCATCTGAGTAGCTGACACGCCACTACAGCTGATGGGCTGGAAGTGTGAGGTTTTGACTCCGGAGAAATGAGATTCTGAGAAATAGATTGTTTTTCTTTCAATCTTTTCTGAACTCCTAAAGCACGTAATGCAAAGGACAGTGCTGTGCAGATGTGATCGGAAAATCGAAGAATATCTGGTCCAGTAACAGATAACAAAGCTCTGATAACAGATACATGTATGTTTTCTCTTGAAGCTCAGGAATAGATGTCCCGTTTATTAGTGAAGAAATCTTACCTATGTTCAGTGGCCAAATTCTCCAAGTCTCTTGGGAGGCTAGAAACATGAGGCTTACTCTTCTTATTGTTAATCTATCATTCTCTTAGTCTCTATAAGATAGAAGAAGGATAAGACTACCAAGTTACCTTGTTCTGTACAAGTAAGACTGATACATATTGGTCAGGTGGATGTGCTGACCTTTACCAGTGCAAAGTTCTAATTTATTTCTCACTTCTGTCTCTCCTCATCTGATGTTTCTTGACCATTTCATCACCTATCAGGATGTCTAATGCTAAACTGACCTTGTAGTAGCGCTGACTTTTACTCACACATTACATATATTGAAGTTATCTCTATGGAATGAGTCTAAGACCTGCTGTATAAGTTAGATGATAAAGGTGACCTCCATATCTCTGATCAATGCCCATTAACTGTATTAATTAATGGCTATGTATAGAAATTTGTGTAACTCACCAGGTAAATGCCTCCAGACTGGTAGTAACTGCCAACAGCAGCAGATTTGGGATATTCGTTCTACACTTCAGCTGAGTACCTCCTGTTAGGCAGACCTGCCTCCACATGTTGTTGGGAAGTAGTTTGTATGTCACCAGGGCTGCAAAAGCCACAGTTAGGGAGGCCTTGCTTTATGAAAGTGCATTTTGTCTGTACTACAAATGTAGATGTCAACATTTGGAGGCTGTAAGTAAAGACAACTGGTGTCTGTGCAGCATGCAGTTTTCAGTTTGAAAGGCAAACACCTCTTTTCCTGTATAAGAACTGGTGAAGGGTTATATGGTTGTTCAAGTAATTTCTGACACTGCTAAAAGTGTACAGCAGCACATATTACCTACTCTGCCATGCCAGTATGCACAACATGGGAAAATTCAACTCGTTTCCTGTTTCAGTATTCCCATGAGCGAACTAATATCTCAGTCTAGTCCTTGCTGCCTCGGTAGGTTTTGATCTTTCAATGCCTTGTGCACAAAAATGCATTTAAACACAGAAAAAAATCCCAATGGGACACCTGTGTTCACATAGTTGTGTAAACCCAGAACAGAGAGATTGCTTAATACACCCCAGACGTGCTAATATGCTTAGAGGACTGATGGTGGGATCCTGCAGAAGCTGGAGGCCACAAGTTGCTGACAGATGGGAAGGTTCCAACCATCTGTGCGTGAAGTAAGAGTTTTTTGGTTGGCACCTAATCTTAGGAAAGGGAGTTTTAATAATTTTATGTTCTTTAGTGGCATCCATTCCTATATATTGTCCACTATATATGGAAATAAAAAAAGATTTGGGAGCTTCTTTGTACCACAGAGAGACACAGATCCTGAGGGGTAAAAAGTGGGATTAGTTTGGAGTCAGTGCATTTTATTTTCTCACAGTGAAATTTAACAGCTGAAATAGAATCATTTTTTATTGAAGAAGTTTTTGGGGTATACTATTTCATTAACCACTTGGAAGGAGAAGTTCCTTTAACATAGCTTAATCTGCGTCATGCAACAACCTATATCTTAATTAGAATCTCACGGTTAGTATTTCATTAATTGTATCCACAGTGGTGTCTTTCCCTTGGAGACAGTGTATGCATTAATCATGAGTGGGAAGGCTCAACTGACTTGATTACAAAACTTCTCTTGATGAAGGGTTCAACCTTCTGTGCAACTGAAGCTTATCAGCCTTTTGTTTAGATCTCTAAAGTGTAGAATTAATATCTTTTTCACAAGGTTTAATTTAGTCTGTTGGCATAAGCTGTGTCAGAGCAAGGTACTCATTGTCTTGAGCAGTAACTGAAGCACAGTCAAAAGCAGGAAAAAAGTAGACATCCTTACAGTTAAAATGTGTATAGCTTTGTAACTGAGTTGTCTTGATTGAAAATTCTTTTAGATAGCAAAAGAAAAAATGTTGTACTGTCTCTTGTTCCATTTTAGAACATCGTCGTGGCTCAAAATCCCTCTGGGTTTGGGCTTGCTGTATACTAGGCAATGTTTACTGTTAGAGTGCAGATGCAGTTTACTGCAGCAAAGAACCACACTTGCTAGAACAGTTCTGCTGGATCTCTGAAATAAATGATCCTAGCAAGGAAGTTTTTCACCACTCTAGCATTAGCTCTACTGAAACTTTTACTGACACAGAAATTTTGCGCCAAAAGGAATTCTACTAGGCTAGTAAAAGCCTCTCTGGCAAAACTGGCCCATATGAAGACATCATCAGAAAGCCTAACCTAGCCCTTCTAATTACAGTGTGGAGAGAAAGCCACCCTTATGGCATCCACGTTGCTTTGGAGAGAAGGGAGAAAAGTTATGTGGCACCTGTTGCAGGTAGAGGCAAGCAGAGTTTCAAATCATGTTGGATTACATGTTGCCCTGTGAAAGAGGGTTAAACAACTGGGTAATGTAATTTTTATATATACAAATATACCTATAAAATGCTTCACAATGACATTTAACCAAAACATTAAATTGCCATAGTTACAAAATTGATATATAAGCAATATACAATACTTAATTAAAGTGACTATAAATGCTGTGGTTACCATTACAAATCCAAACCTCTTAAAAGACAAAGAATTTGACCGTCTTTGGGACCACAGACAAGGAGCTTTGGGACTACAGTTAAAACAAAAGAAAACATGCTTCTAAATATCATGTGAAATACTCTCTTCTGACTATCTGGTGTCTCTTTAACTTCCACTTAGGAGGCAAAACTGGAGGAGACAATAAACTGGACCCAACGGGCCAGGAGCATTCTCCAGTCCTGACACGACATTCTACAATGCATGTCTTCTCCTAGAGGCAGACCTTCCTAGCCCTGAAGAGCAGGTGACTGCATTGAAATTGCTGTTGAAAGTCGTCCCTGGCCCATACTAATCTCTGAAGCACGCTTGGGCACTATCTGGGAGAATGCTACTTGGCATGAGCTAAAACTCAGGTGGTCACCTTCCTGGTTATTAACATAGTTCACTGGAACACAATTAGCCTTAGACAACACCTGATTTTGAGATTTAACTTTGTACCACAGAGGAAATTAAAGTTGTTACATCTGTTTCCAAAATCAGTGAAGGTCGAGAGTGTCATTGTGAATGAGCACTGCTATGCGCCAATGCTGTTGCAGTCAGTATCTCATAATATTGTAATATAGCATAACATTTTGCAAAGTTACTATAATTAAAAATTATTTAGGAAGCTAAATTACAGCGTCTAAAAGGCCTGATCAGATGCAGAGCCCCTTGTGAGTGGTGCTGTGCAAAAAGAAATAGATGTTCGCCCTTTTGCAGTTGAATTTGTAATTGGGCTCAAGGTTCAATAACAGGTCTACTAAACAGGAAAAAGACATTCTGGGGGTACAAAGGAGGTAAAAAAAAGTAAGCATATGTAGAATAGGTCCTAACAGGGTTAGATTGTTGTGAGTGTCTTGGCTTTTAATTGTGAATTAGGAATTGTGGAACATTGTGCTGTGTTCCTTGCAGGCAAGTTCATGGCTGTTTCTTTGTATCTAAATGCACTTTTGAAAAGTGTCCCTGTAACAATCATTTTAGACTGATATTAAAATGGAATGAATTTATGACTATCCTATATTTAAGGGAGCATTTCTACACATAGTGCCATAGCTTGAATATGAATGTTGGGAATTGCTAAAATCTTAACTATATCCTGTAGTTTAATTCTTGATATAACCAGATTGCTGTATATGTCATGATCCTTGTCATCATGCCATTTATATCTCTGCCATTTCTCTTTTTATTTTATTTTATTATTCTAAGAAGAATTTAGCTTTAGCTCTGTGCTTTTTATTCACCACAGAGCAAGTGGGTTACTGTAGGGCAGATATGCATCATCTGACAACCGCAGTGCTGGATCTCAGTAGGTCTTAGAGATAGTCTGGCTGCCTTTAGGGCTGTGAATGTAGCCCTTTGGCAAGGAGTGCCCCTAGTGAGTCCTTTGGAATGTGGGATGAAAATTCATCCTGCCAAGACACCACTTCCTTGTTTGGCTTCAGTCATCCTGCAAAATGAGAGGGCCACTGCATTGGCAGTACTACAAAGTGCTCAGGGAGGGCCAAGTTGCAAGTGTGTAAGAAGGCGTCATGGTATGAGAGTATGGAAGAATATATTCTTATGGACTTCATGGTGGAAATATGCTGGCTGAGGGTGTTCCAGATTGCTTACATCTGCAAGAGCACCTACACTGCCTGAAGAGGATGCTGATAGGGTGAACAGGCCTGGGTTTCCATCAGCAGTGTCACAAACAGGTTGCTCTCAGGATGGTCTTGGGGGTGCACTAGTACAGACCATGAGAGTATTATAGTTCAGTTCAACCATTTATTCTACATGCTTTTAGGTGGCTGTCTATAGAGCTGCAGAGTGACAAATCTGTCTCTTCCTTCTCATATTTGACCGTAACACCTTTGAAGTCTTCCAGACAGACAGCATTGGAGGTTCACAGATGTTTATTTCCTGCTAAACAGTGACATACGCATTTAGAGATGTTAGGATTGGAACAACTTTGAATTCACTGCCTCATTTCTTAGTTTGTAGCAAAGCAGAATAAACTCAGTGATTGTTATGGAAGAACTGGGGCCATACACTTTCAGAGCATATATGGAAAAACAAAGCCACATAGAAATATAAGATGATATATAAACAGACTTTTCCAGGAAGAACAAAACTGAGCAAGCTCGGTGTCCCAGTCACTTTTTATTCACTGCTCTGCAGTTTTGCTCTCTCCATGCAATAATCCAAGCCCACTTGTCTCCATGCCTTCCACAACATCTGTTTTGGGCAAGAGACAGCATGTGCTATGGTTAATCCAGTTAGTCAGAGGTGCAGGCAGACTAGCCAGCAAATGCACTTGCCCACTGCCAACTGGCTCGTGTTAAGGTAATACATGCTGCTGTGTTCCACCTACTTTGCCCATACTCAAGGAACCAATTTGAGTCTCCTTCCTATATCTAAATACTGGTATTCAAGAAAATTACAGGGTCTTAATTACTTTGGGCTGTATTAGCCTTACTTCAAGTGTGTAGTATTACAGGCTCTGAGGTCTTGGTCCCTTGACTGACCAGAACTGCCTTTGGAGCACCATTTAGATCCCATCAAACACAATTTTTAATGTTTACTTTCTAGGAAAATCAGGCTGCAGGGAAAAGGACAGATGCAGACCCAGCTCTCCTTTCAGTGTGAACTGGGATGCAGCTGAGTTATCCACCCTTTGCTAAAAAACCGAGCAATGCTCTGAGACTTCCTAATCCACAGAAAGCCCTTGAAATTTCTTTCCTTCTTTCAGATATCATTGAAATTAGCTGATTAGTTTGACAGAAAGGCACAGAACACCATTTCACAAGAAACCTGGTTAAAATCCAATAATGCTGGTGGTATTGTAACTGAGGACCTCTGCATAATTTTAGCTAAGTCAGTTTTCAGATTACAATGAAAAATACATTGTGAAATGGAAACCAAGAAAAAATAATTACTTTTAAAATCACATAAAGGAAGGTGTATAACTATCAAGTAAGTTAGAGCTTCCCTGTGATTGCTTGTTGTTATTCAGGATCATGGATCATCCTTTTCCTTTCCTGCACAAACTTGTTTTTTATCATTACTATGCAAGCATCAGAGAAATACTGGGCTAGAAGGGGCTTCAAGAAATGCCATAGTCCAACCCACTATAATTCAGTGAGGATCTTTCATAATTAGTGTTGTAACTGCCAGCATGCCATGCAGGCATGCTATATGCCACATGAAGCTGCTTTCAGCTTCTAAGCTGCCGCTCTAGCATTCATGACTGGCTGTCCTCAGTACCCTGTTACTGCCTTCCTGAAACAAGTCTGAACCCTCTTCTTCATCCACAGCTCCTGGGTGGGAGAAGGAAAGGAAATCCGCTTCGGTTTTAACAGCTGGCACTGAATAGAGGAGAGTTATAATAGATGGAAATGTGACTAAAGCCACGAAGGTCACTATTTAGTATGCCAACAGATGAGCAATGCCCCGAGTGGCATTTGACAAAATGTCACTCTGAATGTGTAGACACGATGATGATGTCAAAAAGAGGCTCATTTGAATTGGGATTCAGGAGGATCCTCTGTTTAGATCTTGTCTGAGCTACTGACAGGCTGTGTGACCTTCTACAATACACCAAACTCCACGGGTCAGATTAGTCCTTGCTGCAACTAAATTGATGACAATGGAATTATTCTGGGAGCGAACTTGATTTCTCAGACATCAGTCAACACAGCTGGTTCACTGAATGAATGAAAGCAAGCAAACCTAGATGTCACTGGAAAACAGACACATCTGAACCCAGTCTTTTAGTTTTGGCAAAACTAGAGCAGAACTGCACCACTGTTACTTAAAATGCATTTATAATACTACTACTACTACTACTACTACTAATAATAATAATTGTTCACGGTGGTTTATTGACAATGTAAACCTCTATGAAGGTAGAAAAGCTACAAAAGTGCCATTGTCTTTTTGAAAGGGAATGCTGCACAGTGGTAAGCTTCTTCCATAGAAAATTATTTTGGAGTCAGATTACAAAATAGTGGTGTTAATAAAAGGTAATTATTAAGAGTACTGAAACAACTTAAGCAGAAGATAAAACTGCCTCTAAAATGGAAAAGAAAAAGAAAGAAAGAAAGAAAGAAAGAAAGAAAGAAAGAAAGAAAGAAAGAAAGAAAGAAAGAAAGAAAGAGAGTAAGTTTGCTTTGAAGCTTCCTGGGATGGAAGCTTTTACAAACCACAATTCAATGGATTTTGTCATAGATAAAGAACAAATGAGTTGCTTCTTTGTAGGAAATGAAGTTTGGGACATTCTTAGTGATGTTTAACTCCACTACTTATGTTTAATTGTAGAAGTACCGGAAATTTCAAGTGGGATTTCCTGTAGTTTCCCCAAGACCTCTGGAAATATAAGAGTAAGTTTCTTTAGAGTTAAAATAAAGAAATTAGATTGGGAGCATGTTTTCAAGCATAGCTGAAAGGACACCGAATCTTGGTGCTAGGTACCTGTGGCACCACAAGAACTTTGGGGAGTTTAGCAAGGCTGTGAAAAAGGTCTAGATAAAATTGTGGTTTACAGACCAATTGCAAGAGATATTCTCCAGCACAGATAAAGATAAACAAAGGGTTCTTCTCTTATCCCTGCCATTTGAACAAAATGAGCAGTTATAAATCAAAGGGTTGTTTTATGCCAGCAGCTCACATGATTTAAATTAAAAAAGTATTTGCAAAACACAAAAGAGCACAACCTTAATAAAAATAATTTTCCAATTTCATGGCTGCTGTACAGTTCTTCTACCTCATTCTAGACGAAAGAATGGAGGGTTAGCCAGTAGGAAAAAAAGTACTCAGCATAATTTAAGAAAGCTTGGAGAGGTGACTGGTACATTTTTTCCTTCTTTTTCATGCCAATTTATTAATGAAAACAATGGAGTTGCTTCTCTAGACATGATTAAAAAAGAAATCTGGAAAGGTTTTCCAGTTCCTCTTGCTTTAGAGAAAAACTCACTTTATCTAATCAGTTCCTAAGAGATCTTTGTTCACCCTGACCTTGAAAATTTGCAGTCGTGCTGATTCTTCAGTCCTTTCCACAGTACGCTACTGCATGACGTTCCTTATAGTTCAAAAGCTTTTTGTAAAATATAACTTAAACCTTCAAGGTGCAATTTGAAGCTATTACTTCTTGCCACATCAAGAGACATGAAGAACAGTTCGCATCTCTGCAATACTTGTTATGTGTTTGAGAACTGATCTCATATCTTCCCTCAGTTCTCTTATTGCTAGCCTAAACAAATAAATTATTTCAGTCTTACCTCATGGGTTACATTCTCTATACCTCTGGAAATTACATGGCTCTGCCGTGGGTTTTTTATTGGTCTTTCTTCAAGTAAGATTCCAAAAAATGGACATTGTACTCTAACTGAGGTCCTATCAGTGTTGATTTGAACAGAATCTTATTTCCTTTGTCTTTTATAGAGCTCTTTATACACCCCAGTGTTAAGTCTGCTTATTTTTCGACCATATGACAGCACTGGCTTGTTTAGTTTATGATGTAATACTACCCCTAGATGCTTTTCTGACCTTACATCCTTCTATCTTCAACAACGTCCTGCCTTTTTCAGACCATTTCTCTGGTTTGCTACCATTTTTTATTCCGATGTTTACCCTGTGACATGATGTAGATGTGCACTCATACCACTTAGTTCACTGCCTTAAGAGCACATGACGACAGATTCTCTTCCCCTCCTCCAGAAAAAAGGTCATGTACCACTCATGAAGTAAGGTGTCGTGGAGAAGAACTAGCACAAATCATACATGCCATTACCAATCCCTGCCCACTTCCTTATGGCCCTCAGCAGAAGACAAAAGGGAATGGGGCACGACATGGGGAAACTTTCAAGGAAAATTGAATCTAGTCCTTTGTTAGATCCAGAGTATTTCCTTAGCTAGCTAAGCATGCTTCCTGCAAGACCAGGTTAAGGGCTTTGTTATAGTCAAGACATGAAGCATTTATTGGTTCTTACTAATATGCAAACCCTACGTCCCAGTTCTGGAATGTTGCTTTTAAAAGGTTGTTTTCTGGTAAAACCATGTTACCTGTTAGTTATCACCATAGGATTACAAGGCAGTTTGAAAGGGACCTCAGGAGGTCTGTTATTCCAATGCCTGCTCAAAACAGTCAGCAACGTGTTCAGATCAGACTTCATCCTGTTGGATTTTGAAAACCTGCAAGAGTGTAGATTTCACAGGCTCTCTAGGTAGCCAATTCCATAGCTTGACTTCCCCGTGGGGAAAATGTTTTCCCTTGAATCCAGTTTGAACCTCTCTCATTTCAATTTACACCTATTTTCTGTCATCCTCCCACTTGGAAGAGCCTGGCTCAGTTTTCTTGATAATCTCTTTGCTATTGTACAGATGTTTAGGCACACCTTTTTTTTTTTTTTTTTTTCTTTCTATTATTTGACAAATGAAACTAAAAAAGCAAATAACAGCCTTTCCTGAATTTCTGAGGTTTGGATTCTCCCTTTTTTCCATTTGTATGCTTCACCATTTGCTTTAACTTAAACATTCCTAATTATAGTGAGAGAATAAGGAAGATACTTCTGAGGAAAAGTAGAGAATGATTAAGGAAGTTATATCAAGCTGAAAAAATTCAGAACATTTAGTTTATCTAAGTTGTTTTTGTCTAGTCTTTCCTTTTTCTATCCAGATAGAAAGCCTTATTCCTTTCTCTAATCTACAAGTCAAAGCAAGGCATCATACACAAGCATTTGCAGAAATCAAAGCAAGGGAGTTAAAAAATATTCTTTACCAAGAGGGTAGTCAAACATGGGAAGAGACTTTCTGGAGAGGTGGCCAATGACCTAAGCCTGTCAATGTTCAAGAGCCATTTGGGGAATGCCCTTAATAACATGCTTTAACTTTTGGTCAGCCCTGAAGCTGTCAGGCAATTGCAATAGATGGTTCTAGGTCCCTTCAACTGAAATGTTCCATTCCATTCCACTCCATTCCATGTCCTGGTTGTGAGTGTCAGACATCATTTCATGCAAGTCTGTTTACAGGCAGGTACTTTGAATTAAATTGGA
Organism: Urocolius indicus; assembly: GCA_013401255.1. NCBI lineage: Eukaryota > Metazoa > Chordata > Aves > Coliiformes > Coliidae > Urocolius > Urocolius indicus. Next base: position 386,791 of record WBNH01004694.1, on the reverse strand, counting down.
ACATTTCATTGATCATGCTGAACTTTGATTTGGGCCTTTGGGGTCTTTGCCTGTAAAGATGCTATGGCAGATCATATCTACACAGCAGTTTCTCATGCTGTATTGCAAACTGTGTAGATGGGTTTTCTGTATTCAAATATATGTTATTTGGGGTAGATTTTAGGTAGGCAGAGAGAGTCTATCTATGTTTTCCTGAGAAATGTATGAGGACCTTACATGGATGAAATAAAAACTGCATGTGAAGTCCAGATTTTCTTTCTTTTATTTATACAGAGGCTGCTGAAAACTTTGAAAAATAGTGAAAAAGATTAATTTCAACAGAGTTTGGAGAGTTCAGAGTTCCTCAATAAGTGATCAACTTATATGTGTAATTACACTAAAAAATACTCCAAATGCTTAAATTGTAATTAAAAAATAAAAGATTGAGACATAAATAACTTCACTGGTAGAAAGCCAAGACTAGAAAATATGGCTTCTCATAGCAGGAAAAAGAAAGGAAACAAAAGTGAAAGTCCAAAGGAATATCTGTAAGATTTATGCAGCTGTCAGTAAGTTCTGAAGCTCTCTGGTTTTGTTTTTTTATACTTGATTTGAGAAAAATGTCTCAGGATATAATAAATACATTACAAAGTGTATTTGTCTAGTACAAAAAGGAGATCTGCCAGCGTTAACAGACTAGCAGGATGACTGGTAGCCATAGTCAGAAACACATGAGATTATGGCTAATGCTTATAGTGCAACCACTGTACAATACCATCAATGCAGTAACTGCAACTAGCTAGAGAGTAACTGCCTGTTCCCTAATTCTGTGGTATCTACTTAGCAGTAGTGACTTGGATTCCTATTCCAAACCTTTCACTTGACACACTACAGCTCATTTGCTACAAAGGCCATGTCATGTATCAAAAATAGTGTGACCAGTGGAAGCAAGAAACTGATTGTCTTGTACTCAGCGTTGGTGAGGCTGCATCTCAAATACTGTGTTCAGTTCTGGGCCCTTCACTACAAGAAGGACATTGAGGTGCTGGAGCATGTCCAGAGATGGGCAATGAATCTAGTGAAGGGTCTAGAGAACAAGTCTTATGAGGAGCATCTGAGGGAGCTGGGGATGTTTAGCCTAGGGAAGAGGAGGCTGAGAGGAGACATGATCACTCTCTACAAGTAGCTGAAAGGGAACTGGAGTGAGGTCGGGGTCAATCTCCTCTCTCTAGTAAGGAATGATAGTGCACAAGGAAATGGGCTCAAGATGTACCAGGAGAGGTTTAGATTGGACATTAGGAAGAATTTTTTCACCAAGAAGGTTATTAAGCATTGGAAGGGGCTGCCCAGGGAGGTTGTGGAGTCACCATCCCTAGAGATATTTAAAAGTTACATAGATGAAGTGCTGAGGGATATGGTTTAGTTTAGTGATGGGTTTGGCAGTGTGAGGTTAGTGGTTGGACTCAGTGATCTTAAAGGTCTTTTCCAACCATTGTGATTCTATGATTCTGAAAATGCCTCTTAGGTAGGTCTCTTAGGCCTCTTATATTAACCCAGTTCTTCTTTATATACTTAGCTAAATGGGATTTTCAAATAAGAGTATATATTCCAGAGGCACATGGCTACTCTCATGCCTTCCAGCAGTATCTGAAGTTCCAGAGGCAAATATGGAGATAAGTGTGAGAGTAAATGTGTTTAAGCCCTACGGGTTCTTTACACCTGTGTGTCAATTTGAACATGTTCTGGACATTTCAAACTTACTGCTTGTCTACAGACCAACTCATTAACTTGTGTGCACTGAAATTCTTGCATTGTAAACCAAATGATTTCCAGAGCACACATGGCTTGAGTTGCTTGGCTTTTGTAAAGAAGCATCACGATGAGCATCAAATACAGAAAAAACCTGTGTATGCACAATGTCTGGGATTAGTAGATGTTGGGCAGTCTGGAGTTACTGTTCACTAGCTGCCAAATATCTGGAAGTTAGTAGAAAAATGTGCAAAAGTGGTACTGAAGAAAATGAGCAAAAGCAACTGTCTCCCGTAAAAAGGTAGTTCTGGCTCTCTGAGCTATAGTAGGGTTTGAGAAAGGCATCAATCTGGGACAGAGAGCACAATGGGTTTGAGAAACCCCAGAAACTGTTTCCTTCAGAGGACTACAAAAATGGCCAGTGAATCTGAGATCAGTCTGAAAAAAAAAAGATCTTTGGTGCTATATACCACTAAACTCGGCGCAATCAGACTGCTAACCTAAAATTTAAAAGTTTAAATATCAGCAAGTTAGCTGCTCCTGTGAGCAGAAATGTCCAGCCATTGTATGCCACATTTCCAAAATCTGATGGCTTCTCAGGTTATTAAATCCCCAACTTTCTCTTTGCCAGCCATCTGTTTGGACTCCTAGCTTTTGCCTTGATAATTTCTACAGAATGGTTATCCGTTGCACAAAAATCAGCACAAAATATAGTTGCTACATAGTCTTAAATCCTCAATATGTCCAAGCATCAAAAAATAAACTTATGGTAATATCAAGATAAATAACACAAGGAATGCTCAAGTGATTACTTTATTCATATATAATTGGTGACAAGAACTTGGTATTTAAGTAAAGATGCTACAGAATTTCCAGGCTGTTGCAGTAAGATGATGGAGGCCCTTACGGAATATAAACTCAACTTGTTGTGCCCTCGAGTAAATGCATTTATAATCTATATGATGTCCTCTAATAACCTAGTAAAATATATGGATCTAATCTTTAGGTAAGAGAAGCCTGGGATGAGCTACTATCCTGAAGCTCAAGATAAGACTTGTTTTGCCTAGAAGTTTGGTACCTTTAATCTTCTGAACTTGTTATTTGTTCCTCTACATTCACAGGGAGAGAGAAGTACTGTAAGGAGATGTTTCCTAGTCCCCAGTGCACAATGAATAACCCACATTTTGGGGTTGCCTGTTTCTCTACACTGACTGCTGAGAGAGCACAGATAACTAGTTTGATACAGCTGAAGTGTGACGGGTGATGAGCACACGGCAGGCCTACAGCACACAGAGGTGAGTGAGGACTTGAATTTGGTGAGTTTGCAATAGCAACATGGACCCTGAAGAGTCTGCAACATCCTGGCAATGAGTCCAGGCTATAAAATCGGCTCAGAAGCTGGACAGAACTATGAAGTCAAATGCATGTATACAATGCTTCAACAGTTAAAGTGCAATTGGAAACTGTGGTAGCTAAACAAAACCTGCCCTGAATCAATGACTATTTTGAGTATGTTCCCACTGTATTAATATCTGTATGAAACTATATGATCTGTAGTTTGTGTTTGCTAATGCTTCTTAAGCATTACTAAGATTTTAGGGATTGGAGATTGAGAAAATAGGGTTTCAGAGAGAGATAAAAGAGAAAATCCAGTTATCTGGATATCAGAATAGCATGTAACAGTATATTTACTGTATTATAAGCTGTGGTGAATAGCATTAACAGCATTTTTGTGTAATAGAAAATATACTTTTCTTCCATAGTTTGTTAAGAAAAGCTACTCACAGCATTGCTCCCTGAACAATGTCCCAACAGAGGAATGAATCACAAAATCAAAGAATGATGGCTGTCTTGGCTGACTAATCAGGTACCAAATGTTAATGTTTTCAATAATTGCATTAATTTCAGTTTTCACTGACTGTGTCAATTTTTGTTGAATTGCACTAGAGACTTGGGTGACTTTTATATTATTTTCTGGAGAAAATACTTTGCTACAGTGACCTTTTCTTAAAATGAGCACAAGGTGGAAACAAACGTTGGAGTTTAGGGAACTCATCCATTATCAAATCAGGATAATGATGTAAAACAATGCACTGAATGTAGCTGTGTTCAAAGGGAATTATGGAAATAACACTTGTATAGAATGCAAACAAATGCAACAAAAAAGACTAATTTCTAAGATCCTTGTTCTGTAGTGAGCTTGATAAAAGGCAAGGAGAAACCTATATGTTTTGCTAAATCAGATGAACATACCCACAGGAATTTTCTGCTGAGTTACTCCATCAGGCTGAATCTTTTGTTCAGCATGTTCTTCTTGATAAAGTGTTGTTATGAACTATCCAAACTCCTTACATTCATCTTTTTGATAAAAGCCTTCAGAAGTTAGGTAATAAGTTGCTTGGTACTTAGCAACAGGTCCCTTTTCCTTATTTCAATGCATAAATACCTATGAGAAAAAGAACTACATGCAGATGGAATACTGTAATATTCCCTGAAGAAAGTTTTTAATCAGCAGCTTCAAAAGAGTCCTCTGTTAATGAGCAACTGGAATGTTATAAATTCAGCCAACAGCCCTTACATTTAATTTAGACAGTCTTTCTTGCAGCTCGAGAGTACAAAAAGACCAGTGTCAGTGGTCTGTAGGTTTTTGCAGTTGCTGCCCAGTGATTAACCATGGAAAAGAAAAGCTATTTGTGATGTAATTAGCTGGAGGATAACCTATAGGTAATACTGATTAAAAAAAATCAGTTAGTTGCCAGTGAGCAGCTGACATGAAAATCAGACAAGATACTGTCCATGAAGTTTTATTTGTATTCTCAAAAGAACTTTATTCACCAAAAAACCCATTCCTCTGCATAAAAAGTATCATTTTTTGAGCCCATGTTTTCAGACTCCTTTGAATTCTGCTTGCTTGGCTAAGTTAAGGCCAATTCCTGGCAGCAAGATTTCAGCATATTCATTAAGTGCAATACTGTATCATAGCTTTAAAAACATAGTGGATTGTAAATAAACAGTGAACACAATGACTCTCCAAAAAGCCAGCACAGCACTAAACAGGAGTTTAGCTGAAGGCAATTTCAATTGTTAATGTTTTTACTATGTGCTGGTTTCAGCAATTTTGAAGGTGTTTTTCCTGAGTTGTGCTCTTCCGATGTTGCTGTGGCCTCTTCTCTGGGGTTGAATCAGACTGTAATTCAGGACAGCTCTTCCACTCTACTTCCATAGTAACCTGATCACAACAGTGTGTCTTGCTGATACCAACTTTTTTTTTTTTAGTTCAGAAGAAACACCTATACAATTGCCAGCAAACCTTTCAATGTGATCATGCTTTCTTTGCTCCTACCAACATCATCATCCTAGTCACGTTACAGCAGTGCTATTTCAGAGCATTGCGTTCAGCCACTGTGCTGACAAGGTGATAAATTCATTGGGAATGTCTATGCAGATTTCTAATTTCTATCACTTTCTTTGCTACTACCTGAAATTGTTTTATAAAGTAGAAGTATTACTCTAGAAGTAACCAGTGACATCTACAAGTGCTAGAACCAGCCAAATCTTTTCCATATTGGCTTCCGTATGTGTGAGCTGATGCTGCAGCCTTCTCCTCAGCTGGTGGCTCCAGGCTGTTCATTTTCATGAGATGTAGGAATGAATGAGCAGAGAAACCTCATTTTCTTTGAAAAACACTTGGAATTGTATAATTCAGACTGTATATTGCTACTGATTTCGATGTTGTTCATGATGACTTTGAAAGGTAAAACCTGCTTAAAAACTGAAAGTGCCATTTAGTCCTTTTCAAGAAACCTGTTTACGAGGGATGCTCATCTGAAATAGCTACTTAGTGTAAAACACAAAGCTGCTCATACTCTGGGTGAAATCTGGAGTCTAGATTTCAAGCAGACAGGCTGTTATCCTAAGAATCTCACCTAATATCATCTACTCATTTTGTAAGGCTCCATGACATGCGGAACTTGGCAGGCAACTGTTTATATATAATGCTGATGACTGCAGGATAAATGACAAGGACATGATTTATATACAACTCCCCCCTGCTAATCCTGGCCCTTCTACTTCATTGTTGCTGGAGACTGGACACGTAAGAACTGTGAAGAAAGGTCTCATTTTCTTCATCTGGAAGCTGTAGATAATACTGTTTACCTAAGCCAGAGGGATATTGTGAGCATTTGTTGTTCTAGCAGTCCATTTCTAAGCAACCTCATTGTGAAAAGAGATGGTTAAAACCATTTAAAAAGCAGTGTTTTGTAAGAGTTTGGTGGTGAATGTTTATATGTTCAGCTCTTACAATTCCAGCATCCGTATTTGGTTTATTATATTGCATTTTTAGCTGAATAATACATTTCTTGATTCAAGGTTGCATCTCTAATGACCTTTGCTGGATGCTCAATTTTAGATTGCATTTACATATGAGACACTGCTATTTTGTTAAGTAGGAGACATATTATGAGGATAATCAGTTTATCTTAAGCTGTAATTCTACGTCTAGCAAGGATTCAAATTTCCAGGATGGAGGATGGCTGATGGCTTAGTGAAGCCTGGTAAAACATCTTTGAGATAAACCCCAGTATAATTAGATCAGTTAGATCTAACTGTAAAACGGAAGAGAAGCTTCACTTTAATTTTCAAATGCACAGTTTGGTGCTTTGCTTTTTTAGAACCTGACAGAGATATATCTGAAATTTTAAAAATGCTGGAACTGGGTGGATCTTTTGACTATGCATAAACTAAAGGGAGGAAACTAAACTGAAAAAGAAACGTAAAGGAAAGTAGCTAGACTCATGTAAGGTTAGATTTCCTATTCCGTGGAAGCTAATTTGCCTCCAGTGTAAATTCTCTGGTGTAAGGATGTGCCTACTTTGCAGCTACAAGATCCTTCTTACATAGGTTCTGTGGATACTAAAATAGTACAAGCAGCAAAACAACAATAACAATAATTGCAATCACAGAAATCTGCAGTTATAGATGTGATCAAGGGGTCTCTGTCAAAGTAGGTAGCATTTGGTTTCTTGGCATTTAGGATTGTATTTTAACTACTGTGTTAACAAAAGTTTTCATTTTTGTTTTTAAATGTATGCAGTCTACCACTCCTTCTTGTTTTACTACTTTCATGCAATTACAGTCCTTGTGACAGAAACTGGACAGATCCCACTGCAGGATTAAAGCTGCTGTTTAAGCACACAGCCTATGAGGTGGCTGTGCAAACTTTTTAGGAAGTCAGTACAATTTCATTCTAAACTGATGGGGGAGTAAGAAAATATTCCCCCCCAAAGCTGTATCTTTAAAATATAATGGCTTTTTCTGAAATTGCTCCATGTTTTGGAGTCTGAGAAGGTAAATCACAGTGAATAGCCTTCTCAAGCTTTAGCATCTAAGACAACTCAGGAGCCACTAACAACCATTGTTGTCATTTGTGAGTCACAGTAGTTTTGTCACCTAAAATCTACATGGAACTGACAGCATTTTAGGGGGAAGGGAGCACCACTTCTTTAGGGGGAAGGCAGCTCTTGTGAATCAGCTCTGAGTAACAAGACCTCAGGAGTTGTAGGAGACAGCTCACACTGAGCAGGAGAATCCCATCATTTCATGACCCAGCATAGAAGTAGAGCCTTAGGCAAGAGCAACTGAGGGCACTGATGAACTCAGCACTGATCTCCTTCAGAAACTGGCAGTATCTATGAAAAAGAAAAGCACAGAGGGCACAGAAGGCAGGTACTGAAGGACCCGGGGAAAAGCCAGGGGCTCAAGACCCTCTTCCTTTTAATCATCTGCCAAAAGCCCAGATTTCTCTCTCTTTTTGAAGGAGATCAAGACAACCATAGGCAACATTTGTAGCCCCTGTACTGAAGCAGAGGGTGTCAAAAGTACTGTTCTACAGTCTGAGACAGAGGGGAGTTCCTGAGTTAGGGAAACAGTCCTAGAAAACAGTGCCTTCCCCAGCAGAGGTAGTACAGATTTTTTAAAGTAGTATTTTGTTTCTTTGTGTTGTGTCACACTTAACACACTCTGGCACTTGGACAGAGAATTGAATTTCACCTCTGTTTTTCATTCATTTTTGAGATAACACTTGATTAGACAAATTAAAACCTCCTAACTCCAGGAAAGAATTAAATATTTTAAAGAGGAAGTGAAAACTGAGTGTACTGCTTTCTGCATGTCTATACCTATGCATTGACAGCCATACCCTCCAGACATGCTCTGGAATGATTTTTGGCACTGAAGTTGCCTTTACTGGTTCCTTTCCAGAACTCTTTCCAGCTTTAAAAGCACAATTCCTGCAGGTTCTTCCCACAGCCCCTAGCAGCAGAGGGGACTGTTCCTCACAGACAGCTTCCAAAGAGCCATCATGTTTTGGAAGCTGAGGTGGTTCACCAGTTCCCTGCCAGCTGCTCTCAGCAGAGCACTAAGTTTACTCGCACAGATGAAGCCTTCCTATCCCTAACAGTCCATTCTTTTAGAGAAATTGAATACATTTCTTAAACCAAAACTTCAGAGTAATACCTTGTTTCAGCCTCAGCATTTCCCTAGTTCGGGTGGATCTGTCTCACAGGAGGTGAAGTGCCCTGACTAGCTGTGCAGAAACAGCCAGTCGCAACACCGTGTGGAAACGTGGCTGAAGGAACAGGTGGCAAGCTCTGCCCAAAGCTCATGAACTAATAGAGGAAGCTGAAGAAATGCTGGACCTTGTGCAGACTGAAACCAGCAATAATGGTGTAGTGAAAGGAAAACCGGCTTTCCTGAATTGTGCTGTTGTTCTGTGAAGCAGAGTGAGGAAGGCAGGGTAATTAACACCTAGGCCTGTTTGCAGAATTGGCTAGCTCTGGAATAGTTCAGGAGATCCTACTGAGACTGTGTTGGGAAGCAGCACTTTTGTGAGGAACACAAGCCTCCCGTAGCTCAGGTATGGGGATCAGGTACTAGGTACCCACACTCCCATTGCTGGGCAGAGATCAACCCCCTCAGGGGCTCTGAGGAGAAGAGCCACACCAACACCACACTGACACAGAGGCTGGCTGGGGAAAGGACTGGGAAAGGCAAGGAGGCGGCTTGGATCAAGGGCTGGCAGGGGTGCTGATACCAGACTTCAGGGACTTCTCACGTCTAGACCCCAAAACCACTGAGAGGCGGCCAGGGCAGGGAGCAGACAGTTACGCTTTGGCTATCAACTGTGTTTTGACATAGACAGTGCTGTTTCCCGCGCCTGTGCGCTGCCGTGAGGAGCAGCGGCGCTGCCGAACGCCGCACGGCAGCTCCCTGGCACCGAGCGCCGCCCCTCGCCGCTCCCGCCCCGCCAGAGCCCGCGGCCGCCCCGCGGCGGGGAGAGGTGGCGCTGCCTCCGCGCCTGCGCAGCGCCCTCCGGAAGCCCGCCGCCGCTCCGCCTGTCAAGATGGCCGCGTCTACAGCTCGCGTAGCGGCTCGGCGGCTTCTCCTGCCTTGGTGTGCTCGGCTCGTGCGAGCGCCCGGCGCGGGGGCCCGGGTAAGGCGGCGGTTTGGGGAGCGGGAGCGGGAGCTGCGGAGAGCCCGCGCGGCTCAGCCGCTCCCTGCGTCTTGGCGCTCGGGCGGCGTTGGGGCGGTGACGGGGAGGCCGGGGGCGCAGTGCACGCTGGGACGTGTAGTCGCGGCGGGGGAGAAGAGGTGCCGCTGGGCGCCGTGCCGCGGGGCATGGCGGGAAATGCAGTCCCGCGCGCTGCCGCGGAATGGGCGGGGCTGGAAGGGAGCTGCTAAGCGCGTCCCCCCGCCGTGAGGTCACACAGGGACGCGGCCCGGCGGGTTTGGAAGCCTCCAGAGGAGACCGCGCACCCTCCCTGGGCAGCGTGTGCCAGGGCTCCCTCGCACTCAGAGTTGCCCGAGGGACGAGCGCGGGTGCCGCGGGCCCTGGGGTTTGCCCCCTGCTGCCTGGGGCTGCTGTTGCCATAGATCACCCCACTGACCACTGAGCTCTCCCCTTCTGCCACTCTGCTGTTCTCCTGATTTGAGGCCCAAGCTTTCCTTTCTGAAAGGAGGAGACGGAGACTGTATTCCAACGCTGATTGTTCCTGTCCTGTAATGCACACTGGCAGTGGAAATGATCCCTTGTGCCAGCCACGGCTGGGAGCTGGCAAGGGGCAGCTCTGTGGAAGAGGCCTGGGGGCTACAGCAAGCTGCGTGCAGGAGGGCAGCCTGCCTGGCAGCAGAGCAGGCTGGCAGCAGCCCGGGCTCAGCAACGAGGAATATGGCCAGCAGATTAAAGGGAGTGATTAGTTTGCCTTTGTCAGATGGTTAGTATAAGGCAGCTCATTTTGGGCTCCATGTAGGGAGGGTGTTAGTTAGCTAGAGCATGTTCTACACAGATGGCTGTAGGCTGGAGCATGTGCCCTTTTGGAAGAGGTTGAGGGTCTGAGGCTTGTTTAAGTCAAAGAAGATGCAGCTTTGGTTGTAGCAGCCTGACAGTACCTATAAGGTTGTCAAGAAGACAGAGCCAGGCTTTTCACAGTGGAGTATGGTGGCAGAATGAGAGGCAATGGGTAAGAAACAAGAGAAACAAGAATTTGAAACGAGAAGAATAATGGGAAATATGACAGGTGTTTTTATTTTTCCTTCATGACGCAGTCTGGCCCTGGAGCAGCCTGTCTGGAGAGGCTGTGCAGTTTCTCACTGTCTTGGAAGATTTTCAATACCTAGCTGCAGAAAGCCCTGAGCAAACTGATACTGCCTGGAGCAGGAGGTTGGACCTCTGAGGTCCTTTCAAACTTGATTTGTCCCATGATCTTAGAGTATGCAAGTTTTGAGAGATCTAGCTTATTGATATTCCAGGAGGAATCATAGAATTGTTTCAGCTGAAAGAGACCTTTAAAGATCGAGTCCAGCCTTTGTCCCAGCCCTATCAACCACTGGACCATTTCCCTAAGTACAACATCCACCCATCTCTTAAACACCTCCAGGGATGGTGACTCCAGCACCTTCCTGAGCAACCCGTTCCAATGCCTGACAACCTTTTCAGTAAAGAAATTCCTCCTATTAGGCAGCCTGAAAGATGGGTAAGAGTTGCATTTTGTACTTTCATGTAAAGGGCAGTCACATGGTGGGGGAAATCTTTGTGTATTTGATATGTTTAGATTTTTTTTAATAGTTTATTGATTGAAATACACATTTGGGATTTAAAGTTCTTGATATTGGAAAAGTGCAATAAGCTTTTTCTTTTTTAATCTCTATCTTTTTTTTTCACTTCATTCTAATTTAATGTGCTTTAACTGCCAGATGATTGTATGAAAGGTGGCAATTTCAGTACCTGTCACTGTTCTGAGCAATGGGTGGACACAGTTCTGGACATAGGCATTGAGATTATATCTCACCTCATTTTAGAAAGCAAATACCCAAAGAATTCTAGATGTTAAAGGCTACATTCAGGGTCCTGCAGGCTCCTGCTGGCAGAACTGGGAAACAAGTGTGGCTCTCAGGGTGGATGTTTGCTAACGGTAACGTGCTCTTCTGTCAGGTCATTCGGTTGGAGGGAAGCAGATGCAGTCTACTCTGTTTTGGTTATCTTCATGTTTTTCTCCCAACTCAATGCATCCCTGATGTGAAGTAGTAGCGAATAAATCAGTGCTGAATTGTTTCCTTTTAAATGCATGCCTTAAAAAAAGATCCACAAACCTAATGTTTACATTCAAGAATACATTTTTTTCAGAGGACCATTCTAGGATATGACTTAACTTGAGTGTTACTGATGCTTTTTCCTTACAGCGTGTGCATGTTGGAACAGGGAGGCTCAGGGCTTCCCAAGCAGCAACAGAAGTAATCTTAAATGTTCCTGAAACTAGAGTGAGTCCTCTGGGGAACGGCTTGCAAGTAGCTTCTGAAGACTCCGGACTCTCAACGTGCACAGTAGGTAACTTGTAAAGGGAAGAGTTTTTGTCACTCTTCCTGTGTGTTCATTTCCTTGCGGGACTAAATTGCATTCTTTCCATATTCATTAGGAGTTGTTCTTAAACCTTAAGCTAGGAAATATAAGTCTTGAGGCTTTTGTAAATTATAAGATTTCTCTGTGGAGATAAAAATTTTCTTTTTCATGAAAACCTGCTTCATTCAAGGAAGAAGCCATTTAAAAACAGGTCTTAAAAACCTAAGTATGGTTCATACGTGAAACCAGCAAAGCTGCATTGTTTGCTGGTAAAATGACTTGTTTTTTTTTCCTTCCATAATGAGGTTGGACTTTGGATTGATGCTGGAAGCAGGTATGAAAATGAGAAGAATAATGGAACTGCTCACTTCCTTGAGCATATGGCTTTCAAGGTGAGTATGAGTGTTGATGAAGAGGTTTACAATGTATTCCCAAGTTATTTATCTTTAAATATCAATGGTAACTTTGTCATAATTGTATAAATAAGTTTTATAAATTGAGGAGAGGGGGAAAAAAAAACAACTGGATGACTTAGACTTCAAGTGAACCTGCTTCTGTAGGGGGCTTGGACTAGATGATCTCTCTAAAGATCCCTTCCAACCCCTACCATTGTATGATTCTATGATAAAGTCCTAGTTCTGTGTAGCTGATACACAACTATAGATCAATAGAACAGGTGTAATTTTAATTCACTTTTGACTTCTTGTCATAGTCTTAGAAGACACACAGTCCCACTTTTGCCAGGTTTTAATTTTCATTTGGGAGCATAGCAGGATTTATATCTGACTTCCAAGGCTGGAGAGATTAGTCTGTCAGTTTTCTTTCCAGAAGACATTGTCTTTCTCTTGACCTAGGTGAATTAAAGGATCTAGTGTTATTTTTCTTTTTGTTTTATTTCAGGGAACAAAAAAGAGATCTCAGTTAGACCTTGAACTAGAGATTGAGAACATGGGAGCTCATCTGAATGCATATACATCCAGGGAACAAACTGTGTATTACGCAAAGGCTTTTTCAAAGGACTTGCCGAGAGGTAACTGCTTTCCACCTTCAGAAAAGCAGCAAAGAGCAAAGCTCCCCAGTGAGACAAAACAGAATGATGGCTTTGCAGCATAACGGTTGTGTCCAGTTCTGGGCCCTTCAGTTTCAGAAGGACAGGAAGCTGCTGGAGAGAGTTCAGTGCAGAGCCACAAAGATAGTGAAGGGAGTGGAGCATCTCCCTTATAATGAAAGGCTGCAGAACTGGGGCTCTTTAGCTCAGAGAAGAGGAGACTGAGGGGTGACCTCATTAATGTTTACAAATATGTAAAGGGTAGGTGTCAGGAAGATGGAGCCAGGCTCTTGTCACTGATGTCCAATGATAAGACAAAGGGCAACGGGTACAAGCTGGAACATAAGAGGTTCATAAGAGAACTAGAAGGAAGAATTTCTTCACTGTGAGAGTGACAGAGCACTGGAACAGGCTGCCCAGATGAGTTGTGGAGTCTCTTTCTCTGGAAGCATTCCAAACCCACCTGGATGAGTTCCTGTTTGACCTACTCTAGGTGGTCCTGCTCTAGCAGAGGGATTGGACTGGATGAACTTTCGAGGTCGCTTCCAGCCCTTAAGATTCTGTGATTCTGTAACAGTCCCTTCCTGAGTGAGTGAAAAGTCCTTTCTTGGACTTCACAGGAATGTGGGAATGCAGGTTTGGAAAGGAGAGTGCAGGTTTGGAAAGCAAAGCCAGCAGGGAAGTTGGTATTTGAAACATTTGTGTCTTTAGATTCCTATAAGAAGATACCATTTGGACCTCTCACTTCCTACAGAGCAACTCTTTTGTCCCCTTGCAAATGTGATGAGTGAATCTTAGGCCACTTGGTGTTTGGGGGGTGGGTTTTACTTTTGGAATCACATTCTTTTTCTAATAGTCTGAAAATACACTTTCCGTTCTCCTCTCTGTTTTCAATTAGCTGTGGAGATTCTTGCTGACATAATTCAGAACAGTACCCTGGGAGAGGCAGAGATTGAGCGTGAGCGAGGAGTTATACTTCGGGAGATGCAAGAGGTTGAAACCAATTTACAGGAAGTGGTGTTTGATTACCTGCACGCTACAGCCTATCAGAAGACAGCCCTCGGACGGACAATTTTAGGACCTACTGAAAACATCAAGTACGTTCCAATCTGTGGCTGTCTTTAATTTTGTGGCAACTTTTATACATTGAAAAGATTTATCTGAAAACGTAGGGAACAGCTTCACTTTTCATTTTTACCATGGAAAGTAGCTAAATTGCACTGGGTGTAGCTGTAAGAACAGTTCTGTTGCCTTAATCCCCAGGTATGCAGGCATCAAAGGGAATGTGAGCTTCAGAGGTCTACTGCATGTCTTCATTATTTGCCATGTTTTAATCCTGTCTGTTAGAAATTTGACACAAACTGGGAAATACTCCTTTTTCCCATTGGTCAGGAGTTGAGTGTTCTAAATACAGCTGTGTGTGTACTGCTCTTTCAGCATTTGTTTATACTGGTGCAGACTGGGGACTGGTAAATGTGCCAGCTTCAAATAGGCATGAGATCATTAGTGAATCCTGTCTCTGCTTGCCTGATTTGTAATTCTCACCTCTCAGGAAGCTAGAAGAGTTTTGAAAGGCAAAATATATTGAGTTCCTATTTCCTTTTTAGGAAGTCACCTGCATTTTAGCTTTCTGTCTCTGTGTGGCTCTGTGCACTGGCAGCACTTACAGTTATTTTGATATTGTATTATTATTGTATTATCTCTTGTTACTGTAATGAAATTTACTGACACAGCAGTGCATGGTTTCCTTGGCTGTTTCTAGATCCATCAACCGTAATGACTTGGTGGAATACATAACAACACATTACAAAGGACCCAGAATGGTCCTGGCTGCTGCTGGAGGTTAGTATGAGATATTTACCTTGGATCATGTAAAACTATGCCTAAAACCACAGTCTTTAAGTTTCTGGAAACAACACGATGAATTACCTGTTGTTCAGTAGGTCCTGGAAGTGCATTGTAGCACTGTGTGTTTTATGCCTTTGTACCCTGTGAACTTTTGTTCCCCTTTCCCCTCGGTACTATTCCAGAGGTCTTCTTAAACCAATAATTAAAAGTGAGTTGGAGGCCAAGGTCATTCTTCCATGTGAGTGGGAAAAGAGGGGCCTGTAAAGGAATTGGTGTGAAAAGGAGAGTAACAAAGAAAGGAACAAAGAGAAATAGCATTGAAGCTTGAAACTGAGAGTAAGCAGCTTGATTTGGTGTTGTGTTAATTGAAGGCTATTGAAGAGAATTAAGGAGGTTGATCATGATGATCTTACTCTATGTGAGGGAGATAAAAGTAATCTGAAAGTTGGGGAACAATAAATTCCTACTTGGTTGAGTCTTTAAACTGGGCAGCAATTTAACTGTACAGCATAACATGTTGTGAAATACCTTCATTCAGGGGTCTGTCACGATGAGCTGCTTGACCTAGCCAAGTGCCACTTCGGTAACTTGCCATCTGCTCCAGAAGGAGGACTGCCACCCCTGCCACCTTGTAGCTTCACAGGTAGCGAGGTAAGCTTTTTAGCTGACCGTGAGCACAACTGGCATGCACTGTCTGCTGAGAATGAGCTTCTCAGCCACAGGCTCAGCGGATTTGAGTTCTTGCCCCCTGTGAGGGTGGTAGAACAGCTGCTTTCTAAAGCTGTGTTTTCCAGCCTCACTGCCACCATTTTTGCTGCTTCTTTGGCTCCTGGAGGAATACCTCCCTTACCCCGCTGCTGCTTTCCTTTTATCCCCTCGCCTGTGGTGTTGGAGCATTTCCACTTGTTGACAATCACTAATTGAAAGGATATGACAGAGAGTCGAGCCATCTGTGTTCTGTCCCCAGGTCTGTTTGGATTTTGCATCAGCTTTCCCTGCTGCCGTTGTCATAAAACAGCTCATAACGCCCTCTGCCCTCTCTCTGTACCTGGCATTAGGCTCACTGTTGGCCATGTGCTCTGAGATCACAACAGGGAAGGCTAGTTAAGGCCTGTGTTACCTAAAGCTTTGTATGCTTTTGTTTTTGAGTTTCTGTGTGCATGCTGTGTGATCCAGATGGGATGGCAGCGTGTGTGTGTGCACGCGTGCTGTGATCCAGATGGGATGACTCTGTGTGTGTGTGTGTGTGTGTGTGATGGCTGTGTGTGTGTGTGTGCTGTGATCGTGCAGGTGCTTCATTGTGTCCCCACAGATGCGCGTGAGAGACGACAAGATGCCGCTGGCGCACGTGGCGTTGGCGGTGGAGGCGGCAGGCTGGGCGCACCCACACACCATCCCACTCATGGTGGCCAACACCCTCATCGGCAACTGGGACCGCTCCTTCGGCGGAGGCGTGGTGAGCCGGCCCCTGCGCCTGACTGCTCTCACCCCATGTCTTTGGGGCTGTTGCTGAAGGGCCTTATTTCAGAGTGGGAGAAGGGGATCCGGTCTGGGATCTGAGAGAACTTGTTGCCCAAGATCTGGGAAAATCTAAAGAAGTGGTTCTAAACCACCAAAACAAAGGTGACTTGGTATGTGCCAGCCCTTATGGAATGTAGGATGTTTCATACCTGTATGTCATCAGAACCTGTGCGTATCCGTAATTACCGCTTTCTTGAACCTGAGTGCCTTTATGATTTTGGCTTAAATCTGGGCTGGAACTTGGAAACATGAGATGACATGCAAGGAAGCTTGAGATGAAGAGCTGATGGAGCCTGTGATACTACTGTGACATGACAGTAATAGGATAAGGGGTAACAGACATAAGCTGGAACACAAAAGTTCCACTTAAACACATGGAAAATCTTTCCTGTTCAGGTGAAGGAGCCCTGGCACAAGCTGACCAGGGAGGGTGTGAAGTCTCCTCTGGAGGTTTCCAAACCCACCTGGACACATTCCCGTGCCCCCTGTTTGAGGTGAACCTGCTTTAGCAGGGAGTTGAACTGGATGATCTCTAGAAGTCCCTTCCAGTCCCGACCATTCTGTGATTCTGTACTGCATGTTCTGTCATCATTGAAAACAAAGCCATGGAGGTGACTGGTAGGCATTCAAAAAACTTCATAAAACAATGCATTTTTCTTTTGCCTCAGCAGAATTTATCCAGTAAACTCGCTCAGATTGCCTGCCATGGTAACCTCTGTCACAGCTTCCAGTCCTTCAACACCTGCTACACTGATACAGGGCTGTGGGGTCTCTATATGGTCTGTGAGCCATCCACTCTTCAGGACATGGTGCACTTTGTTCAGAGAGAATGGTAAGCTGACAACTGTTGCTCTGAAGAGAGTGGAGGAAAGCCATTTTTAAAAAAGTAACAACTATTTAAAGGGACTATTTTTATTTCTCTGCTTATACTTGCCTGGAAAAAAACAAAAGTATCAAACTGTAAATGTGATACTCAGTGCAGAGTCCCAACAGCCAGTTTCCAGCACTCTTACTTTGGGTGAACAGCTTAAGCTTTAGGTTTGGTTTTCTTTTTTCTGCCCTGGAAGAATAACTAGTACCTGTAGTTAATAGAATAGCATTCCTTGTGCAGGAAAATACAGCAGTAGACTTGACTTGCAAGTGGCAGAAGTTATGAAACTGTGTCAGATGTTTTAGACCAAATCAGTCCATAGTGTCCATGAACTGTGTGTCTGGCAACTGAGAGCAAATATTTGTAACTGAGAGTAATGAAGGTGCAGTTACCCACACTCTGTCCTGCACAACGTAGCAGGTGGTGGTGGTGTTACACAGATATCCAGTGAGTGTAGGGAAATGAAATCACCTAAGGTGGGAGAGCTGTTACGTATGGAATTGTGGAACTTGGGATTCTAGAGAATATTCATTCACCTAAGGCTTAGATCTGAACTGATGTACAGTGTGCAGTGATGTGGCTAGAAACAGACACTTGAGGAGCACTGATATAAAGTGGGTGAAGTTGAAACAAAAATTGAAAGAAAACTTGAAAAAGTTTCTGTAATCACACAGATACTTCTCATAGGCTATTTATTCTCTGAGGTCTCTGTAAGCAACTCATGGAGAAAAATGGCATTGTTTTAGCTGTCTGTTTGCTGCAGCTTAGCACCAGAGCAGATAGGAACCAGTTCTGTGATGAGAATGTGCCAAGATTATCTAATGCATCCCCTTGTCAAGAGTGAAATGTTCTTATGCACTGTGGTGAATCATTACCTTGCCGAGAGCCAGGACACCATGGAGTGCCTTCTGGGCTAATTGCCTCTAATTGTTTGGCTCCTACTGTCTTAGCAGCAGCTCTTCTCAAGAGCAAGCATGAATATTAAATATTCATTTAATAAAATAAAATACAGCTCTTCTAAGGGGAAAAAACTTGCACTTGGGTGTATTGGTATGCTTCCAAAAAACCCTGCTCTTGCTGCTGTTGCTTTGCATCCTATGGCTTGTTTCTATACCCAGCTCTCTTAGGGCCTGAAGTATTAAGGTACATGCACTTCTGCATCACAGGCTGTGTCATGTGCCACAGGTTACCCTTACTTAATGCCTTTGGATTGAAACTCTTTTTCAGGATAAGGCTTTGCACAAGTGTAACAGAAAATGAAGTAGCTCGAGCAAAAAATCTTCTGAAGACAAATATGCTGCTACAACTTGATGGTGAGATTTATGACAGATCTTTTTATTCTCAGGGGAGTTGTATGCTGATAACTGAAGTGTGTTTTTCCCCTATTTTAGGGTCCACACCAATCTGTGAGGACATTGGAAGACAAATGTTGTGTTATAAGCGCCGAATCCCAATTCCAGAACTTGAAGCCAGAATTGAAGTAAGTGGTGCTCATCTTGCAACTTTCATTTGGGCTCTTGAGAAATTTAATTGCTTCAGGAAGTAACAATGCAGAAGGCAAGACTGTTTTCGACTGAGAAATCTTCCAGCATTTGTTGCCTCTTCCCCTGGATTATACAAAATTAAGATGACAAACTTTTTCACATGGGATGGTAATCAAGATGTCTTTTTACCCTGTTTAGGCTGTCGATGCCCAGACTATTAGAGAAGTTTGCACAAAGTACATCTATGATAAGCATCCTGCAGTGGCTGCCATAGGTACGTTGTGTTAGCGACCCTCCTCTAACCCCTCCACACCAACTGGTGTGAGCCTGGCATGTGTCATGGCCAAGTCTCTTTAACTTCCAGGTCCCATTGAACAACTTCCAGAGTATAACAAAATCTGCAGTGGGATGTATTGGCTTCGGGAGTAGTGAATAGAAACAACTTTCCGTACGTTTGAGCTTAAAAACCTCAACCAAAAACCCCCAAACGACTCCACCCCCCGTTTAAGCTTTTGAGTTGAAAAAATGCATTTGAGAAGATTAAAACTCACAAACCCACCCATCCTGTGTATCTGTATAATTAAGGAACTAAAACTTGTACAGTATTTGCATTTTTATTATAAAACAAAAAGATTGTCAGTAAGAGTCATTTCTTGACTTTAGTAGCATTCATCACTTGTTCTTGAGCAGCTTTCTTTGCCTTGACCATTTCAACGAGTTCCTGGAGAGTGGGGGAACAAAGAAAAGATGCTTATGTAAATGTGGAGCTTCTTACCAGTGTCATGGTTTTGAACACTACATCTATTACCCCTGAAACGTTCTGTCTCTCACTGGACAACTTAATGCCTTCGAACATTTTTTCTCAAACAAATTAATGGAAAGTCACTGCTTGTCTACTTCCCCTGGAGCAGGAATGTTACCTATCACCAGGAGCTTGCTGTCTGTTAAGACAGGTTTCATGAGACTTTATTTCCCAGCTTCCAGAGCCACTAATTTCACTGAAGGCAAACTTCAGTGTCCGTACCGCTCATTTGGGATTCAGTCAACAAAAACCCCCAAAACAAAAAACCCTCACGTTTCTCCATATGGCTCTGCCTTGTGCTAGACTGCAGGTGTCAGATAATGCCCGTGGTAAGAAAAACAGCAGTAAAAGCAAAGGATTGTGGCATGACCTGGTCTGCTGCCAGGCCTGGGAGGAGCTGAGGGACCTCACCTTGTATCGCTTCATGCAGTCTTTTTTTGACCGGCCTGGAACAGCTGCTGCTATTTTCTCCCACCTCTCAGGAGTATTTACTGGGTAAGTCTTCAGTGCTTGTTCTAAAAGCTTTTGTTCTTCCGTAGTCCAAGGTGATGAATCTAAAGATGATCCTGTTGTTAAAATGCAAAAATGACAGTGAGAAAAAAAAATATGTAGTAAGGATTCTATGGGATAAGCCTGAGGCAATGTTCTAAAATCCATTATAATTGATTTAGAATCCTAAGAGTTTTGTGATACAACTGCTCTGACCTAAGGGCTACCTGGGGGTAAAAAAACAAAACAAACCCAACCCAGAAGCTGCCTGGACAATTGGTCCTTGAGATCTTTAAAGCACAGAGAAGGGAGAAAGTGACATCTGCCCATGTGTGGGATTGCTGTGGCTGCCCTGTGCAGCCATGGCAAGGGGCAGCAATGCAGGTTTGCCTTCTGGGTTTCTGTAAGGAGACACAGCCTTCCCCAAACGACTCCACCCCCCGGGGGACTGACAGGAGTCCAAAACCTGGCAGAAGCATGGTGCTGTATCTTCAGTGCATACCCTCTTGCCTGCTCTTACCAGAAAACGTGGCAGCCTCTGAGAAACAGATAATCTGAGCTTCAGATTCAACGTGTTTCCTGACCAGCACGCATTTCAAACTCACTACTTAGTTAACTGTGGTTTGTCCTGTGTGTACCAGAAGCCCTCAAATTGAGTAGCAGGGCTACTTAAGTTTGTAAGCAAGTCTTGTTCTGGATTACTTTCTTAGTCAGATGCACAGAGGAGCCAGCTCTGCAAGCAGGCCTCCCTTTTCAGCTTTACCTTCAAATCGCTCCGAGGGGGCAGCACTGTCCATCTGAGGCACCACACCATGTTCCTTTTTGAATTTATCAAACGCTTTCTTGTTGATATCATCTTTCTGATGAGGGTCTAGGAGCAACAGACATTGAACAGAATAATTGTTGCAATAAAAATGAAAGCTGGATGTAACAATAAGAACATTGTATAGCAGATCATTGTGAACTAATCACATAAGCAAAAAACCTAAGTCCCACTTGCTTTACAGTGATGGTAAAAAGGTTGGTGTGTTAAAAAGGAAATCTTTCAGGGTCCAATGAACTTAATTTAAAGAAGCAAACACTCCAATCCTATCTTGACCTATACTGCTCAGTTCTCATATAGCTTAAGCCCAAATCTGCAACTTCAGTGAAATCAAAAGTGTTTATTCTCTCAAGTAAGGGCTGCAGCACAAAACGTGCATATTACCCAGAGTACCAGTGAGAGAGAGGGAGAGCCAGGGACAGTGGGAGAGCCAGGCTCCTTCTTGTGCAGCTGTGGGAATGGAAAAGCTGCTTCAACTTTGGTTTTATGGAATGTTTTGAGTTTCCTGAAGAACTCCATCTCTCTAGGCTCCATTTACCACAAGAGGAGATGAATGACACATGAATTCAGGTGCCTGAATCTGTTGCTGAATCCCATTAATCTTTTTGAAGTATCTCTAACTCCATCAGTTTCTTTTTCTAGATGCCTTCTTTTGTAGAGCTTTCTGTCTCTGAGTGTAGAGGAGCCTGGGCAGTGCAGGGGCCTGGACAGCTGCGCATCAGCTGGGATTAAAAGAACTGCTGAGATTCACTCAGAAGGTGACTTAGGCCACAGCTACCAGGCTGTAAGTACTGAGTCACAGAAATACTCTCCTAAGTCTTCCCTCTGAACTATGTTTCTTTGGGAGATACACAAGGCATCTTCTCACACTAAAACCCCAGTGTTGCTCAGAGAAAATCAAGCTGTGTAGAAGCACACAGAGCAAAAGAAAGGGAATGTAGATACCAAGCTTTTGGAGGCTCTTTGCTTTATTGATGACATCTTTTGCTGTCCGTTTGATTCCAGTAGTAGAGTGCAAGTTCATGTAATTGGCAATAACTTCCCACCTAAAGCAAGAATAGAAAGGGTAAATCAGCATCTTAGAGAAGAGCTTCTCTTCATACAAGCTACTCTCAAGCTCCTGTATGTTTTTGCATCGACTCCTAAGGAAGTTTAATCATACTGAAGTACACACAAAGTGTCCTGGTAGCTATCCTGGAAAGCTTTCAGGCACTAAATGCAGAAGTTTCCTTTAAGGATTCAGTCAGCTTCAGTGAGCTTGGCTTGTGATACCGCATGAGGAGGGGTTAGAATTCAGGTGTGTAAGTGCAAACCTCTCATCCTTAAAACTCTGCTCAACTGATGCTTTCTCCAGTTCTCCAAAGTTTCCCCCGTCCTCTAAACCCCTCTGACAATAAATACCGCGGGCAGCTCTGAAAGGGATGAGAAGTCACTAATGTTGTTTTCACTGCCCTCCAAAAGAATACCTAAATGGCAGGCACAGGGGCTTCAAGAGGAGAGCCCTAGAACAGCCCTAGTCCCCAAATTATCCCCAGTGCATTCTTAGGAAATGGGAGGGCAACATTTGCACCTGATCAGGCAGTGAGGTCACAGCTAGGGCTGACTGCTGAGCTTGGTGCAGGAACAGGTATTGGTGTCATTTCCCTAAAGGACATGATAGGACAGCTTGTTTTTCTAAAAATAAGCCTCCAAATCTTGTAAGGGAGGCTTCAAATCTATGAATCCTCAGTGGAAGAAGGCATTTCACTCCTGGGAAAGAAGATTTAAGGCGTGCTCCTGTTCTTGATGCTGATAAGCTGACTACCAGTGCTGCTTCCTGTGGTGCCCAGCCTTCCCTGTTCCTCCTGGCTCTCCCCTAAAGAGAGCTGAGGCACTTAACTCATATCTCTCGGTTTTCTTCTGGCTGTGTAGAGAAAGAGCCGGCCTCACATGCGTTGTGGAGCTACTGGAAGTAGCTTAACATACTTTGTATTCCCACCCAGCTGCACCACAGCCACTGCTCCGGTTTTGTTCTCTGCATTAATGTCTGGAGCCCATCCTGTAGTAAGCCCTGTACAGACATGAACCTCAGCACAATCCTGCTGATGGGCTGAAGCCCGAGGCTGGGGGGGGATACAAGGTGCAGGACCAGAGCTAACTCCAGTACCACGCTCTAAATGTCACTAAGAGAAGACAGACCACAGGCTGCTCAGCAGTCAAGGAAAAGGAGACAAGTGTAGGGAGTCCTGATACTGACACCATACTTGGGCTGATCTGAAAGTGAGTTAGATTGTGCTTGTTATTTAATTAAAAAAAAATTGTTAGCAGGGCTTTTAACACCAAACCCGAGAAGTACCTTGAGTTAGTCCCTGCTGGGAAGAGGTTCACAGCTTTAATTAACAACTGCAAATCATCTTCTGGCCAATTTTTACTTCCCCCTCCACCACCAGTGGTCGACTTTTCTGAACTCTTTGTTGCTTGGCGCATACGAGCTTCAGCCTCTTCTTTCTCTCTCCTTATTTGCTCATTTATTTCTTCTATCTGAAGGATTGTAACCAAGCATTATTAACCTTTATGTGTTTAGTTTGACATTTTACAGTGACACAAACCCCCCTTCTCTGGAATTGCCTTGAATTTTGCTTAATTTCTGCTCTGTACATTTTACATAAGGGAACAGAAGAGCGTTATCTGCTCCAGTATTATTTCCCTCCACCCTGTGCCTAATATTTGGCCATCTCAGCATTGGAGCTACAGCACGAATCCATCACAAGCTGACTAGGAAATTAAATGACAATTGAATGCAGACCTTCTGGATCTAGTCTGAATGTCCAGACTAACACCTGACTTCCAGGGGCAGATCCACAAAAGTATTAAAAATGTAAAGTGACTCATGAGGGCAGTTACACACCCATGTGGAACACACCAATGTCACATTTTCCAATGTAAATGTGTCCTAAGCCTGGTTATGCCAGAAACTGTCAGATGCTGTGGTTGTACTAAGTTCACAGTAACTGCAACAACCCAGATTTTAGTTACTAAATGCTTACAGGGGGTTAGATGGCCACATGCAAGTTTGTTGGCAACTCAGCAGAACGTCAGTTATCCATCACACATCTTTGTGATGTGTAATCAAATCTTGAGACTGTGCTGGACATATCTTTAACATAATCTGCTTCTGAGTGTGCCCAGTTGTGGCAATATTGAAAAAACTGTGCACTTGAAGCCTGATGGTACGATGCTCAAAATAGGTTTCTCACTATCTGTCTTGTAAAGAATCTTCCTGGCAAAATGAAAGTTACTGACAGGTAATTTTTATTAATGCAAAAGTGACAGAGAGACAAGTGACTGTCCCACGTCTGGAAGGCTCTTCTGGAGACTGGGAGATTGGATTCAGTTCCCTGTAGAACAAAAAGGATTTGAGTCTTGTCTGATGAGTAAACCTGACCCTGGCATGGGGACAGGTCACCTTGCCCACCCAGAAAGTTTGTGCACAGCTGGGAATCCAAAGCTGATGAGAGAAAAGTACTTTATTCTTTCTGCAGGATGTGGGTTCAGCCATATTAATCCAAATGGCTTTTCCCTGCTGCCAAAGGTAAGCAGATCCTGCGGAGTTTTGTAGATGTTGATCACAAGTGTCTTGCTTTTCTCATACTTTGGTTTCCAACTCACCGACCCTTCCAGTGGCTGTGGCCCTTGAGTCCTTTTGTGGATCTAGCCCCAAGTGATAGATCCTAGAGCAGGATTTTTCTCAATAAGACCGTCCCCCCTTTCCCTCTAGGTAACTGCCACCCATTATTGGGCAAAATTCAATGGCTCTACTGTTTCTGAATTCTGTGCAAATGCTGGGGTTTGTGTCCTTTACTAATTAAAGCCACACTTTTTGTCTGATCTGGCCCTGGTTATTTCACCAGCTGTGGACCATGCTACGTAAAACAGAGCAGAGGGCCGGGCTGCCTGGGCGTGGGCAACTCAGCTCTTTGTGTCTGACAGGCAGGATTCCACAGCAGCTGCCTTGTGTCTCAAGGCTCGGGCTCACTCCTGGAGCTTTCCCAAATCAAATGCTTCTGTTATTTGGATTGGACACTGGGCATAATTACCTGTTTTACTACAGCCGCCTTTCCTCCTTCCCTTGTTGTGGATGTAAGTGCTTCATTCAAGCATTGCAGACTAAAAACAAATTATTCAGTTACAATGGATAGCTGGGAGGAAGATGGGCATCCAAAGGAGCAGAAATCAGCATCAGGAAGACTCACCTTGCTAGCTCGAGACGATCACAAAGCTTTTCCACCTCCTCCATCATTTTAACACAATCTGCCTCATTATCAGAAAAGTAATTCCAGTTCTGGAAGCAGAAATACATGTTCTACAAAGTTCTTGAACTTTATTGTCCCGTTCCTTCACACACAGGCTTAAGGCACAGTGTTTTTCAGCCGCTGCTGCGTGTGGCCCTGTTTGGCCAGCTTTAATCTTAGCTCAAAGCCGAATGACAAGTATGTGTTTTAGGAATTAGCTTTTTAGAAACCTCCCTTTCCATACCCATCTCCAGCTTAAGAACAAGCAGGCACGTGACAGGGTCTGATCTAAGCAAACACAGTCACTTCACTGATGTAATCTGCATTTCACTGTAACAATATTGAAATACCTTGCACGTCGTTCTGAGTTTTTGCCTTTCTTTCTTGATTGCTTTCTTCTGAATCTCTTTTTCCTTTTTTGCTACTAATGCTTGTTGCCGAACTTCTTCCTCCTCCTTTTCTTTCGCTAACCGTGCTGCTTCCAATTCTGCTTGTCTTTGCTGCAATCAAAAGGAAGAAACAAAAACCCTGCAAGTCACACTGGTGTGGGGTCGTTCAGTCACTCAGTATGAAAATGTGCTGTTTCTGGTGTTGGTGCTCTGGGTGGGTGTGTGGGGTTGGTTTTGGTTTTTTATTAATACATCAATACTTCAAGGTTTGTTTTTCCAAGGTGATGAAACATACACACCAGTTGCCATTAACTCAGATACTCTCTGTGAGCACGCCTAGTTTATAAATCCTGACTTCCTTGATTCCTTGAGAACAGAGATACAAAACTGTATGAGATTTCCTATGTATTTCCAAGACTGTAAGCTTGGATGAACACAGTGGTGTAACATTTCTCCTGCATGAATATAAACATCAAATGTTGCAGTGCTCCAGTATTGTCTTTTCAGTCATTTTTAGCACCTTCCAGTTCTCTTTCATTCCCAGTACTGTTTTCAGAGCCATCTTTTCCAGACTCTCTTAATTACGCTTTGTTACCTCAAAGTGTTTCCTCCCAAATCAGCCATTCGCAGACCGTATGCACACAGCCACATCCATTTTAGGAAAAAGGAAAGTAAGGCACAGAACCTTAATGACTGCCTCTAAGCCAGAGGAAGTGTGTGCAACCACAGAACTCTGTGAGGGGCTTTTTTTTTGTTTCAGATCTCTGCTCTTTGCTTTCACGTGATTCTCAAAAATCCTTGCACTGCCTGTTGCACAGGGATCAAAGACAACACCTCTTTAAACCCCAACATAATTCTAACAGTAGCTTTCTGACACATCTAGAAGCTGAAGCAGTGGAGCAGGTGTGAATAAACTGGGGTTCTTCAACTCAAATCAAGCAATTCACTTACTTTTTCCTTTGCCTCCTGTTCTTTTCGTTTTGCTTCTACCTTTGCTTTCTTCTCTGCTTCTTTTTTTGCCTTTTCTTCCTCCTTAAATTTCTTTATCCTGGGATCGCAGCTGTATGCATTGTCTGGCAGAAGAAAGAATGCATCATGTACAAAAGAGAAAACGAGAGATTTCCAGTGTTAGTTAACAAATCTCTCTTTAAAAGCCCAGCAGTCTGCCTGCTCACCGACAAGCGTCCTAATTCTGTTCATTTCTTCTTTTTTCCTGAGCGCTCTGGCAGCTCTGTTCTGCTTTTCAATCCACCTCCTTTCATCTCGACTGAAAAGGGAAAGCATAGTTAGTTCCGTGCCAACACCCTACAGTGTCTGTTGTTGGACTTCCAACAGGCTTCTAACTTTTGATAAAGAAGTTTCCCCACACAGATGCTCTTCTCTGAATGCTTCAAAAATAGACTTCAAAAAAATGAAGTTCCTCCAGGCCCCAAGCTCACGTTGAGCATTTACACAATTACTGAGCATTTACACAATTTAAGGCAATTACATAAGCCTCAAAAACACCTGACAAAACAAGCTGCTAATCTGTCATTGCAGGCAATGAGATCATGGACATTTCCTCCACTTGTTGACCTGACATGAAACCCAAGCAAAACAACTGAAATGCCTGTTTACAGTTTAATTAAAGGGCAGCAATATAATGAATGTCAATTATCTCCATTTTACAGAACACGGGTCATGTCAAGTAAACCCATCTGGACAGAAAGGACTCTTCTGTGAAGTACCATGACAGTCCAGTAAAATCACGCTGGATTGACTCCAGTAAAACACAGCTCAGATTAAATAGATTAAAAATAGACTGAGTAAATAATCCTGAAAACATTTGTCAGTGCTGTCAAGAAAGAGGCAAATTTTTATTGAGGGTCTGTATTCTCACCCACACAACCAACTTCACACCATATACCTCAGAACAAAGAAAACAATCCCCATAATGGAGTAGGAAACTACTGTGAGTAGACTGAAAGGTTCAAACAAGAACACCATCACCTTTAGCAAGAAGAGGTAACAGGAATCGTGACCATCTGTAGAGAAGCTGAAACAGTTCTCTCAGCAGTACAGCATGCTATGTACCATTTGTCTGAATGCTTTTTAAAAGGACACTTATGACAGGAACAAGCACAAAAAAGATCTAAGCAAATATTTCAAGAGGCTTCCACTGAGAAGCCCAGAGACAGGAGAGTGGAAGTTGGGTCCAGAGAGGCTGAAAAAATTTGATAGCAGGAACAGGCATAAGAGGAGCAAATGCCTAGCTACAGCCCAACTAAGCACAGCTTTTAGCCACAAAGCAAGCTAAGCACTGAATCTAACCACAAAACTGACTTCTCTTCCAACTTGGAAGAAGAGGTTCATGCGATGTCAGTTATAGTTATACAAGGATGACCAAGTGAAAGCTTTTGGCCTGTGAAATATGTGCTAGACTAAATGAGTTGATGCTCTAACTTGAACATTCTGTGTTTATAACCGTAGGAAGGAGAAAAATACAATGAGTAATTCAGCAACTATTGCTACATCAACAACAGGCAGGTTTTATGAACATCCAGCCATCACAACTAATCTCTCTAAATTCTAGAAAGTTTCACTGTCTCAGTACAGTTAAAGAATTGGAGAGAGAAATGATACCTGCTTACTCACGCACTCTGTGCTGGCTCCAGGTTCAACCCCTGTTTGGGACTCGCTGGAGCTGCAAGTCTGAACTTAACTGAGCACACATTTCAAAGCACTCAGAAATACCTCCCTGGTGCAAGCAAGAGTAATTTCAGTAACACAAATAAGACAAAGAGAAGCCCACAGTCAAGTCCATGCCTGACCACTAAGCTGGGAGAGTGGATTTCCATCTTAGTTCTGCTACTTTTCTTCCTGTCACTTGTAGCCTAAAGGGAACTTGGAAAATCTTGCTGAATCAATTTTTCAGTCTCCTGACAGATTTACTTACATACCATTCTGCTTTTTCTTTTTCCTCTTCATCTAAATAGGAAAACTCTCTCCAGGAATCGAAATTATACCTAAAGTACATAGAAGTAAAAAAAAAAACAACAAACCAAGAATGAATGAAAAGACACCCCCAACAAAAGAGCAAATTACAAACAATCTACCTTTTCTACTGTTGGGTTTGTGTAGGCAATTACACTGTTAGTTACAATTTATAATGCAGAATTTGCAACTACACTCTTAAGTCAAAACACAAAACACTCCCAAGTCAAAACGCTACTCAAAGCCAAGATTTCCATCTATTTGTGCTGTAGGACAGAGTGGATTTCAGGATGGGATCAGCCTCACCAACTCTAAATCTCTATGGTGCAACTGTCTATGGCAGTGGAGATACAATGCAGTCTGTAGAGTTGAGAAATGAATTTAATCTTTATGTAAGCATCTATATTTAGAAGATAAGTCAAGCCATAAACGACTGACTTCACTGGAGTCCTCCTTTAACTAAGGGAGCTTAAATAGGCAGTAGCCACCTCCACTGAAAACACAGTGAGCTGAGGTGAGCTGCACTTCCAGCCTGTGGGTCAGGGAACCCATCCCACTGCAGCTGAACCTGCGCTGCTGATGCATTACCCTGAAGGGAGCAGCTCAGCCTATGGGAGGCACAAACAGCTGGGGGGTGATTCTCTGCCACTGCTGGCTCAGGGCAGACCACAGCCAACAACTTACATACAAAAGGGCCTGCAAGCTCTTGGTATTGCACATCTGGAATACTGTGACTAGAAACTGAGGTATCAGCTAACTTACCAAAATGAATAGAATGCATCTACCTCTTCAAATGATGAGTTCATGTCCCCAAGTTTAGGAACATTTTTCTTATTTGACCATCTGAAAATAAATGGATATATTCAAGAAATAATTTAGATAATCTTACTTCGTAACGTGGCACGTGTGAGCTACAGAATCAGGACACCAAATCAGAGGCTCCCTCCCACCAACACAGGAAAGAGGAGGAAAACAGGAGAATCCCTTCTAAACATCTACCAGACTGGGCCTTTTGGGGGCAGCTGCCCCAGAAAAGCAAACTCCTTATGTCAAAGTTTGGTGTGTCTGCAAGGAGGCCTGGTGGAGCACAAGCTATCCCTGTAGACAACTCAATTCTCCACACCCCTTCTGCTGGAGAAGCTCACAGGGAGCGGACACAAGGTGATCAGTGAGTAACAGCTCTGTGGTAGGCTACGGGAAGTTTCCCACCTATTCTAATGGAGTATGAGGGAATAATGCACCCCCTGCCTCCATTCCACTGTTGCCCTGCAAAGAGGGAGATCTCCCATAGGCTCTACAGTTTGTTCTTCCATCACATAGCATTAATTTCCAAGCAGAGAAAGCAACAATCCACCTGACAACCACAGATCCAGGTCTGAATCTCTGGAATACTTGATAAAAGATTCAATTCAGAAGGTGTTGTAACGTGCCTCAAAGTAACATGCCTCACACAATAAACCACTTTTATTTCTCATACAGGTAAAAGGTGAAAAGAGACTTCTCTGGTGATAGCCTTAATACAAAGTTAATGGGCAAGCACGAATCAAATGCAGGAGGCATGCACCTTCAGACAGAACCACCAAGGATTGGTAGTTACATTTAGCTCCTCTTTTAACCAGCTAAACTGGGAACATAACTACTGTCTTCTCTTAATGTCTCATCCTCATAAGAAAATCATAAAAACAAACACTTTTTAGTCAGTAGCACAAACACACTTGGTACCAAGAGTTTGGGAAGTAACATGGAGCTGAGAACAGTTATTTTAAAAGTCTCATGGGTAATACTCAAAGCCACCAGCAGGACAGTTCAGATTACTTTACAATGAAATCCAGGACACACTATTTTACTGGCGTTACATTTCTAGCAAACCAATGCACTACCCAGCATCTCTTAAAATCCCAACTGTTACAAACACAGTGCCAGAAGAGTTTGCAAACACCGATTTAAGCACTGGGACAGGCTGCCCAGGGAGGTGGGGGAGTCACCATCCCTGGAGATGTTTAAAGGCTGTGTAAGATGAGGTGCTTGAGGGACACGGTTTAGTGATGGGCTTGGCAGTGTGAGGTTAGTGGTGGCACTTGATGATCTTAAGTCTTTTCCAACCAAAAGGATTCTATGAGTGGATGACTCTCCAGCAGCAGCAGAGGCAGCCTGATGCAGCTTACCTGGCATTTCTTTCAAAAACTGGTGAAAAAACTTCAAAGAAGTTTTCTTTTGCTTCACTCTTGGAAGGTACAGAGTTATCAAAAGTAGGGTCTATGCTGTTAAACGCTCGTCGTTTCACAGGATCAGACAGTATCTCATAAGCTGAAAAAAGTCACCAAACATAAAACATGAGACTCAAGTGAGTCTTCCCCACAAGACAGGAACGTGACAGAAAATGTTCTAAACGTTCAAAGAGATGCTCTCAGATCTGTATTTCAGCTGTCGTTCTGTCCAGCTTGATAGCTCATTATTTTAGTGACACCAAACAGCGTTGCTGTCAATTCCTGTTAGGTTAAGGAGGAGGAAAATGTTTATGAAAAACAACATGTTTAACCATTACAATGTAACAAATTTGATTATATTTAAAGCAATTTCATAGCAGTAAAAGTTATTCTGGGAGTTTAAGCATGACATCTTCAGGATTTTGTCCCACATAACACCAGATCTGCACAGCAGATAAATTGGCAGAACGGTCCACTAAGACAGGCACGAAGCAAAAGCAGTGTCTGACTTAATGTGATGTCAGAACTGGCAAGAACAGGAGCCATCCATTAGAACCTTTGCAGCTCCTGATGAAGTTGGTGTTGTGGTTTAACCTGTCAGACAGCCAAACACCACACATCCATTCGCTCACTCCTGCCCCATGGGATGTGGGGCGAGAATCAGAAAAAAGGTAAAAAACTCATGAGTTGAGATGAGAATAGTTTAATAACAGAAAAGGGAAGGAAAAGAATTATGATAACAGAATGTGCAAAATGAGAGCTGACAACACAATTGCTCACTACCCACTACCCACTGATGGGATGCCTGAGCAGTGATCTGTCCCTCCACATCAACATCCCCCAGTTTATCTACTGGGATATAGAATAGCCCTTGAGCTAGTTCAGATCAGCTGTCCTGGCTATGCTCCCTCTCAGCTTCTTGTGCACCTCCAACCTCCTCTCTGGCATGACAGGGTGAGGAACAGAAAAGGCTTCGATGCTGTGCAAGCCCTGCTCAGCAAAAACCAAAACAGCCCTGTGTTATCAACATCATTCTCACGCTAAATCCAAAACACAGCATTTCACCAGCTACTAGAGAGAAAAGTGACTCCATCCTAGTTGAAACCACTTGGACACTTTTGGAAAGAGTATAAAACTCCAGCATAGATACTAGCCAAAACATGGACACACTCCCCCTTTTCCTGTTCTCACAGTCCTGCAGTTGGGGAGTGTCACATTACTGAATGGAAATCAGTAATGGAAATCACACACTGTAGCTTCAGCAAACTCTTGTTTTCTCTCAAGGATTACTTTGTCAGTTCTACAGTACCCACTATTTCAGTAAGAGTGAAAAGCCAAAGGCATCAGATTGGTGTTTTGTGATCATTCCTGGGCTTCTCTGTCTGTACCCCTGGACAGAGAACACCATACTGTCAAGGTCAGACCTGGAAGGTGGTAAGCTGGAGGAGACCTTCATGCTCTGTGGTTCTGTAAACTCACTTCCCTGCACATGTGAATGGAGAGAGGAAGGAATGCAAAAGGCCACCAGTGAGCTGTGCCGTCAGTCTCCCCTTCCCCTCTGTGAGGGCCTCCCTCTGCCAGTACCCTAAACAACCCCAATGCAAGCTGATGCAGAGGAGCTTCAATAACCCTCATACTATTTTCCTGCTGCACATCTGCTGGTTCCTCCTCCACTTCAGATATATGCTTTCCATATAAGTCCCCAATTCTGCTCCCACATACCCAGTTCCCCTGGCACTATATCTCCCTCTTGTTCCTCTATCAGACCCAGGTCTGAAAACCTACATACGCCTACATACTCCTGCCTTTCCAAGTTTCTTCTCTCCATTCCACTACTACTTACTCCTACTCCATATTCTCTTTCCCTACCACTACATTTCCTTCCTCCAAGGTGCTGGAAGCATTCCTACTCTTCCATGCTACTTTATACCTTCTTTTCTATTTATTCTTAAACTTGGATTGTAAGCAGTGAAGGGGAAATATATTTTGCTCCTTGCATGTAGAACACAGAGCATATTCCTGAAGTCAGGTGTAGGATTATAAACATCTGCCAGTTTCTGACAGGATTACAACTATGGGAAAAAAGGTCTTTTGGCAACTTTCTTCCATTTGACAACTGCAAAGGAGGCTGAAAACATCACTAGCTCATCTAACATATCAACTAATATTTTAACTAGTATTATAAGAAGACAGAAGAAGAAAGTTTAGAACACACAAATTCCAAACCTTGCCCTGCCCTCCACCTTACTGAGTCAAAAAACCAGTTTAAAACAGACAAAAAAGCTGAAGCCCAAAGCATTTCCAGAGGCCTAAGTCCTACACCTAGAAAACTCCCTATGGTTCCAGAATTGGCCAGCAGTAGTGGTCTAGGTCTTGACATCAAGAAGGGAAATGCTACTCATTGAGCTCACTCAATCAACTGTGCACAAAAAGGTGCAGCAGGAGAAAGTGATATCCCTGGTCAAGTCAACAGATGCTCTGTTGGCAGAGAAAGCACATTAGACTTTAGACTTTTCAACTGCTCCCAGTGACTTCATGGAGTATCTTTATAGCACAGAGGTTTATTCCAGGCAGGTGGCTACCTCTAGTGGCTCCTCTTCGCATATTCTGCCACTAGCATTGGCTGACTGTCACGGGTGGCAGCTGCATTCCCACACTGCTCCCACCCAAAGGGAAGTTATATTAGTGTGATCTCTTTATACTGACAGTTTTCTACAACAGAAAAAGAACTTCTCTGGCTTTTTACCAATTGTAAGACATTTAAATGCCTAATAGAGCACCATGTTTGGATTATCAAGCAGATGGAGAGTGTTATCTAATAAAAGAGCTGGATTGCTTACCTTTAGTTATGCATGTGAAATAATCATTATCACCTTCTCCTATCTGTTCCCCTGCAGCTTTTCGCTTGTCTGGATGATGTTTCAAAACCATAGATTTATCTAGCAAATAAATGCATTATGTTTAGAGACACTTCATCATCAACAGCTTATTTCTCACAGATTATAAGGCAATACAATAATTCCAACTATAATTTCTCTAACTGGATACTTGAAAAAGAACAAACAAAACCACACACACAGACACATAAAATTGATGGGAAAACAGATACGAGTTCATGAACTTTCTTTGACCTAACACTACTGTCAGAATTAACATTATTTCATCTTTGCTGGGACACAAAATGACCACAACTCAGAAACGTTACCCCACCTTCATCAGCTGAAGCAGTAGTGATTTTCTGGGGCTTGCTCTAATTTTATGCACAGCAAAGTGCTTCAGTAACTAAGTGCACAGTTTGCTTCGAAAAGCATAATGCAGTTTCAAGACCTTAGTTGTGCAAGACTGTACAGCTCCTCAAGCAATCACACTGAAATAGTAAAGAAAAATAGCTAATGTAACCTTAGCTGTTATTTCTAAAGAAATATCCCTTTATTCAAGTTCTGGATGCAACCCAAGATGAGATTTAGCAAGGAAACTACAGCCATGAGCCTGGCAGACTGCTGCACTTCCCCATGAGTAGCACTAAGCACACACAAGGCTTTGTAGTCAAGTTCTCTCTCTACTTCAGCCTTAAATCCTAAAATATAACTAAGACACACAGAGCATTTACTAAAGTTGCTACCAAGGTTGTCCTAGTGTTGAAAGAACAAAACTGGATTTTAAACTGTCTTCTTTGCCAAAAGGTTGAACCCTATTATCATATAACATCAAATTTCCCTCCTTGGCTCACTACAAAATACCAGAGAGAAGATATCATGCAAGGAGTTACAGCAACCTGCCTTTGAGAAACAAATCAGAATCTCTGTTAAAAATGGGAAAGCATGGTACATATTGGTGAGAAAGACTGGCATTTCCAAACCACAGTGCTGTCAGGATCCTAAAGAGATGGGTGCCCCAGTTCTTGCTCGACAAGGTTGGTGAGACCACTGCTTATCACCAGAATAGGTGCTGTTCTACACTGTATTAGCACTCACTCCACTGTGGCACTGCTAAGCAACACATACCTCAGGCAATATGATTTCCTGTGCTAGCTGGTAATTTGCTGATTTCCACCCGTTTTCACGCGGGAGTAAATTCACCTTCATCTGTGGTTTCACTGGGGACAGTCATTCTACTCACACCAGTACAGTTATTAGGCAACTGCTTGCAAGATCAACTCACAAACCATCAGCTTGCTTAATAATGGCTATTGAACAGTCTTCAGAACAATCCTTTCAAACTTCCTTCACTAAATACTTGTATCCTTCTTGTAAAGTCAACTCTTGGTAACACTGCTTTCTAGGAAAAGAAATTCTGAAGCCAAACACATTCATCCTTTCCGTGCAAGTGCCATAAAATACTGCCAATCACCCGTATTTACTCCTGAATTGTATCATAGCTTAAGACACGGGCCCGCCATGACACCATTAAGCAGCACAGGAGCACTTCCAAGTTGTGTTGTTTACTCACCCAAAATGTCAAGGAAACTTAACCTCACAAGACTATGTTTGTAATGCTTGGTTATATCCCACAGACACAGCCATAGGAGCTCTACAGTCTTCACATGGTAAAATGACTACAGAAGAGCAAAACTAAGTTTCCCAGCGGTCCACTGAACTTTTACTTACTCGAATACCTGAAAACTCAGGAGCTACTGCTCCATTCCCATGCAATGCTCAGCCCAATCAGGATGATAACAGCAGTGTACTTCTTAAACATTCACTAGCACTACCACAGCAGCTCATTACTGTAAGGGAGCTTCAAGGGCCTAACCTATTGCAATGCAGCATTGTGTTTCTCTGCCTTTTACTGCACCTTGCTGTGGACTCTAAACCACAGAAATGTACGGTTATAGCCTTGCTCACCGGCAAGAAAGTTGAGATGTCAACTTCATGCAGTGTTTTAACTCCCCGGTGTTTGGCCTGTGGATTTTAGAGCTGTGATGTGAATTTGGAAGGCTGGTCAGCCACACAAATCACAGAACAGGCATTGTTTTAGGCCTGTGAAGTAGTAAAAACCTTGTCCATGACATGTATGTATTTGCTCAAGGCAAAGTGCACCTGTGAAAGGAAGGGATGCTGACACAGGAAAGGTACTCACGAGCTGCTTTGATTTGTTTCTGAGTAGCCCTGTAGCGTACATGTCCCAGCCCAAGAACCGCATAATGGTCTTGATTCTGAGGAAAAAAAGCAAATAAAAGAACTCCTATAAGCACTGATAGATCCAACCTAAAAAGCTACAACACATGCACTATAAACAGCTCCTCTCCCCATCTTTTAAAAGCAAGAGGCAGAATTCTTCCCTCTCTCAATAAATATCAGAAAAAGAACAACTGAATAACCAAATATCAACAGCTTCAGCCAATGTCACAGCCATTCAGGCAGCTGCCTCTAAGCTGGAATAAAGCACTCCATTGCTCAGAGTTCAATCACTGCAAAACTGAACTGCTGTCTTTTAATATTGAGTGTGTTAACGCAATTCCAGAACACAGGAGGTGGTAACAGGGAGAAGAAACACTGCTCAACAGGCAGTAAAACGAAAAACAGCAGTTCAAGAGTAAGATCATAATGCTGAGGTGTACTTGAGTCTGCCCTCAACAGGTTACACGTGGAAAATACAAACACAGCTACAACACAGCACAATTCAGATGGGAGTGGGAGGGGAGGAGAGAGGGGATCTTTAGCAGCTGGGAATGGCAGATAACTTTGACAGACTTCCAGCAAAAACAAGTAGTACTAAACTAGATTGACAGTATACCTTCCAGTCCTTTGGATCAAGGGTTTTTAACATAGGGAACTCTTCAAGCTGTAATTCTTCATCCCCTGATTCTTCAGAAAGTTCCTTTTCATCTTCCAGCTCCTGGAAAGAGGCAGAAACATTTACGTTTCTCCTCTTAATAAATGCTTCAAACCATCTTCCCACAGGCTCCACTTGACAGAGTACTGATGCTATAAGTAAAAACACAAAGGCAACTTCACCTTCTGTGGTTTACTGTTTTTTTTTTATCTCTTTTTAACCTAAACCCCACCAAAGCCCATAAAAGCACTGCATCACACGTGGCTGCAGACTGCCAAATCTCCTGTCTCACTCTCAAAACATCAGACTGCTTTAAAGATTGCACAAACCAGCACAGACGCCTATCAGTCAGCTGGTATCTCCCAAATGCTTCACTGCGCTCTCGAGTCAAAAGGGACACACATTTTAACTTCTATGTCCTGGTTTTCTTGCTTTGCTAATAGTGGAAGTAACTGCAGGTGAAGTACTCAATCCGGTCCGGTCCCGTCCTGTGCATCCCCACCCAGCCTTTGCAGTGGCAGGACTGGGGACAACGGACACAAGCTGGAACACAAAAAGTTCCACCTGAATACAAGGAAAAAGTTCTTTGCTGTTCAGGTGAGGCAGCCCTGGCACACGCTGCCCAGGGATAGCGTGGACTCTGCCTCCCTCAAGGTTTTGCGTGACCGGGTCAAGGCGGACCTGCTTCGGCAGGGGCCCCGGGCTGGGTGGTCTCCAGAGGCCCCTTCTAACCCCGGCCATGCAGCGATTCCACGATCCCCTCCCTCCGGCGGCGCGGCCGGGCTTGTTGCTCACACGCTGACTCGGAAGGAGCAGCGAGGCAGACGCGACACGCGGAGGGGCCACAGCCAAAGCCAAACCCTCAGCAGAGCTGTCCGGGAACGGGCAGGCTTTGCCCTGCCATCGCTCAGCAGGTGCTGGGCCGCTTTCTTCCCCGCAGCACGCTGTGGCTCCGCGCGAGGGGAGCCCCCGTGTCCCGGCAGCCAAGGAGGGTTTCCCCGCGCCCCGAAGGGAGGCCCCGAAGGCAGCTCCGCTCCGCTCCACCCTGCCCCGCGCCGCTCCGCTCCGCCCGCCGCAGCCCGCGGTACCCACCGGCCGACAGCGGCTTGGTGACGGCGGTGCGCTGCGCGCCGCAGGCCCCGCGCAGCATGGCCGTGGCCGTGGCCGTGTCCATGGCGGCG